>PISW01001632.1:67419-179942 GCA_004023785.1 Mungos mungo | reverse complement strand
CTCTCGTTCATAGCAAACCAGGCTTCGCTCTGCATCGAGGTCCATGTATCAGAATCCCTCCACCTTCCCAGACCCACCCCAACAGACCCTTTTTGTAGAGCCTTTCTGGAACCACGTGGCTATTGGGCAGCAGCCCCGCTCTCCTTCCCCTCTCTCAGCCCCCACCACCTCTTACCATCCACCACAGCCTTCGTTACTTAATCTGGTCAGACTAGAAGCTCTCTGAGACACATCCTAGGTCTCGTTCATCTTTATAACTCTCGTCCCCCTCCCTATGCCTCAAGCATAAGAGAAATCCAATAACAATATGTTGAGCTCAAGGTTAATAATTTAATCCCTGGGAAGGCTAATTAATTTTGTTAATCCCACACCCAGCCAGTTTCCATCACTGAGCACAAGCAGCCCGGCCCAGAGATCGGGGCTCGTTCAGCGTAACTCAGACCCACAACCAGGAAAACCACGGGTCCTCTTAACCATCAGCCAGAAACATGCAGCAGAAACCGCCGCTGAACCAACAGTTAGTGAGCACGAGCCTTGTCCCTGGGGTAGAGGAATCTTCCCATCACCAGGTAGACCAGTCAGAACAACAGGTTAGAAAGCTAGACAAAATTCAATCTACAGAATAAGTACTCTGATGGCCCATCAAGGGGACATACAGTGGGAGGAGACGCTGGAGTGGAGCCCGGCCCACGAGAAGTTGGCAGACTGCAACTTCCCTTCACGGAGCACCGAAGGACAGACTGACTAAGAGAAAGCGGGCTGGTGCAGGGACCGTGTGTAAAACAGGCCCGATGCGAGGAGGCTTAAGATCACATTGAGGCCAGATCAAGTAGAGACCAGCAGATCACAGATGGTGTAGATCTCATTTTTCCTTTAATCTTTTAAGTTTATTAACTTATTTTTGAAAGACAGACAGAATGTGAGAGGGAGAGGGGCACAGAGAAAAGAGAGAGAATCCCAAGCAGGCTCCATACTGTCAGCAGAGAGCCCAACGTGGGGCTCAATCTCCTGAACCCTGAGATCATGACCCGAGACGAAATCAAAAGGCAGATTCTGCTCAACCGACTAAGCCACCCAGGCACCCCTGGAATTTTTAATTGGCAAGTAACACCTAACAGAAGATTTAACATCTTAACCATTTTTTTTCCACCTCAACCATTTTTAAGTACACAGTTCAGTAGTGTTACATTCATCTACATGGTCTTGCAACCACCACCATCCATCTCCAGAACTTTTCTTTTGCAAATCTGAAATTCTCTACCCATTAAACAGGTTCCCGCTCCCTCTAGCCCCAAGCAACCACTGTTTTTCGATCTTCTGTCTCTAGGAATTTGACTACTCTATAAACCTCATGTAAGTGGAAGTCATACAGTATTTGTCCTTTTGTGAATGGCATATTTCATATTAGCATAATGTCCTCAAGAGTCACACAAACTATAGCATGTGATAAGATTTCCTTTTTTTTATATAACTTTTCGAAGTTTATTTATTATTGAAAGAGAGCAAGTGCAAGCCAGCGTGCACCAGCTGGGGAGGGGCAGAGAGAGAAGAAACCACAGAATCCGAAGCAGGCTCCAAGATCTGAGCTGTCAGCACAGAGCCTGATGCAGGGCTCGAACCCACAGACAGTGAGATGTGAGTCAAAGTCAGATATTTAACTGAGCCACCGAGGCACCCCGATTTCCTTCTTTTTTAAGGCTGAGTAACATTCCATGCTGAGAATATGCCATACTTTGTGTATATGTTCATCTACCAATGGATACTTATGTGGCTGCCACCTCTTGGCTACTGTGAACAGTGCGGCTATAAACATGGGCGTGCAAGCATCTGAGACCTTGCTTCCAATTCCTTTGGGTCATTAAGTAATTAAACATGGAGGCCCTTAGACCGAGGTGGCTTTGATGCCTTAGTAGCCTCAGGAAGCACACCAATATTTAAGCGTGTAACACCTCAAGAAGCCAAAACTTAACAACTCGTCACAAACAGCCAACTAGGCTTTCCCAGATAATGAAAACACCCAAGCTATAACCAATCAAAGAACGTTTCTGTTTCTACCTCTTCTCTACCAAAACCCCTCCCTTAGCTCCTACCACTGGAGTGCTCCTAACCACCCTATTTGGCACTGCCCATTTCTATTTTTGCTCCAACTCTTAAAATTTTTATTAGGCCTCAACTTATCTTCTAACAATTCACATATCCAAAAGTGGAAGTTAATTCTAGAAGTCTCTTTCTGAGCCACCATGTTGTTTCATGGCAAGGAGTTTGCAAGTTGTTATCTAAGAAGCTGGAGGCCAAGAGGGTTTTGAGGACAACATGATTTTATTTAGAGTTGGAAGTCCTCACTGTGAGGACAGTGATCAGATGAGGGAGGAAAGGTGGGACAGACCACAGGTGGGCCCAGAGAGGGTAAGGAAGAGCTGAAAAGCACTCCTGGGATTCTCCCGAGTCACTGGATGCATACAGAGGTCATTTCCTGAAGATGGAGAAGAACAAGGAACACAAGAATCTTTAATTCACAGAAGGTACAAAAACAGTACAAAAACTCTTCCGTCCTTTCTCTTATTCTCCCCACCTCCACCCTTTTAAGGTCCTAAATCTCCAATTAACCTTCAGTCTCTCAAAGCTCCCTAACTCAAGACAGGACAATGAAGAAGTCACCCACAGAATGAGGTTCTGTGAAGCAGAAAAGCAACTGTTACCCCAGAAGGCACTGACAGGGACCCCAACTCCACCCCAGACAAGAGTGAACTATAAAGGCTTAATCTTGGGGTACCAAGGCTCAGCTGAGTGTCTGATTCAGCTCAGGTCATGATCCCGCAGTTTGAGTTTGAGCCCCACATTGAGCTCTGTGCAGACGTACATACTTTCACTTTGTCTCTCTCTCAAAAATAAACAAACATTAAAAATAAATAAAAAATAAAGGCTTGTTCCTTTGGCATGTGGGCCAGGAAGGGGTCAAACTCCATGTCTAAACAGTAGCCAGACGGCTATCCAGTCATCAGCCCAGTGGCTTATCAGTGGGTCCCAGCGCTCTGGAGCTTCTTTTGGGACCACATGACCCAGGGCCAGACTGGGGGGCAGAGACCCTCCCCACTGATCCAGCCTCCTATCTGAGTCCCCATGAGGCCTCTGGGTCTCCTGGTCTCAGTCACATCACACGGATAAAGGTGATGGCTTTGAGAAGCAGATGGCTTTTTCTAGTCTTTCAACAAACACTAAGCACCTACTGTATTCTTTGCAAAGGGCTGTTATAAGACATACGGAGATGGGTCAGCCATGAATTCTGTCCTTGAACTTTCAGCAGACATCAATTGGCAACAGGAGGCCACACAAGGTTAAAGACCAAATGGTAAAGAGAAAGAGTCTGTTGTGAGCTGATGTCTGTTAGCAAAAGAAAGTGGGACTCGTGCTAGCCATAAAGGGAAAATACTATTTTTGCAGAGGGAAGAGAGGACGAACCAAGCAGGGCAGAATGCACCATCAAAGGCACAGGGACAGGAAAAGGCAGAGCCATTAGGAGGCAATTTGAAGGCAGGGTGGCAGCGGCATAGAGAGGAATCTGATCTAATAACCCAGCCAGAAGGAGATGGGCTCAAAGATGGGCAAGAAAGAGAAACAAATGTCTTCCTAACACCCATGATATGCCAAGCATCATGCTTGAAACATCACAACTATATCTTCAACCCAATCCTCACAGCCAGCCTTTGAGGACAGAGCCTGAGTTTATGAGCCCCATTTCACAGATATGGAACTGAGGCTTCATACAACTAAAACTATTTTCAAATAAGACTACCGGCTATAGGACCTGACCTCCAGCCATCCAGATAAGTAAGCGGCATTTACTACATATCCTCCCAGACCTCTGTGTGTTTTCACTATTGTTATTGTTGTTGGGGATTTTGGAGTTTGTTTGTATATATGTTATGTATGGGCATGGAGATCAGCTTTACTCTGTTTCATGCCTTGAAGCTGTTCTGTAAAATGACAGATAAGAGGCCTCTCTGGGAGGCTGCGTACCGTTCCCAATCCTCACCCCTTCTTATTTCCAGGGTCATCATGTGACTTCGCAGTTTGTTCCAGAAAAAGAGGAGCATATACTCCTGCCCAAGGGAATCCAACATGGCCAAGGCAGTGTGATGTGGGCAGAAGGGACAGTGAGGCTCAATTCAGCCTCAGCCTCCAGAAGGGAGGCACTGTGTTTCCACTTCTCCAGTGCTGAGAGAGGAACCTGCCTGGGAAGGAGTCCATTAGTCCCTGAAAATAGAGCAGACCTGAGCCCCAAATGCACCTGTGAACCAAGGCCAGACAACGTCAGCGACATTCTGAAATGCCCTCTAGCTGTGAATCATTGATCTATCCCACATCCTTCATTTTTCAATAAATGCATCTGAGAAATCATGTTAGAGTCTTACCACCAGTTGGAAACTGGGTCTCCCGATTGCTAATCCACTGCTTTTTCACGATAGCACCCTATCTCATCAGAGGGATTCCCTGCAGGCTACACAAAAATAGAGGAAATCTGAGATGCCAACCAAGTAAGTAATTAAGCAGAAAAGATGCAGTCAAAAAGCATGAAAGCAAGATTTAACCCAGATAATCCCCCCATAATTTAGAGTTGATCTGTCTACAAGAGTTCCTGTTGATTTCCCAAGAGGACCTTTCTTCAGGAGCTAGAACCACAGGGAGCATCAGAGCTGAATCCATTAACCCCATCGTTCTTCAAGGTGTCAGTCTTTTGTACCAAAGAAACGTGGCCCAGTCCCTTTCATTTTGGAATCTGTGTTTTATTACTAGCATCTATGGTGCTCAAAAGTAACATTTCTTCCCCAAATGACTCTGCATGTTCTCTGCTTCACGCAGATTTTGAGCCAGCCTGAACTGGAAGATCATTTACTATAAATATTGCTGTCATTCAAAGACTCTTAAAATCATGGCATGTTAGGGCTGCAAGAGACCTTAAGAAATCGTCCATCCCAACCCCATCGCTTTATAGGTATGGACACTGAAGCCCAAGGAGGGGAAGTGATCTTCCTGAGGTCACACAGCTAGTTAATGCCAGAGCGATCAGTGCCATGGAGACTTGCAGTACTATGCTAGAAATACAGGATGAGCTCAACGGTCTACGGGAACTATTGGAAGTGGGTCACCCCGTATTTAAGGTGTATCATGCCAGGGGTCATGCTCTGAGGTTGGACAAGAAAATGACCACCCGGGGAAGAAACTGAGACCTCCCTGAACAGCCAGCAGGTTACCAAGACCACTGGCACCTCAGATACCTGGCTGAAGCCAGGTCAGGCGACACAGCCTCTCCTCCAGTGTCGGAGCCGCCAAGCTTTCTGGCTGCCTCAGGCAAAGGATATTCGCTCTCCAGGGAGTACCGAGATAAACAAGATTTGCATTCTGGAGGCTGGAGATTGCCATTTCCTGGTCCAAAATAATTTTGGCGACTGTCTTGCTGCGCCAGACATAGATTAGGCCAAGGTGCACAAAAGATCAAACCTGCATTCGGGTAGGCAGCGTCAAGCTTCCCCTGCCCAACATTGCAGACGCTAGTCTGCGCGCTTCCCTTTGATGCTGTGTCCGGAATTTCAGTTCGTTTTACCCCTTTCTCTAAAATTCTGTTACCTGGCAATTAACCTGGGTCAGTTGCCCGCCCCAAACGCTATTTAAGATACAGCGTTCTCTGGGATGGAGGGAAGAAGAATAAAGAAGAAAAGCTTGATCAGAAAACGTGTGTGCTGTCTTCACTCTCTGCGTCTCCCTCCCTCAGGAGAAGGACCCGCGACGGAGGTGGAGGCGCGCTCAAAGCCAGGGACGAGCGGGCCTGGACCTGGCGAGCTAGCGCACCGCGGCACCTACACTCCAGAGGTGGGCACCAAGCCCCCCGGAAGGGTGAGCGCTGCCAGTGATATCCTGGAGCCTGCTACGGACCGCTCTCAAGAGCCAGTATTGTGAGCTGGTGGTTAAACTGTTCGTAGCCGGACATCAACATGGTGGGAGTATTTAGACTATGGAAATGGGCAAGCACTATAAACCAAGAGTGATCGTGTTGCAGAACGATTATACGGCACAGCATGGTGTATCGTCCCTCCACCAGGGTCTGAGGGCCTGCCCCGACACAGAGAAGCCCCTTCCCTACGAGCAGGCTGCTCAGAAAACAAACAATTACCAAGGATGAAAGGGCTCTTTGGCAGACCTGGTCAGGGCTACAAGGGCTCCATGATCTTTGTCCCTGCATCATGAGAACTTGCCTCTCAGAATTCTTAGTCCAAATCTTCTGCCAGGAATCCCAGTGTCCCGATTCTTGCTGTCCATACTAGCCCTGTTTTCAGTCCTGGACACCTACTACGTTATCCAAAGAATCCTCCACACATTGGCCAAGTTAGGGTAAGAGCCAGGAAATCAAAGCCCTGCTCTCCTTTTCTAGCCATAGCCGGAAAAGTCAACAGCTGTATTCCAGGGTTCAAGGGACCCAGGTTCAGGTAACTAGCAAGGAAATAGAACTGTAACGGTCCAACTGCCACTGGGGGTCCCGGGCCTGTGACCTCCTGTGGAGAAAGCATCCAGTATTTACTCAAAAACTCGGGTGAAGCGGCCACTGTGCCAAGACTGAACGTGGAGGGTGCTGTGGCATGGGCTGCAGGGACAGCAGGGACTCAGAGGGTCAAGCCAAGCTTTCTGTCCGCATGAGGACACCTGTGCATGATCTATTCCACAAAAGCAGCCAGCCAGTAACTCTAATAGTTAGAGCAAAGCCTTAGGTCTGTTCTGCATGAGGGCATAAGCCTACCCACGGGGACCAATTTCAGGAAGGAGGGCCCCGGTGGGCCTTGCAGGATTAACTGGTCTGTGGCAAGGGGTCTGGGATTCTACATATAATAGAGTCAAGGAACACTGACCTCTTCATAATACACCTTCCACTGAGGCAGAAAGTCATGTTGGTTCAAGCCTTAAAGTTCTGGCCTTAACTAAAGAATTCACCTCCTGGGGTGCTTGGGTGAGTCAGTTGGTTAGCAATTGACTCTTAGTTTCACCTCAGATCACGATCATGTTTCGGGAGTTCGAGCTCTGTGTCTGGTTCTGTGCTGACAACACGGAGCCTGCCTGGAATGCTTTCTCTCCCTCTGCCCCTCCCCCACTCACACTCTCTCTCAAAATAAACATTAAAAAATTTTCTTCAGGGGCGCCTGGGTGGCTCAGTCGGTTAAGCCTCCGGCTTCGGCTCAGGTCAGATCTCACGTTCGTGGGTTTCAGCTCCGCGTCACGCTCTGTGCTGACAGCTAGCTCAGAGCCTGGAGCCTGCTTCTGGTTCTGTGTCTCCTCCTCTCTCTCCCCCTCCCCCTCTCATGCTTTGTCTCTCTCTGTATCAAAAATAAACATTTAAAAAATATATTAAAAAATTTTTTTTCTTAACCCTTTCCTACTATGAAAGGTAGAGCCACCACAGAAGTTGAACCAAGCTCCAGGTGACCCTGCAAGGAAAGAACATCTTCCTAGAGCTTCTCCGCTCACTCTACCTATAAATGAATTTCAGGTGGATGGAAAAAGAAGTGGAAAATTTGTTCATCTTGCTTACGCACCACCAATGCCTATGATAGGCCAGGTATGGCACAGGCACCCAAATATTTGTCAAACAAAGGACATAAAGATGAGTAAAAGAATCAATTTAAAAAAAAACAAAAAAAACAGATCTGTGTCATCCGACATGGAACCAAAAGTAAAAACCGTTAAGGCAAAGGTTGGTAGACGTGCATACCTAGGAATTTAAAAGTTCTTTACATAAAGGGGCTCCTAGGTGCCTCAGTCGGTTAAGTGTCCAACTCCGGCTCAGGTCATGATCTCATGGTTTGTGGGTTCAAGCCCCGCTTTGGGCTCCATGCTGACAGCTCAGAACCGGGAGCCTGCTTCAGATTCTGTGTCTCCCTCTCTCTCTGCCCCTCCCCTGCTCGTGCTTGGTCTCACTCAGTCTCTCAAAAATAAATAGATATCTTAAATGAAAAAAAAAACTTCTTTACATAAAAAAATTTAATATAAAGGTACATGGCAAACGGAAAAATATCTCGGACAAAAGGTGCAAGCCATTTCTTCATATATAAAGAGCTCACCTAACTCAAAAAATATTCAAACGAAGGCAATTCCAATGGAACTACATGCGACTGATAAACCTAGTGTCCAATGTCATCAGTAATCAAAGGCTGTAAAATTTCTCTGGTGAAAATGAGAGAATAAAATAATAAGTGCACTGCTGGAAGGGTTGTAAAGTGGATGCTCTATGCTTTGCTAGTGAGAAAGAAAATTAGTACAGACCTTCCGGAAAGAGTTCTTTTCAATAATATCAAGAGCCTCTACAAGGTACATCCCTTTCGATGTAGAAACATCACTTCCAAGCATTGATCTTCCAGCAGGCGTCTGAGATGGATGCAAAGATTCATCAAGCTGCTATTCATGGCATTTTTTATAACAACAAAATTCACCAACAACCTAAGGTTCCAATAAGAAGTTTCCAAACTATAGATTCCCTTATAATAAAATACTTTGCAGCCATTACCAATCAAGGTATTGAATATATTTAATACTGAAAAACATTCAAAGTCTAGTGCAGAATGTAAAAAAAGCAATCTAGGAGTCAGTAGTTCTTTTAATCCTTTTTTAAGGTACACACTTATCTACATGAAAAAAATATTAGCAGTAGTTACCAATGAAGAGAGAGAGACTAGAGATGATTTGCTTTTCTTCTACATTTTGTAAATTTTCTACCTTGTACACATTTTTCCTCTGCCCATTGGAGGCAGCATGAGTAAGTGCTCAGGCCTCGGCTGAATCCACGGGTCTACAACTGACCAGCCAGGTGATGGAGGGCAGGTTCCCTACCTTCTCCGCACCGCTGTTACACCATCTATGCAAAAGAGGTTCTGATACCGTCCACCTCACAGTGTTGGTGAGAATAAAAATAATCTCAGTAATGCACCTGGTAGTTTCTGGCACATGAGTAAATATCTGAGGAATGGCAGCTACTGCTAATGAAATGAAGAGTAGCTATTATTTAAAAAGAGAAAAGAACGTATTTTGAGGTTTGGCCTTGGCCTCTACGGAGGTCCAACAGAATGTGCCTAGCTGCCGGTCCAGTTAAGGTGCCCATCAACTCGGTCCAGGGGAGCTGCCACCCTTTTCTCTGCTTGGAGGTCCTACACTCAGAGCCACTGTTTACCCACCACGGATGCTCTAGATCCTATAGCCCATGCTTGTAGCCACCGCAGGGCAAGGCCACATCGGCGGGGGGGGGGGGGGGGGGGGGGGGGGGGGGGGGGGGGGGGGGGGGGGGGGGGGGGGGGAGTGGGGGTAGCTGGATTTTTTCCTGGTAACTTCAAAATCTTCCTAAGTATCCAGTCAGGACAAAGTCTGGTCTGGATAAAAGTAAGTGACGTGTGGTTACATTCTGCCCTCAAGTCCCAGGATTTAGAGAACCTAGAATCTGGAAGGACCAAAACGGGAGCAACTGTCTTTGAAGGGACCCCCATTTTGTGAAGTCTGGAAGCCAAATCAGCTCGTCTTGTTGAACCCTGAGGCCCACCCTCCCAGAGACGGTGCCTGAGCACGGCCACCAGCCCCAAGCCATCAAGAGTCTCCTATGGAAAGCCACCTGCACCAATGCAAAGGCCCCAAGACTGACAGTCACTCCTGGCCTCCCAGGATATGCAACTGTCTGCCTGGATCCCTAAGAGGCTGATTTTGGCCTCACCGCTCAGGCCCTCTGATCAGCCAGACTCTTGGGAAGGCAGTGGCCACAGGCTCCCTCAGACCCTGCGTGACACCCCTTCTCCCAGCACAGGATGACCGCCTGGCTAGACTCTGTCTCCCCAGAGTCAAGTGACCTGCAAAGTCTGCTTCAATCTTAGCTCACACCCCCACTGCAGCAGCTGTGACACCCATGTCAGCTCTGCCATAGAACCTGCTGCCGTGTCCCAGCTGTGGAGGCCACAGGATGCAGGGAGAGTGGCCAGGAGGACCTGAGAGGCCAAGGTCCCTGACAGCAAGTGGTCTTTCCCATTACAGCTGACATCCACATGGCTATGCTGGAATCTGGTACAGTGAGGAAATGTCTTGGAGGGGGGAAGAGAAGCAGTCCCCTATTAAAGTCGAATTAGGGAGGGAGAAGGGATCTTTTGAGATTTCACAGATTACAACCATGATAGTATGGTTTCATGTTGCCGTCCCCTCTCCAATGAATCCTGGTTCTTTTTCAGCAGAGAGAATTAGGGGCTGAAACTCCACAGTGACTTTCAACATTTCAAGATCAGTCTTCCCAAAGCCAACTGCCAACCCAGAGAGGAAGCCCAAAGCCCAACCTGCAATCTGGCCCTCTAACCTGAGTCAGGTGAGGGATTGATGGGAAAATAAGATACTTGGTGGGAAGAGAATAAACTTGAGTCCCACACAGCTGGTGGTATTGCCCACCCCTTGCCAGCCATGTGATCCCGGCCAGACCCCTCCTCCATTACAAGGCCCAGTTGCTTCATGCGTAGAATGGAGAGGAATCACCTGTACCACAATGGGTCCTGGTGAAGTGTAAATAGGCACAATAAGTGCAGGGGACCCAGTCCATCAACAACGGTCATTGTAATCCTAAACCACACGCTCTACCTCCATGGCCTTTCCTAGCTGCACATGAAGTCAGTGACAGTATTGAGGCCTCATCCCATCTACCCCTGTGCCCCTCACCTACCGCCCCACCAAGCACACTGTAGCAAGTAGACCCTTAAATATTTTTTTGAAGGAAGGAATTAATGAGTGCCATTTGGGCTCTGAAATGTGCCTTCTGTATTTTATCATTTCATGAATGATGTATTATTCCATGACCTTTTGGATTTCCATTTAATCATATCTAGATTAAATCCTGATTTATTTCCATGACCCTGAACAGCAGTCAGCTGTTTCCCTCCCTATGATTCTGCCTAAGTGACTACAAACGCTTATGCCAAGTGTATTCCTTTGTGAAACCAACCAGTCTGTAACTTTGGGACTTAACAACAACCGTGTATGATCCCCCCAGTTCTGGGAGCGAGACGGCTCTGTTGCTGGTCTCACCCGATTGCACACAGATGATTCATTGTGACAGTGGAGCCCAGGCATCCTTACAGAGGAGCGGTGGTGGCTCAAGAGAGTCAAGTCAGAAGCTGCAAGATCTCCGGAGCCCATGCTCTGCACCTAGCATGACTTCACTTGTACCACACCCATCAGTCACAGCAAATCCCTAAACCGACACAATTACTGGCCAACGTAGGAGGAAGGCATGTGGAGGGAAGTGCAGATTCAACCTCTTGATACAGGGAGCTTCAAATTATCTTGGCCAGGTTTTCAAACCAGACCAAGTAGAAGAAATACACATTTAATTTCAGCAGGCAGATCTGGGGAAGTAGCACACATCCCCACTGGAACCTCTATAAAGTCCAGGGCACCCGATGTTTGAAAACACTTTTCCCTCCACTTTAGGAATTTTCAAGGCCATTCAGGGTTGTGTGAAACTTTCTCTCCCCGGGTGACTTCACTTACTCTCATTATTTCAATGCCATCTATATGCTAATGAACCCTCAAATTTATACCTCCAGCTCAGCTTCTGACTCACATAGTCAAGTCTCAATTTTGCTCCCCAAACTTGCTCCATCCACACTCTTTCCCATCTCGGAAAAGAGAATCGTCAGCCACCCCGTTGCTCAGGCCACAGATCTACTTTGTCCTCAGCTGCTCCCTTTCCTTCACCTCCCACTCTCAATCCATCACCAAATTTTGTCAGCCCTACCTCCCCACCCCCTCTCCCCACCTCTACCACTTATCAGCTTCCTAAGCTGCCCCAACCAACTACCACAAAGTGGATGAATAGCGCTGGAGGCTGGAATCCCAGAATCAGATGCTGGCAGAGCCATGTTCCCCCTGTAACCTGTAGGGGAGAATCCTTCCCAGCTTCTGGTGGTGGCCATGGTGTCCCTTGGCCTGAAGCTACAGCACTCCCATCTCTGCCTTCATGGGCACAAGGCACTTTCCTTCTCTCTGTGCAAATTTCCCTCTTATAAACAGGACCCCAGTTATATTGGGTCAGGGCCCACCCTAACCAAGTATGATTCTAACTTGAACAGAACTGCAAAGATACTATTTCCTAGTTAGGTTACATTCAGAGGTATCAGGGTTCAACAGATCTTTTTGGAAGACAGAATTCAACCCATAACTACTCCAATCCCCACTGAAATCACCATAAACTCTCACTGCCCTGGTCTCTTTCACCAGTCTTCCTGCTTCACCTGTGACCTCCTACAATAAAATCTTAGAACAAAATCTAAACTCCTTACCTGGTATTTAAATCCCAAAGCCATGAGGCACAGCCTCTGCCAACCTCATCGCCCACTGCCCTTCTCCTCACCCTTGTGCTAGAGCCACACCAAGCACCCCTCTGTCCCTGCCAAGCTGGGGCCCATGCCAGTGAGGGCCTTTCCACTAGCCACTTCCAGTGCCTGGATGGCATCCCTGTTATTCAATGAGTCTCTCATTATTCAGATGTCACCTCTAAGCAGAGATCTCCAGTCATTCTCTTTCACATTTGCTAATTTGATTCCTTACCGAGCAGTTACAACCATGTGATTTGTTTACTTGATTCTGGCTGGCCTTCCCCATACCAGGGTGTGAGCAGGGGCTGTGCCTCCAACACGGCTTATTTTCAGCACCTAGGAGAGTGCCTGGCACAAAGCAGACACTCCACAGATGCTCGTTCAAAGAATGAACTGCTTGTTGGTGGTCAAGCCCAAGGGCCATCTTTGATCTCTATCCTACAGAACCTAGTAAATTTGACAAAAACAATCATTTCCTCTTCTTGAGGCTCCCTACCATCTCCTCCCACCCCCAGCCAACCTCAGAGCCGTGGTCTCCTCTTTCTCCCTTCTAGAACTTCTGACTCCTTCACACACCCTTCATTCTCTGTGCCTTTAAGGACAGTAAGCCTTGAGGTTCTGTTTCAGGTCCTTATGGAAGACAGAATACTTGCACCCCAAGAAAAGACCACACCCTAATGCCTGAAACATGTAAATATATTACCTTCCATGGCAAAAGAGACTTTGCAGGTACAAAAGGGAGATTAGCATAGATTATCCAGGTAGGACCAATGTAACTATGGGGATCCTTATAAAAAAGGAGGCAGGGTCAGGGCCAGAGAAGTTATAACGAAAGCAGGGGTACAAGTGATGTGGCCACAGGCCAAGAAAAATGAACAGCCTTTAGAGACTGTACCCCTCAAGTCTTCAGAAAGAGCACAGCCCTGCAGACATCTTGATTTTAGTCCCATAAGACCCATTTCAGACTTCCAACATCTAGTAGTGTTACATAATAAATTTGGGTTATTTTAAGCCCCTGAGGTTTGTGGTCATTTGTCACAGCAGACACAGGACATTAATACAGTTCTCTTCTCTTCCATCCAAAGGTTCTCTTTGGGCAACTTCACCTTCACCTGTGACTTCAATTACCACCTATAAGGAGATGTTTCTCCTGCAAAATTCAGTCTTGCATATCCAACAGCTTCTTTAACATCTGTAACTGGGTATGCTAGGACTATTCCAAACTCCACTGGTCCTCAGATCAATTCCCGTCTCACCCTCAACCCCACCTGTTTCTGCAGCTGGATTCTGGCTCTACTGATGGCAGCATCACACACCCCTTCTTCCACACAGAGCACCTACGGACTCCTGCTTCACCAAAGTGTCCAAGTCATCCCAAGCCCCGCTGATGTCAGCTCATACCCTCGTCCTCTCCTCTCACGGCTTCCATCAGAGCCTTCATTGCCACACTCCCCTTCTACCTGGGCTCCCAGCCTCCAGCCTGGAAATGCTCAAAACCATCCTCCATGCCTTTTTCTTTTTAAAATGCAACTATCTTACCACATCCCTCCTTTCTGGATTCCTCAGAGATAAAAGTCAAGTTGCTAAATTCAACATACAAGGCTTCCCTGTCTGCCTCCTAGCCGATCACTCCAGCCTCACCTCCTCTGTATATAGCCCATCTTCCCACTCCCCCAGCAAGGGAGAGGGAGAGGCGGGAAAGGAAGAGTGGTTTCACTAGCAGATCTTTCCTTCACTCAACATTCCTCTCTAAAACCCCAGGCTGACATTCCATTCGAGGGGAGTTTGGCCCCTGCCAAACAGAACACGGTCAGCAACTCTACATCCTCATCACCCCTCATAATCCACCCCACAAATGCAGAATTATGCTCTGACATACAAATTCATGCCAATACTCATAGTCCTCTAGATCTGTCTGCCCACAGAATGACACAGACAATAAGGGTAGATGCTCATCCAACTATATGCACCTTCTCATAACTCGTCCTAAAGTCCTCACACGTGGACACATGAAGTCATAAACATCCAAAGTAGGGGAAGTAGGTTAACTTCTGTGGCTTGGGGAGTCAGAGAACACACGGGAGAGGTAGGGAAGAACGGGGGAAGGTGGAGAATAAGTGGAGGAAGAAGAATGAATATATTCATTCACCAACGTCCCTAAGCCCCAGTAATAGGCCACATGTCACGCTGCTAAGCACTAAGGGTTCCAAAATCAACAGTAGCTGTAGGAAAACAGCAGCAGCTAATACGCCAACAGTGCTCACTATATACCAGGCACTACGTGTTCTAGTAACTCATTTAGTCCCCGTAACAATCTCATGAGGTAGATATTCTTACCCTTAATTTATAGGGGATGCAATACGGTCCAAGAAACTGACATGTCTAGTGTCACATGGCTAAGAAGTGGCAGGATCTGGATTCCTTTCCAGGCATCAGATTCTAGAGTCTGTGTTCTTACCTATTCCTGATACAGCACCCTGCCCATGAGTAGCTCCAGACCACCAGGCACTCACACGCTGGAGCTGGGACTGTGTGTTCCTTCCTTGGAGGGGCAGCATGGTATAGAAGATGGTGACAGGGACGAGTGGGATGGCCACTGGTCTTGAAGTGAGACAGACCTAAACCCAAGTCCTTGCTCTGCCACCCACAACCTATGGAAACTTCATCAGGTTGGGTTATTAAGCTCTGAGCAGCCACTTCCTTCCCCAGAAACAAAGGTATGAATATCTACTTGGTTCAGTTTTATTAGAATTAAATGAGATACTATATACAAAAGTGCTGAGTACTGTGCTTGGCACAGAGTAGTCTCTCAGTAAATCCCTTTCTTCTGCTTTCCCAATACTTTTCTCTCCAGCTCCCCAAATCTAAAGTTTTCCAGAAATATTAAAACCACTGCACAGGGGAGTCTGGCTAGCTCAGTCAGTAGAGCATGCAACTACTCTTCATCTTGGGATAATGAGTTCAAGCTCCATGTTGGACTCTGACCATGCATTCAGTTTAGGCAGCAAAGTATTTTAAAAGGCACCCTAGCTGGGCAGGCACTACTGTGGTCACAAGAAAAGCAGCTCAGCACCTGGTAGGTCTGACAGTGACAGTGACCCTCCCCCAGCCCCCGCAGGCCCGGGAGCTCTGGACATCTGCGTAGAATCAAGGCGACCTATATCTGCTTCAGACCTACACCACCAGACATTCCTAGGGCAGGGCCTGGACTCTGCTGTTGAAGTGTTGGGACACCCCTAAGTTTGAGAACCACTGAATGAAAAAATAAAACACTTTCTTCCAACAAAATGCACAGCTCCAGGGTGAATTAGCTGACCTTCCACGCTGTGAACTTTAGATGTTTCTTTTACAAGAGGTTGGAAATAAAGGGCATTTTTTTAAAGTGGCCCTTTTAAACTAGGATTTCCAGGAAACTCAGGGGGAAGCCACAGCGTCTTCCTTGCCCAGATTCCAGAAACCAGAGAAACTAGGTACCGCAGGGAAGAGCTAGGCACAGCAGAGCCCAGAAGCGACTCAACGGTCTGCTGGGGCTGGAGCATAGGTATTTATGCTGCGTGCGAACCAACCTTTGAGTTTCAGGCCAGGGGCAATGGCAAATTTTGCTGGCTGACTCCCTGGGCAACCAAAAGTGACCTCAGAATAATTTCGTCATCAGGTAAGCCAGGGCTAAAGATCAAATAATAACCAAAGACGCCCAACTCAGGCCCAGCATTTCCTCTCAACTTGGGGCTGGGGTCACATGACCAACTCCCCTCCAACTTGGACCTTGGGCCTGATTAACGAGAAACTATGGGGTGCCAACCCGTGGGACCTCAAGTCTACCTTGTAGTGAACTCAGTCCTGGCACCGAGCTCTTCTCCCCATATCTACCATCCACTCCAGCTCCAGCAGACAAGTCCCCACCTCCCCGCGTCCAAGTCTTGAAGGGGGCATGCCCCCCCTCCACTCCCTGCCCCTGAAAGACTCTTCCCGAGTCCCCTGGATGAACCGGGGTCCTGGTCTTTACTGGGAGACACACCCACAAGGCCCCCACACTGCGTACATGGCTTGTCTGGGCTCCGCACTGTAAGGGTGGGGTGGTTCCTAAAAGGTGCACTGGCCCAAGCACAAGGCTGAAGCTTGAGATCCTTGTGTTCACAGTGCCTGTGTAACCTCCACCACCCAGTGCCTGCTCCAGCGCCCTGTGCTTAACTACACGGCTAACCACATGGCTCTAGCTTTGTTCCAAAATGTTACTTTTAACAGAGAATAGGCAATTATTGCACATTCATTGTACCTCTACTTGTACTTTCCTGCCCACAGCAGCTGAGGGAGGGGGAAACAATAAGGAAAAAAATGTCTTTATTGTACCTACCAGCAAAGAAAAAGGAATTTACTATCAAGCTATCTCACCTACAGGGTGTAATACTCAGCTAGAATTCATACATACCTTTTCTAATCATAAAGCTTAATTAACAAGTTGACTAGAGAATTAGAATGTGATCACAGTTAATGAATTTGTAAGTTCTGTGTATAGAAAAGGAATCCTCAGTATCACCTGTTCAGGTTTTAACCAACCAACCCAACTTGTGTTTAAAACTTTATACACTGAGACCCCTATAGTCTGCACCACCATTCATATTAAGTTTGTTCATTCAACAGCTCTTTAAAGCCCATTCAAGCTCTCCATCGAAGTCCTGCTTTCCAGCCAACACTCACTCATTTATTCCCTCCTTCAACAAATGTTTCTTGAGAGCCAACTATGCATCAGGCACTGTGGGTGAAGCACAATGTCTGACCTCATGGAGCAGACAATACAGGTGGGAAAGACAGACAAGTAAAAAAGCAAACAAATAACATACTATGTAAATCACACTACTAATGAAAGCATCGGGTACTGTAATAAAAATAAATGGGCAATACTCCAGTAGCAAAAGCACATTGGCACCCAGATCTTGGTCCCTAACATCCTTCTCCAGTAAAAGGAACCAAGGCTCCTTGGAGAAATGGTTGATTCAAGGTCTGGACAGGAAATATGCAAGATTATCTTGGAGCATTTTGTGGTGCCAGAAATTAAGAAGATGCTCAAAGATAATTTAGTAAGTCAATGCCCACATTGACCAGACAAGGTCAAAGAGACACAAGAGACCAGTGAAAGAGTTCCCAATGGTCAAAGGTAGGACTGGGGGGAAAAAACTAAGCAGCGGTGGATCATAACCCAAAGTATAAAATATTCTTGAGTAAATGAATAGATTAATAAATGGAAAACAAATCTCTCATGCAGAATTCCAAATAACTTATGTAGATGCTCCTCCCCAAAGGAGGGGAAGTGTAACCACCCATTCCTCAGGTGTGGGCTATGCCTACAGGCATCCTTCCCAAGGGGACAGTGGGAGGTGGGGGGAGAGTAATTTACATTAGAGACACCTGACACACACTACTTCAATCACAAGCTCAAAGTCAACATCAACAGTCATAAGTCACATTGAAAGGATGTGCCCTTAACGTGGTATGATGAAAGTGGCACTTTACATGATTTTCCTCCCAAACCCATTATCTAGCCTAATCATGCGGTGGGGGGGGGTGGGGGGGAGGGGGGCGGGGATTCTGACAAGTTGCAACAGAGGAGCCTCTTACAAAATACCTAGCCAGTAGTCCTCAAAACTGGCGAGGTCATCACAAACAAGAAACATCTGAAAAGCTGTCCTAGCCAAGAAGAACCCAAGAAGACACAACAACTAGATGTGATGTGGCATCCTGAATGGGACCCTAGGACAGAAAAAGGACATCAGATAAAAATTAAGGAAATATGAATAAAAATATGGAGTTAACATAGTTATTAATATTGTTTCATTAATCGAAAATGTCCCCCACTACGATGTCAATAGGGGAAACTATGCAGGGGCTAGTCAAGAACTCTGCGCTATCCAACTCGGGTTTTCTTTACAATCTCTTCTAACAGGGCACCTGGGTGGCTCTGTCCATTAAGCATTTGACTCTTGGTTTCAGCTCAGGTCACAGTCTCACAGTTCGAGAGTTCAAGTCCCATGTTGGGCTCTGTGCTGACAGTGCAGAGCCTGCTTGGGATTCTTGGTCTCCCTCTCTCTCTCTGCCCCTTCCTTTCTCACACTCTCTTAGAAATAAACACTTGATTTTTAAAACAGATTTTATTTTTTTTTAAGTCTATAAATGAAAAGAAATAAATGGGAAGAAGGGTCAGTCTGAGAAAGCTTCACGGGGGTTCACATTAAGCCTAGACTTGAAGGTTCTAGGTCACGCAAGGGAAGTGTACAGAGGGGAGAAAACAAGATGTGCAAAACCTCCTCCAGCAGGACAGAACAGTGCACCTGCACACAGAAGTGCTGTGGACAACAGCATGGGTGGTGGGAAACAAGGCAGGGTGGGTAGGAAGCCAGTCAGGCCTGGGCTCTCCAGGAAGGAGAAGGATCGTATCCGGAGTGCGGTAGGAAGCAAGAAAAGTAACACGACGTCCTCAATACAGCCATCTTATTTAGCAGTGTTTGTACAACTGTCGGATATTTTCTTATATGCCATATAGACTCCTTTTATAGAAGTCCATGAGAAACGAAATATGAAGATCAAAAACTGGAGGTCCCAAACACACGTGGGCAGAGACGGAAACTACTAGGCAGATGGGAAGTGAAGACTAAAGATGAAACGAAATGCATTTTTAGATTAGTCATGGATTTAAGCGGACTGTGGGATTAATTGTGAAAGAAAAGAACAAATTAAAGACCAAGAATATTTCCTTGCAGATTAGGTTTAAGAGATAAAACTTAAGTGTTCATAATTTGTTTTATCTCTGGGAACAAAACCTTCCTTAAAACAAAGAAGTCATATTTTGTACAGGATTTCAGGAATGAAAGAAAGTAGGGAATGGCTTTTCCACTTTCTATATGTAAATCTGATCTTTAACAGCTTAACAGACAAAATTTTGACAGAGGTCATGTTCCCCCCCCCCCCCACATACCTTCCCTACTGCACTCCGCTTTTCAAGTTCATCATTAACCCACATTCACATTCCAGAGCACACCCAGGCCAATTAATTTCCCTCCCAACGCCCTTCCCCCAGGCTCCCCACCCTCACCCTCCAGGAAACAAAGCCCTGTGCCTGCCTTCTCCTGGGTCTTGTTTCCCCAGACCTGGTGAAGGAACAGAGGAGTAGTCTGTTAAACTAATTCTCAATAAGAATACATATGGCTCTTCCTTAAAATCTTGAATTTTAAATAGAGCTTTTAAAATAAGATTACCTTAGCCAAGAAACAAATCTTTACTAATTTATATTTTAGTCCTGCCAATCTGGTGGGAGAAAGATTTTGTAAAATGGAAACTTTTAACAGCCCTCTTCTTATCATACCACATGGAAAACCAAATACTGTGCCAGCACAAAAAAATTTTTTTGTAATGTTTATTATGTTGAGAGAGAGAGAGCTCACGCAAGCATACACAAACTAGGGAGGGGCAAAGAGAGAGAGGGAGGGAGAGAGAATCCCAATCAGGGTCCATGCTGTTAGCACAGAGCCCAGCACGGACTCAATTTCATGGTTCATGAGATGATCATGAGACCATGACCTGAGCCGAAATCAAGAGTTGGACATTCAGCCAACTGAGACAACCAGGTAGGTGCTCACAGATTTTTTTTTTTTATCATCAATAATTCTAATCTATTTCCTTCAGGTAACTTCCATACCCTTCTCACCAAACCATATTCCATTTTGATTTAAATAAGAAAAAAAATAATTTGGCGCTATCAGAAACTCCTAACAAATTTCTAAATGTTGATTACAGTGTAATATGTCCACTTTCATAGTTTAAATGTATTCATTAAACAAATACTTCTTATGTGGCAGCACTGTTCTGGAAACTCGAGACAGGAAGGCCATTAAGTCAGATAACATCCCTACCCCTGAAGAGTTCATTTTTCTAGTTCAATTTAGTTAAAGCCAACAATCCAACAGCAAATGTGGTCTGGCCTTAGAAGCTCTGTTTGAACTTCAGACCTCACAAACAAGAACAGGAAAGCTGCAATGAATCAAAAAATCTCCTTTTTTCAAGAAGGAAACAAACAAAAGTGCAATAAGGATCCAGGTTAGGAAGAACTAAGGCAATCTCAGACTTGTCACCTTAAAAAAAAAAGAAAAAGAAAAAGAACAAAGAAAAGCCTAGTGCTGTGAATGGAGGCTCAAGGTGGATATTAAGAGGTGCAGAACTGAACTGTTGGGGCACCTCAGACAGTGAAGCATCTAACTTCAGCTCAGGTCATGATCTCACGGTTCCTGGGTTCCAGCCCTGCGTCGGGCTCTGTGCTGTCAGCTCAGAGACTGGATCCTATTTCAGATTCTGTGTCTCCCTCTCTCTGCCCCTCCCTGACTCATGCTCTGTCCACCTCTCTCTCAAAAACAAATCAACATTTAAAAAACATTTTTTAAAGGGATGCAGAACTGCATAAAACAAATGTTGGAGAAACTAGAGGTCACTAAAATAGCTTCATGACAACAACAAATGTAGGTAAAGATGTGGAGTAACTACAAAACCTGGATGTTGTTGGTAGGAGTGTAAAGTAGTTCAATCACTTTCAAGGCCAGTTTCTTAACAAGTTAAACATACATTTACCAAATAACCCCACCCCCAGATATTTATTTACCCAAGAGAAATGAAAATCTATTTCCACAGGAAGACTTGCACAAACATCTTAATACCAAAGGTCTTAAAAATAGCCAAAAAGTGTAAGCTACCCAAATGTCCACCAATTACAAAGTAAACGAAGCGTGAGTTGTTCATATGATGGAATACTACCCAGGAACAAAAATACATACAATAAGGGCAAATCTCAAAATACCGTGATAGGCAAATGAGGCTGGTCACAACAAAGCACATACTGCAGGTTTCCATGTATATGTAGTTCAAAACCGGCAAGACTAATCTACACTGAAGGAAGTCAGGGCAGTCTTGCCTCTAGTTGGGGAGAGGTAGCCAGTGGAGGAAGGAATATTTGGGGTGATAGAAACGGTCTGCTTCTTGTTGAAGTGATAGTTACAAACCTCAACACATAAACAGAACACTTAAGGTACTGTATGTTAATTGAAATCCTTTTTGTGAAAAAAAAAATTTTTTTTTAAGCTGCTTACCATCAGGGTAACAAAAAGAAGGGCACCAAAACACCAGCAAACACCAAGAGCTGCTCTCTTAGAGGAGCAGAGGAGATCTGGGAGGCTACCACTGACATTCTAGCTCAGTAACCAAGGGTTGGGTTTCAGTGGTCCAAATGTCTGGGAGATTCAAAACCAACTTACTCAATAATCACCTGGAAGAAGAGTTCCCTTAGAAGTTAGAATATTTATTGAGAGTCTACCAGGGCCAGGCATAGATCTGGGTGTTGGGAATTCAGCCCCAGATCTGATGGGCTCCCGTCCTAGTGATGGAATAGAACAGGAGGTGAGGGGGAGGGGCAGAACAAACAAAAAGTTAGCTAATTTCAGAGGCTGACTGATCCCATCAAGTTGTACTTATGGGGTTGTCTTGCTTTTAGGTTTTGTCTAAGGTACAAAGTTGGGACACTGATGTAGCGATAAAAAGCATACAGGGGCTGTGGGCTGTGGCTACAGAGCATTTGCATAGTCACTTACGATCCTTCCTGGCACACGGTCACCTTTCAGGAAGTACCCTTTATTATTATTATTTCCCTCCTCTCCCTCCTTGTAACTAAAACATGAACTTTGAGAATACATGTACAATTAGAGACATGTACAAGAACATTCATAACAGTTTCATTCATAATAGGCAAAGCTGGAAATGGCCCAAACAGAACGGATAGACTGTGGTATATTCACATAATGGGATATCTCCCTGCGATAAAAAGAACTAACTGCTGCTACATAGCAATTAACAACTTGGATGAATCTTACAGACATAATATTGAGTGAAAGACGCCAAACACAAACGACCATATACTATATACTGTCATTTACACGAAGTTCAAGAACAGGCAAAACCAACCCAATAATAGAAGACTGTCACCACATTTGGCAGGAGCTGCTCACAGAAAGGGATACAAGGGAGCCTTCTTGTGTATCAGCAAGGTTATCTTGATCTGACTGGTGGGAACAGGTGTATATGCACATGAAAACATTAATGGAGCTCTTCACTATGGTTCTCTGTGCTTTACTGTATATATGTTATACCACAACTTTAAAAATTAAGAATGTAAATGCAACTAGCTAAACAAAGAAGCCCATTTGGGAATGGGAGTATTTCTCACGTAGTATCTCGTTTTCAGGCACTGATGGCTTCAGCGAACAGAGCTGGACCCCTTCTATCACAAGTGGCTCATTCATTCACTACACATTTCCCGATCGTGTCCCAGCTGCTGGGCACCCTGCTAAGTGCCCAGCATGCATGAACGGACCTGACAACATGAGCCCCATCCTTCCAGGCATCCCTGAAATGGCCAGTCAGCCATGTAACCTACCAGCCTGGGGCAGCTGGTGGCAGCTTCCCCTGATGTGGTCCTGTGGGAGTTCAAAGATTTCCCAGGAGAAACTTTAGACCCAAATTCGAGTCTAGTAACTAACACCTCATGCATGGTCATTCATGTCTCCTGGGGAGCAACACGGGTGATCTCTCTCAGGTCACAGTGTTTAATTGCAGGTGACATTTCTGGGTCATCGGTTGTGATGGCAAGTCTCCTCCTAGAAGGCTCCTCTTTTGTAACAACAGCGGAGGAAAAGCGGCTAATTTTAGAGAACACAGCCCAGCTTTCACGCTGTGGAGGAACATCCAACAGAAGACTCTTTGTTCTCCCAGCAGTGGAGTGGTGTGGGGACCGCAGGACAACTCCGGCAGCTGCCTCCCAGCCCCGTCGCGGGCCCCAGGATTCTGCCCTCCAGATGGTTCAAGAGGCAGCGCCATGCAGTATTAATGTAGGCAACATGACAAACACTTTGCTCTGGTTGCTGGTGTGAATTAATATTTAACGTGCTTTGAGCTTTATTGTAAAGGCCCCCAGTTAATTGATGATGCAGCCAAAATAGCCCTGATCTTCCTGCATTTTTGTGCAAGAAGCATTTTTAAAATGCTTAGTGGCAAAATGGGCACAAGTTAGGTGTCCAGGGGCTACTTTGGCTCATGGAAGAGGTCTGAGGACCCAACCCTGGAGCTAAGAACAGTCAACCTCTGGAGAGAACAGAAGAAAAAGAAAAAAGGGACAGGAAGGCTGAGGGTAGCTAACAGCACCATAGTGTTCATTCCTCCTAAGGCTGAGCAAGCAATTATTCTTGACTAACACTGACAAGACCAGAAAGAAGTCCAACGGGACTGGTGTTTGGTTTCTACATATGACCAATAACAAGGGTGACCAGATGTCCTGCTTTGTCTGGGACCATCCCAGTTTACACTTGTTACAAATACCAACAGGATCTCATAACACTCAAAAGTATCCCAGTTTGAACAACAGATTAACAGTCACCTAATGAGTAAGGGAAGCAATAGCTGGTGTGCTGGAATTGACACAGGCTTTGGAGGAAAAGGACCAAGTCTTTTTATATCCTGTGGTTCACCTTGGGTCCACTCAGATAGGGGCAGAGCTGAGGGCCAACAGACCCTGACAGAAAATACAAGACAAAAGGAAACTCTAGTTCTACAAGCATGAAAACTTCACAGAGAAGGAAAAGGGAAGAACATCCAGAGAGTAAAAAGACAATCCCTCAGGAGGCTAAAGGGGACTGGACCACAAAGGCAAGAGGAAGCCCCATCCCATGGATGCTGGCGTTTCCCAGGGCCGCCATAACAAATTCACCATAAACTGGGTGGCATAAAATAGAAATTTACTCTCCCATGGTCGTGGAGGCCCGAACGCCAAAATCAAGGTAACAGCAGGATTGGTTCCTTCTAGAATAATCCAGAACTCTCCCAGCTCCTGGTGGTTTGCCAGTAATCCCTCCATCCCAATGGTCCAATCTCTGCCTCCGTGTTCAGGAGGCCTTGCCTCTGGGTATCTTCATAGCTCTGCATCCTCTCTCCTCTTTTTATAGAGGCATCTGTCACTGACATTAGGGCCCACCTAAACCGAGGATGACCTTGTCATGAGCTCTTTAATTATATGTGCAGAAACCTTTTTTTCAAATAAGGCATCTTCCTAGGTCCCAGGGGTTAGGATTTACACATATTCTTTCGTAGGCCACCATTCCACCCACTATAGATGTATGTGACACAGTGCCCCCATCAGTCAAGCTTACCAAATAGTTTAGTTGAAAAGTCTTTCCAAGCTAAATCTGGAGTGAAGGAGGGAAATAAAGAACTAGACTCCATGTAGATGAGAGGGTGTATGTGAACCAAATGCCCAAGGAGTGAGACAACTCCTCGGTGCCTGTGGCTACTGTGTCCAATGAGGAGAAGCCGGGACAGCTGACAAGTCATGCCCCACGTCTCACCTACAAGGTTTTCCCCTGGTTTTCATGGTTGATGGCCTGTGAAGCTCCAGCTGAAGGTGGCACAGCTGCATCTGACAAATCTGTCTGGTCCTAAAGCCTTCTTCGTACTTCCTACTCTTCAGTCATCAAGTACACGGACTAGCTCCACACACGCTTTGGTGGGGAACACCAAGGAGGAGAAGGGGCTTCCTTCTCGAGGAAGACTGGTGACTTCAACCTCAAAATTCCCCAAGGCGTTTCTGGACCAAGAACCCCACCTGACCCTGTGAATTAAATAGGAACCACTAATCCAACTCAGCATCTCATTGTCCACAAAAAAGCCTGCCACTACAAACCAGACAAAACAAATTGAATTAAGTGTTTATATAATCACCATCCAGTACATGTCATTTCCTTGATCAAAGCATCACTGGCTGCTCATTGCTGTAATAGTATTTTCCCAAGGGGGTTCCATGTATACCCAAAATGAAGTGGAAAGGTGTTGAAGGGGAAGTTGAAAGGGGATTAGGTTCAGGGAAAGATGGTCCAGATTCAGACAGCACATCTCCAAGGCTGTTCACACATCAGTTCCTGCCTCCTCTCTTCTCAGTACCCTACATGCACCACCACCCCACCCATTTGTCCAGGCTGCCCATACACTGCTCGTCTTTCAGCCCTGGCTTGTGTCACTCCTCAGCTTCTTACCAGTCCTCTCTACTCACCCACGAGCCAGCTGTCCTGTCAGGCACACCTCCTCTGAGATCCTCTTTCTCCACTCCAGTTCAAGATGGCGTCTCCTTCCTCTGAACTCTTCGTGCACTGATGACTCCTTCCAGACAATCGGTCCTCCCCTAATAAATGTCTTGCTCCTTTCCCTCTCCCAGTTAGCCCACAGCCCTTTCAGGAAGGGAGCACTCTTCACCACGCATAGCGACCCCCACTTGGCAGGCATACTATCTACTAACAAAGGGCAAGTGACTAGTGGGTCCCTGAAAAACTCCAGAAACACACTTGAACAGTTAAGTACAACTTCATCTCTTGTCCCGTATGTCCCGAGCTTCCGGTGCCAAGAGAAATTTTCCAGCAAACTGACCTCCTTCACCTGCAGAGTCGCAAATGTCAGCTACAATTAAAACAGCAACTTTATTTTCCAGTATATTTCAGGTAGTATATGGGGCACGGGACCTCACTTCCTTCAAAGGAGCGAAGGAGCTGGGTTTACTTTCAGTTGTTTCCCAGATTTTAGAGCCATACTTTCTCTTCCTGATGTATGGCAAACATGTTTTAAAGTATACTAAAAAATTTTGAGAACTTCCTTAAATGTCTTAACACCTCTTGAGCTAAGTGGAGACACCGGACAATGTCAAGTAACAAAAGAGTTTGAGAGAGAAGTTCTCTTCTAAATCAAACAGACATTTTCTCAGAAGTATTTTTTAAATTCCTTTGACAAGAAACAACTAATTAACATCCTGATAGGGGGCCTCAGATATTTCTTTTATCCTTAGTTATCCAACAAACCAAAGCACATAAAGGACCAAAAAAAAAAAAAAAAAAAAAAAAAAAAAAAAAAAAAAAAAAAAAAAAAAGGAGGGGAGAGTAAGTAGTCCAGGTAATTCTGGAAGCTTTCTTTTTGCATTTTTCTCTTTTGACTGGTGAGATAATAGGACTGGAAATTCTAGGGAGGAGCAGAGTGATGAGTAATGAGAAAGAAAGCAGCACTGTAATCTTCTTTGAAGGGCTCTTATTTCACGTTTCTTCTTAGAAAAAATAAAATACAATACTCCTCTCCCTACCTTGCTTTTGTTGCAATCTCAAACATTCACAATACTTAGAACACCATATGGTAGGCATCGATTCAACAAATATTTATCACATGCCTGGCACTGTGCTAGGTGCCAAGAAAACAAAATGTGATCAACTCTCTCTTCCAGTAACATGGACAGACACATATTGGGAGTGATTTCTAATATAAGAAATGGGGGTCTGGCTGGCTCAGGTGGCAAAGCATGCACCTCTCGGTCTCGGAGCTAGAAGTCTGAGCCCCACATTGGGTGTAAAGATTACTTAAAAATAAACTCAAAAAATAGTAAAATAAAGAAATGGGAGACCTGCCCTCCTAGAGCTAACAGTCTAGAGGACAATGCTTATCAATATTTAAAAAAAGAAGTCAAGGAGGGGGAAAAAATTTATTGCTTCTTTCTATTTGATATTCATTATCAGACTAAAATGGATCCATAGAGATGGAAGTTCCATGCCTTTGAAACTTTTAAAAACAATGTTTAGCATTGCTCAAGAAAGAGTTCTCCAGCATGCAATTCTAAAATGTCTGCCGCTAATGTCATAGAATGTTCTAGATCAAAAGATTGCAGCACTCTCTAGCTCCCTCATTATATAGCCGAGGAAGCAGACTCACCATTTCAGCCATTAGTGCAGACAAGGGGACTAGGCTCCAGATCCCTCAGAAGCAGGTGCACCACCCCTAACAACTGCACTCTCCTCTACAAGATGCAAGCACTTCCTCCCAGGACTCGTCAAGGGGATGACGTGCAGGGGCGGAGAGAAGGAACCAGTCTTGTTCCCGCTCTCTGCTGCCATGGCTACTGAAGGATGACCAGCACAGTACAATCATCAGGGGATCATCAGAAGAGCAGACAGGGACACCCTGGCGCTAGTCCTAGGACAAGGAAGGGGAGAGCTTCCTGGTCACCTGAACAGCCATCTTAGTGTCGCTCTCTCTGCCTCATCAGATTCCAAAAGAGCACTCTTCTCCAACTTGGGCATAACGTCTATCTTTCTGTGTACCTCTGACAGCATCAAGAGACAGGAAAAGCCGGCTGAGTCAGGTGGGACAGCATTTGGGACATGCACAAAATCCTGAAGACAAAGGGAAATGAGATCAGTAGGGGCACCAGCGTGGCTCAGTGGGATAAGCGTCTGACCCTCGGTTTTGGCTCAGGTCATGATCTCATGGTTTCATGAGTTTGAGCCCCGCATCAGGCTCCACACTTGCAGCATGAAGCCTGCTTCAGATTCTCGGTCTCCTCACTCTCTGACCCTCTCCCACTCACACCGTCTCCATGTCTCTCAAAATAAATAAAAATAAACTTTAAAAATTTTTAAAAAGAATATCATTAAAACAAATAGTCAGGGGCATCCTCAGAATGTTGGGCATGAGACAGACTGTGGACCAGATGGAAACTCAGAGGGTCCTAGTTGACCAAGACCGCTACTTCCAGAGTTGAAATTTTTCTTCTGACTCTAACCCCCGGCCTTATTCCACCTGAAAATGGTCAAGAAATATCTGACTATGGAAACCATAGTCAAACAAGCCATAATAGTTACCTTTGTAGCTACATCAACAAGTATTCTGGTTCTCTTTCACTCAGAGCCTTCCGGTCCCCAGAGGACTGATAAAGAATAAAAATAATGGACAAGATGAAAAAGGAAAAAGCCCTTTCCCATCAGGACAGATTCCATTCATCTAATCACATTTGATTTAAAGTCTTCAGCCCATACAACACGTCCACGCACCACCGGACCCTGCATTTCATCTTCCAGGATGCTGTGGTGTGCCTCTGATGGAGGATTGGCACTTTTCCTAGGACAGGATAGGATTTGTTTTGCATAATCAATGCCCTTTGTTTTACAGTCCTGTGTTCTTAGGGCCCTTTGGGGCTGACAGGCACAAAAATTCTTCTAGGTAATAGCACTTGATAAAGATGCTACAGTTATGGTCTATTGATAAATCCATTATCAATAACAATTCCCTAACCTACAGTGGATGACCAGTCTACACTGGAAAGAGCAGGCCTGGATTTCAACTTTTCCCCCTCTTGATAGGTTGTTATAAAGTCCCTCACTGAGGCATATTCTCTCTCAGCCCTCTTCCTTCTTTCTTCCATTTCTTTTCCTTTACCCTGTTCTGCTACGCTCTTGTCTTACCCAAAGTCTTGCTGACTTATTAAACCGAAGACTTTGAATATATTATTTTACTGGAGAATTTCCAAGCTGTTCTCATTTTTTCTAGTAAAAGCACTTCTAATTGGACAGAGCGAGTCAACTATACTTGTCTTTCTGATGTCAGCAGCTCCACCAACAGAAGGAAAGGAATCATGGAAGACAAAGAGAGCCTGCAATCCCGCAGAGATGAAGAACAAGAGAAGACGCCAACTCATGAAAGATTTCAACAAATTCTTGGAAGAGAAGGCAGATGGAGGAGGGCACCTGACTGGACTTACAACCTCAGCAGCTTTTGAAAGGGGGACGCGGACAAGAGGGAGGGCTCACTGCCAGAGCCCAGTGTGGCTCAAGACTTATGAGCAACAGGTGCGTGCGGGGAGGGGCATGGGTCTCCTACAAAGAAACAAGATTAAGTGGCAACACATTTCATTACCTAGAAACCAACAAACGCAGTCTCACTTTGAAGACATGGTTCATTTCAACTTATGATTCTCTACCTAGTCAGACTATCAACCAAGAATACAAGAATAAAATCATCTTGACACAAACAAGGACCCACAAATATACTTTTTAAAGAAGCTCCTACGGGTGCCTGGATGGCTCAGTCAGTGAAGCATCCTACTCTGGCTCAGGTCATGATCATGATCTCGTGGTTTGTGATCTGGAGCCCCGTGTTGGGCTCTGTGCTGACAGCTCAGAGCCTGGAGCCTGCTTCCAATTCTGTGTCTCCCTCTCTTTGCCCCTCCTCTGCTCACATATCCACCCCCCTCAAAAATAAACAAAAAAATATTTTTAATTTTTAAAAATTGTTCAAAAATTAAAATAAAGAAGCTACTATAGGATGTGCTACAGAAAAAAAAAAAAAGGTAAGAAAAAAGACATGACCCCTATGGAAAAGGCAATGCAACCAAGAGAGCGGTCAAATCCTAGGACCCTAAACAGAAACCAATCAGAGCAGGAATGAAAGAGGTCTCAGAGGGGATAATGAAACTGCAAGTACCTTTCCTGCTGAGGTGTTTGGGAAGCAATATTGATGGGTATTTGACAGATCTAGTAGAATCTTTGGGAGGAGTAATCAAGAGATACATAAAGCACTGAGCAAAATTTTTAAAAGGCCTCTAGGCAGATACAACAACATACCAGAAGTAAATATAATCATGGTATACAATTTGGCTCAGATGTAAATTATATATATATATATATAACTTATATATTTATATATTTATGCCTAATATAAATATTGACAAAGGATTTAACCAAGAATTATGATACAGTTTTACTGAGAAAATAAGAGGGAGGTTGACAAAGGGTGGGGTATAAATACGGAAATTCAATCAACTAGCTGACAAAGTTAGTATGTAATATCTAATATTGCCTAAGAAGTAGGAGTATATTTTTTTATAAATAGTGATATATGAGAAAACCAAAAAGCACTTAAGTGCCTGATTCTAAAAAGCTGGTGTGGGATATGGGAGAAGAACTGGGTTTTTTCTTTAGGACATTTTTAGGTATATTTTACTACCACTATTTTACTTTAAGAAGAATAAAATTAGGAGCGCCTGGGTGGCTCAGTCAGCCGAGCATCCAACTTTGGCTCAGGTCATAATCTCATGGTTCGTGAGTTCGAGCCCCACATCATGCTCTGTGCTGATGACTCAGCTTGGAGCCTGCTTCGGATTCTGTGTCTCCCTCTCTGCCCCTCCCCCACTCATGCTCTATCTCTAGCTCTCAAAAATAAACATTAAAAATTTTTTTAATTAAAAAAAAGAAAATTAAAGACTTGTGTTCCATTTACATTCTGAACTAACATTTTTATAAGACCTGCAATGATCTTGTATATAGCATTATCATATTGGATTGCATGATTTTATTAAGAGCATTTTATTAAATGTAGACATTTTAAAATACTCCACCATTTAAAAAAAAAAAAGGCAAGAATAGGAGTGCTTTGTAGCAAATACATCCATCCGCTCCTCTCAATCTGCACAACCTGAGAAGTTACCTATCACCTCCTGCAGAAGACACAGGCTGCACTTCAGACTCTACCCGGGGCTTTTGCCTCCAGGTGCACCGTATCACAACACAGATACCAACTTCCGGTTCCTCCCAGGTCTCACGATGCTAATACTCTCAAGTTTTGCCTATAAATACATAAGACATTGCCCTTCCCAAAGCACCAGTCACATGACCTATCTCCACCCCCACCCTCCACCTAGCCTTCCCACCTCCGTCTAAAATCTGCCACTTTACTATCACAGCTTAACGATGTAGCACAAGCCGACTAAGCTTTGCGGACCCCTTCCTTCTCACGTGGGTAAGCAGAGCTGTGCCCTGCTCCAGCCATCAGGTCATGGAGACACGGGATGACCCCTTCCATGTCACTGAGAGCCACATCCACGGTCCCCTCACGTTCCGGATGCCTCCTAAACCTCTCAACCTGCATGGTCCAGGCTCCCCCCCCAACTTCCTCTCTCTCACCCTGTTCCTATTTCTGAGACCGAACCACCAGAGGGACTCTAAGAACTCCCCAAGGAGGGCACTTAGCAAATGTATCTGGAAAACGCATCAAAGCATATTAATAAAAATGTTTGCTGAGTGCCAACTGAAGCCACGGGTGTTGCAGAGAGCACAGGACTTGAAAATGGCTTCGCCGCCACCCACACCCACAGGGCTCCTCAGTCCCTGCTGGCCTTTCTCATCTTCCACCTGCCCCTACCAGCCAGTCTCCACCTGAAAGCTCTCTGGTCACCAGAGCCCCCTGGGACCAGGTGGGACAGGAAGCACCAGGCAGCTAACACCCCTAACAACCAGCAAGCCTCAACACAAGGAGAATCCATGGATAGACAGCTGACGAGCCAGCTGGAGAAAGTGAAAGCCTTTTCTGAGTGTCCAGAGCTCCGCCAGGACTGAACCCAGGTGCCTGCAGCACTAACCCACTCAGCGACTCCCCTGTCCCATCCCCGCTCTGCTGCTTCCTCCTGCCCCTGCCTCAGGGTGCACTCAGGGGAACCAACACGGCAGGGGGGAGCACCTGTCTGAAAATGTCTTGAGGGCCAACTGTGCCAAATAATGGTCCTTGGGGAGCTGCTGTAATAAATAGGTAAGACTGACACATAATTAGCACGTTTTTCAATGCACAATAAACATTGTTAGAAAGTAACATTTTCTGAAGAGCTCAGGACAAGGCCCTTCTAACTTTGTTTATGCTGTTTTCTTCCCGCCATTCCTTCAACACCTGCTTTCCTTTGCAAAGGCAACATTTCTCTGACCACAGAGTCAAAACATACCAGTTAACAGGGTCTGAAATAATGAGGGCCTGTGATCAATTACGGATGTCTAGATCTGGTGCGGCCTCTCCAGCCAAATCCTCAAAACCATTAGCATTTGTTTCTCCTGCAAAATCTGCGTAAGATCCTCCACTCCAAGCCTCTGAGGTCAGATGTCACTGACGTAAGGAACGTTGTCATCACCACCATCAACCGTATAGCTCTCGCGACACACTGGGCCCGCAAAACACCTTACGCACATGAACTCGCTCATCCTGCGAGGGAGGCATTATTATTATTCCCCCACTGTACAGATGAAGAGAGCATGTCTAACGTCAAACAGGAAATGAAGAGGCTGAGATTGAAACCCAGGCCACCTTACCTCCAGACCCTGATTCTAGGCATGAAAGGAAAACGGCCCCTTTGCAACAGAACCCATCTCAGGGAAGGAGACATCCAGAAGACTCTCCTGCCAGCCCGGCCAGAGAAGCCCTTAAATAGGTGGAGCGGGGCGGGAGGAGCCACGGTGCAAGCACTGAAGGGCGGAGAAAATCCAGCACCTGAACTTTGCAACCAAGCCCCCTTCCGTAGGAAGGGATCCTTGCAAAACCATAATTTCATAAAGCTGCACAGGAGACGGTAAATAATGTAGTAATTCACAAATACCTACTCCACCCACGGATGCTACGCAGGGGTCCCCTGATGCAGTAAAGTATCTCTAAGTCCCCATTTCATTGGGACTTAAAAGGCAAAGAAACTGGCCAGCACACCAGCTGAACGGAATCTCCGACTGTGGCAGCCCTCGTGGTCTTGCGAGACGCCGGCACGTGTCTCCCAAATGTCTTCCTACCTCCCGCCTCCATCCCCCTTCTTCCTTCCAGCGCTGCTTTCCTCATCCTCTGCCACACAGAGGCCAGCACCCACCTCTGCTTTGTGCTTAGGGCCATGCTGGCAACAAACGACTGTCCCCTGCATTGTCTCTGGCTAATGAGGGAAGCGCAGAGACGGCTCTGTAGGCAAACAATGCGTTCAATCGCGGCCAGCTGTTCCGAGGTTTCTCGGTGGTTCAAACAGAAACAGGCCGGAGCTGGCGTTCTGTCCAAGCCCAGCCACCAGCGTCAGGCTCGTTCACCAACAGCAGTTCCACGTTAACGCAAAACATCATCCACCGTATGAAATTCGTGTTGTTAATTTGAACCTGATCAGTTCTGTCATTTTATTTGTTTTGAATGTGTAAAGTTCTTTTAGTTTTATGGGTATGTAAGGCCTTTAAGTACTAGGAGTTTAAACCTAATTGTATTTTATACATATTTAAGTAAAATTATAATAAAAATAATTTAAGTCAACTCTGGGGGTCCATGAGAACTCCCCCCCTCCTTAAATACGACCTTAAACCTTACAGAGAAGCCCTTTTCCTCAATGGTGAAAGTCCTGTCTGTGGACTCCCCGTGGGACATCGCTCCTAGCAGATGCCCAACGAAGTCTTCAATTGACTGCGTCACCGAACTTGGCCCCCCATTCATGTGCTCCCCATTTTAGGTCTCAACAGTTCCTTATCCTTTGTGTTCCTTTCCCAGACTCCAGCTCCCAAGTTTTCAAATTCCCTAAAGCAACTCCTACTTTTCTTTAAAGCCAAGAAGAGTTGGAAATCCTATGCCTCGCATTTGAGATTGTGCACATTCTGGTAACTCCGAATGCGTTTCCACTCTTTCCCTAGGATTACTCCAGGGCAGCTTTTCTGCTCACTCCTACTGTTAACATAACACTGGAGTTTTCTCTGCCCTTCTCCCTGCCTGCTCAACTCTTTCCCAGGGTCGCCTGGTCCCCAAGTCCCACTCACACTGACCTTCTCTTCTCCTCTCTCCACTAGCACCCTCCCTGTCTGAATCACCCACTTGGGCCTCTCCCTGTATGGATACCTTCCAAAGTAACCAAATGTTACACAAGACTCCCCAAAGAGCTAATACGCTCTTGAAGAGCAGGGAAAATATCCAACTACATTCTTTATTCCCTTGACTGCCCCCTGAATTCCCCACTAACAGCAGCATCTGTGCTAACAGCTTTTACGTGGTAGGATATTTGGGAAGGATCCCAGGAAGACGCGTGAGGAACTAGGGGGAGAAAAACCCAACACAAAGGTTTATCAATGAGCTGCTCTCTGAGTGCCCCCTGGACTCAATCGCATCGGGATCTTTTAGGATGACTAGAATAGGCCTTGGAATCGTCCACCCAAAGGAAGGAAGGAGGGAGCATTTTACCACCAGCCCCCTTCCCTCATCAGTCAAGGACTGACCCGTGGGGTGTCGATTCCTTTGCACGTCCAAGTAGCACTTGCATGGGATCCAACGGGGCCCCCGGGGGTGATTTCCAGAAACCCTTGGGCAGAGAGAGAGAGACACGGTGCAGCTGGAAAGCCAGATGCTGTCGGTTACACCTGTGCGAGGCTGGTAACTCAGCAATGGCGGGGGTAGGAGATGGGCCGAGGGAATGTGAGGCAGGACACAGAGATGCCTGATAGGTCCCCACAGCAGCCAGCACGATGCTTCCAGCAGGTGCGCTGCTCTTCCAGTGGGATTAATTCACACACTTCTTCCTTGAAGCCTTCACACATTAATCGGTGATTTTCTATGGCCGTCCACTTTCAGACCTGGACGACTCAAGGCTTCCTCTTCATGCCAATTATACACAATCTTTGATCCCTATACTAAAATGGCCTTAACTGTGAAAATAGCGAGACAACAGCATCATGACTTTAGATTCTACACAGCATTTCTGTACACTAATTATATTATCTAAATAGCCTGAGGTAGCACAATCACCCTACTCAGAAATCTGAGGTATTTCAGTTCGAGTAGTGATTAAAGGGTAACCAAGGGCACCTGGGTGGCTCAGTTGGTTAAGTGTCCGACTTCGGCTCAGGTCACGATCTCATGGCTCATGAGTTCAGGCCCCTCGTCAGGCTCTGTGCTGACAGCTCAGAGCCTGGAGCCCCGAATTCTATGTCTCCCTCTCTCTCTTTCTTTCCCCTGCTTGCACTCTGTCTCTCTCACTCAAAGATAAATACACACTAAAAATAAATTAAAAATAAATAAATGGTGACCAAATAAAATGGTTTCTTCAACTCCATTCCACAAACATGTCCTGAGTTTTTATATATGGAGCATGCTGTTTTGGTGCTGAAGAGATGCAACGCCTGTGCTGTGCTCTCTGGCTCAGCAAGCTTACTGCCAGCCTGGGAAGGCACGGCCCGCCACCAAGACAGACCACAGAGCAGCCCCGGAAAAACAGCTGCACTGAAGGAGTTCAGAGGGAAGGTTCCCATTCCAGTGAGGGAGCTGGGAATGGCTTCCCGAAGAACAGAGTGTTGAGGTGGACTCTGACTAGTCCCATCTCCTGGAAGGACGCTCTCTGATCAGAGAGATGACAATGGGAAGAAGAAGAAATGGTCCCAGTGGTGTCACTTGGCTGGACAACGCCCTTGTCTGAGCCCTCCCATGCCTTTCTAGTCTGATGGTTTTCAAGTCTGACGGTTTTCAAATTTGATGGTTTTAAAGCCATGTGACATGGAGTCCTGGGATCTTAGGGAACAGATGGACAGCGATGGGACAGATGGGACAGAGCACAGGGATCTGAGGGTCCCCCTCCCATGTCAACCAGAGCAGCTCAGTTAGAACAAAATGATCTCCATTGTTAAACAAGCATTTAAGGGGTGCCTGGGTGGCTCGGTTGGTTAAGCCTCCAACTTCGGCTCAGGTCAGATCTCACGTTCGTGGGTTCGAGCCCCGCGTCAGGCTCTATGCTGACAGGAGCCTGCTTCCGGTTCTGTGTCTCCTTCTCTCTCTGCCCCTCCCCCTCTCATGCTCTCTGTATCAAAAATAAATAAAACATTTAAAAATTTTTTAAAAAATAAACAAGCATTTAAAAAGTAAAAAGTGGGGCACCTGGTGGCTCAGTCAGTTGAGTGTCCAACTCTTGGTTTCGGCTCAGATCACGATCTCATGGTTCATGGGTTCAAGCCCCAAGTCAGGCTATGCACTGATAGTATGGACCCTGCTTGGTGTTCTCTGTCTCCCTCTCTCCCTGCCCCTACCCCACTCGTGCTCACTCTCCCTCTCTCTAAATAAATACATAAACATTAAAAGAAAAAAAAGTAGGGGCCCCTGGATGGCTCAGTCATTAAGTGTCTGACTTCAGCTCAGGTCATGATCTTGCGGTTCATGAGTTCGGGCCCCATGCTGGGCTCTGTGCTGACAGCTCAGAGCCTGGACCCTGCTTCAGATTCTGTATCTCCTTCTCTCTCCGCCCCTTCCCCACCCCTCTCGCAAAAATAAACAAACATTAAAAAAAAAAGTGAAAACCACTCAGAGCTGGAAGCACCTGTGCAGGAGTCCGAGTCTCTGAGTCCTCCCCCACTACCAATCAGCCACACGAACAGTCCATGAGCCTCTCCCACGGCACTAACTATTCCTGCCATCTTGGAATTGTCAGACAGCTTCAGGGGAAACTACTTAATATTTGGAAACCTAGTGGAGCCTTCGCTGGTAGGCAGTGGGCTGCCTCTGGCTAAAATGCAAAGTGAGTTACCAAGTCACAATAGATTTCATCTCCTTTTACTCCTCTCCCCACCACGTGAGGGGCTTGAGCAGTAAGATAAATGAAACATGCTTCTTGGCCACTCACCCAGCAAAAGCCATTTATCACCCTGGCCAAGTGGGTGATGGCTCTTTGCAGAACGGAATGCCTGGTTTCGAGAAGCGTCTAGGTGAGTTCTCTCTTCTAATGAACAAGAGAATGAGCTGTGAGGTCACGGGTCACACTTACCTCCCTGGGTCCCGTGGAGTCACAGAGCTGGAGAGGATGGACATGTGCTCCCGTCAAATGGGTAGCAAGACGGAAAGAGGAGAGCGTACTGGCACTCTGGCCTGCCACTATTTGACTTTTAAATTCTAATCCAGTGATAAGAGAGAGGTAGTGAGGCGATTTCTGAAAATAAACTGCTCTGAAGGGAATAATTCTTCCAGAATAGAATTAGCCCAAAAAAGCATATGAAAATGTCCGGTATAAGCTCATTCTTTCTGATTACCTACCACTAGGTTTATATACGTCAGGGCAAGATTTAAGGATCAAATAGCAGCAAATAACAGTAAAAAATAATCACTGACTTTGCAAATGGTGCATCCTTCATACATCTAATCTAGAGACTAATGTTTCTGGCTTTGTCATGAAATGCCAAAATTATTAACTTCGACTACATCTACAAATTAGTACACACCCTTTGGTTTACTGACAGGTGTGATCAGAATGAAAATATTGATATAAGAAAACACTCATTTCTAATGATAGAAAAGTAAATAGAAAATAATTCATGACAGTCTCCATCTGCCCCTCGTCTTTTCCCTCCCCGGGTTATTATAAAGCGTTCTTGCACTATTCTGAAAAAATGATGTGCAGTCTTTTCAGCTCTGATCCTTCCTCTTAATTTTTTTAATCCTGAATTAACATCAGAAAATTCCCTCCACCTTTTAACATTTGTCTTTTCTGATTCTATGCAAGCTACTTTCTCCACAGGTGAGTCAAGAAAGCAACCCATACTTATTTAAGGAACATTCCCTAGACCAAGGAATTGTCAGCAAAGACCCCATTTGTAAAGCCATCCTGTATAACATAAATGGAAAATTAACCTATTAGATGAACAGAGGTTGGCAGATGCCATATTCTTCAAGTTGCAGCAGAAGTTTCACAAGCCAGCTCAGGCCACCGTAGCAAAATTCCACAGGCTGGGGGGCTTAAACACCACACATTTATTTTCTCACAGCTCTGGAGGCTGGGAAGTGCAAGGTCAAGGTTCCAGCAGGCTTTGGTTTCTTCCCAGCTCACAGCCACCTTCTTCCCGGGCCCCCACACGGTCTCTCCCATGTGTGTGTTTTGGGAAGAGAGCGAACGGGCCGTCTGGTATCTCTTCTTACAAGGACGCCAATCCCCTTGGCTCAGGACCCCACCCTGATGCCCTCCGGTACGTCAACTTAATTTCTTCCTCACTCCAAATACAGCCGCACTGGGGGTTCAGACTTCAACATATGAATCTGGGGATGCGTGGGAGAGCCCATCACTCAGTCCGGAGCAATGCCTATGGAGAAACTGGTCATTCTCTGAAATTTCACTCCAGTATCTACTCAGTCAACATTTATTCAGGTCCTGCCACGTGGTAGAAGGAAAGAGAAGGGAGGAGAAATGGAGGAAGAGGGAGCAAGAACAAGCTTCATGTCTTAACAAAGATGCTTCTCACCTTCATCTCTTTAGTTTTGTACATTAACCTTCAAGTGAGTTTACGAACTCAAAATGCTGCTTCCACACGTGAAGTGCGATGCCCCGTGAAAGGAGTGCAGTGCACTGTATTATCACGCGTTCACTACGTACTTATCAGCAAAGGTTCTTTCTTCCATCAGTTACTAACCCTGAGCCCGTGGAGGCAGGACCTGGCCTTATTACCCGGAAGCCTCAGGAACATAGTGTCTGATACATTATGGACGTTCATACAGTTGTTGAATAAAGGAACAATAACCACACATGAAACTTTAAAAAAAACTTTTTTTACTGTTTATTTATTTTTGAGAGAGAGACAGACTGTGAGCCAGGGAGGGGCAGAGAGAGAGGGAGATGCAGAATCGGAAACAGGCTCCAGGCTCTGAGCTGTCAGCACAGAGCCCTACTTGGGGCTCGAATCACGAACTGTAAGGTCATGACCTGAGCCAAAGTCAGTCACCTAACCCACTAAACCACCCAGGTGCCCCATGAAACTTTCAAATATTGTTTTAATAAAACCATAATAAAAACAATTTATTACTGTTTTAATAAAGGCTCAGTAGGTTAAGTATCAGACTTCAGCTCAGGTCATGATCTCGCAGTCGCTGGGTTTGAGCCCCCTGTCGGGCTCTGTGCTGAAAACTGAGAGCCCAAAGCCTGCTTTGGGTTCTGTATCTCCCTCTCTCTCTGCCCCTTCCCCACTCCCATTCACACACTCTTTCTCTCTCAAAAATAAACATTAAAAATAATAAGAATAAAGAATAAATAAATAAAATAAATAAAAGCATTAAAGAAATAAGTTCCTGGGGCGCCTGTGTGGCTCAGTCAGTTAAGATCCAACTCTTGGTTTCAGTTCAGGTCAAGATCACACCGTTCACAAGTTCTAGCCCTGCGTGGGGCTCTGTGCTGACAGTGCAGAGCCTGCTTGGGATTCTCTCTGTCTCTCTCTCTCTCTCTCTCACTCTTTCTCTCTCTCTCTCTCTGCCCCTCCTGTGTGCTTTCTCTCTCTCTCTCTCTCTCAAAATAAATAAATAAACCTTTTAAAAAAGTTCTTAAAGTCCAGTTATTATCTTTCCTCTACCACGTGCTTTCTTTTTCCTGTAAATTAGGGGGTTTTTTTATGATGTAAGGTATTCTTTTAAACAACAGATCAGAAATTCTGTAAAATCCTATTTGATTTTTGCTTAAGAGGCAATTGTTGAAAAGAAAAGAAGAGAAGAGAAGAGAAGAGAAGAGAAGAGAAGAGAAGAGAAGAGAAGAGAAGAGAAGAGAAGAGAGGCACTCGTGACATGCTGGGCGGCGTCCACCTGCCTCAGGCACGGTTCTTAGCACCATCAGCGTGGGCCTGGCGTTTTAATCAGCAACTGCTTATGAAGCCCAGGCAGTTCTCCAGGCGCTGTCCTAGACAACCAGGGGACATAAAGGCGAGGAGAAAAAGGCACAGTCCCTGACTTTATGATGCTTACAGTCCAACAAAGGAAACAATCACACTAATAAACACATAACTGTCAACTGAATTAAGTGTACTGAGGGGAAGGAAGCCAGTCCGTGAAAACTGAGACACCGACAGGAGGCAGGAATTCAAAGTAGCCAGCTCCCCTTGACCGCATCTCCAATGTCACACAGCCCACCGCCTCCTGAGATTCCAGCTGACTCCCTCCGGTGACACATCTCCAACGACCCTTTGACCACACCAAGATGGCGGATCCACTGAGCCCATCACCTTCTCGCTGTCCCTCACCCCCTCCTGGCCTTTCTTCCCACTCACCTCAGCGTGGCCGCCATGGGCAGCCACTGGCTCACACTTGCCTACAGCCTCCCCCTCCCCCTGCCCCGTCCCCTTCACTTCCTCATACTCCGTTCCAGCAAACACCTGCTGACCTCCAACTCTGCCTTCTCCGTGCTTTCACCCACGCAGCAGAACGCCACTAGAGAAAAACAGACGATCATGCCACACCAGTCTCGCATTAAACTTGGGACCACAAGTCCCAAGGGAGCTGCCTGCAAGGACCTTGTGTTGCCAGGTGCACTCATTCCCTCTTGCTCCTAGACAATTATTTCACACCTTTCCCTTCCTCTTCACCCCTCCATCACCTGTTCCCCCGCATCACTCTCAGGTGATGGTCTGGAATCCTGCAACAGTGAGATTGGATGCAACTGAGAGAATCCCACAAACTCCCACTGCGCACACCACAGCATAGGCATGAACACCGCGCACTCACCTTGCTGCCTGCTACCATTGCGGATGCGCTTCGTCGCCTGCTTGAGATTCTCTCTTACTCTCTGCCCTTCTCCCACTCGGCCCTATCTATCTCTCAAAATAAATAAAAACTTTAAAAAAAAAAAAAAGGACACTGTTCCCACTAAATGGATTGGTATTTATTAGCACAGTTGCACAAATGTTTATGAAATTATCTGCTTGTTACTTTGGAAAATGACCTGAGGCCAAAAGAAGGCTCCAGATACCTGATAACTTGAGAGTTTAAGAATTTCTAAAACTTTGGGGCACCTGGGTGGCTCAGCTGGTTGAGTGTCCGACTTCAGCTCAGTTTGTGAATTCAAGCCCCGCATCAGGCTCTCTGCTGACAGCTCAGAGCCTGGAGCTCCCTTCAGATTCTGCGTCTCCCTCTCTCTCTGCCCCTCCTCTGCTCACAGTCTGTCTCTCTCTCAAAAATAAATAAACATTAAAAATTTTTAAAAAAGAATTTCTAAAACTTTCCTACAGCCCATCAACCCACTCCAAAGACTGAAAGACCATAAACTTATACTTCCAGGGTACACAAGGAGTGTGTGTGGCCCACCAAAGCCTTCAATTCCTTTAAAGTGTCTTGCATTTTGAATTCCAGTCTGTTAACTATCCACTTATTTTAATATAAAAACAATGTTAACTTATTTAGTAATTTAATTACTTGATTTCCCAATCCTATTTTTTTTAAGATTGTTTTTCAAATGTTTATTTGTTTTTGAGAAAGAGAGGTAGAGTGCAAACGGAGGAGGGGCAAAGAGAGAGGGAAACAGAATCCCAAGCAGGCTCCACACCACCAGCACACAGCCCGACGTGGGGCTCAAACTCACAAACTGGGAGATCTTGACCTGAACAGAAACCAAGAGTCAGACGCCCAACCAACTGAGCCACCCAGGCACACACCCCCAACAAAAGAAGGGGGGGTGCCATGTTTGCCCTGGGCATCACACGCCTCGGCAGTCAGGGAACCCCACTTTGAGAACACACTTGGGAAGTGCCAAACAGCTATGGAAGAATGCAAAACCAAATGGAAGCATAAATATATTTCACAGAGGCGCCTTGTCTGACCCTAACTGACCATTTTTAAAGATCCTGTTAAAGGCTCTATAAATTCCTGGCTTTGCTTTCATGGTCTGGTAATGACCCGACACTCTGTTCTAGAACTACTTAAAGCAGCTGCAGGTACCATTTTATGTTTCCCCCGTAACATCCTTCAGCAGCTCAAATTTTGAAGAAGGCATCACAACTGATGAGAGAGATTAAGGAGAAGAGTATTTTTAATGAAAATGATATCAATGGGCATTATCATTTGTGGCTGTGAAATTAAATGTTCCATCTTTTCAATAAAATCTTGGGGTCGAGGAGGTTGAGGTTAGATACCACAGCTCAGCCAGTGCACCCTTCCCTTCCCCCTTGTTGGTCCCCACTCTCGGCCTCCTCTTTCCTCCACCCTTCTTCCTCCATCATGCCTTAACGTCTGGACAAAAGCCACACTGCAACTGGGGGGACTACTTTGCTGGGGGGGGTTAAGTCTGACTTCTGACTCTGTTCCAATGCAATTGTCCTTAAATCCCATGAAGACTTAGGACTTTCAGCCCATGCTATGGGCCGAACTGTGTATCCTCAGATTCATATGCTGAAATCCCAAGCCCTGTACCTCTAAATGGGACTGTATTTGGAGATGGGGTCTTCAAAGAGGTGATCAAGTTAAAACAAGGTCCTTCAAGTGGGCTCTCATCCAATGAGACTGGTGTCCTTATTAGAAGAGAAGATTAGTGGGGTTCCTGCCTGGCTGAGTCAGTAGAGCATGGGATTCTTGATCTCTAGGTTGTGAGTTCAAGCCCCCACATTGGGTGTAGAGATTACTTAAAAATTAAAAAGCAGAATATCTTTAAAAACAGAAGAAGATGGAGCACCTGGGTGACTCAGTCAGTTAAGCATCCAACTTCGGCTCAGGTCATGATCTCATGGTTCATGGGTTCAGGCCCCGCGTCGGGCTCTGTGCTGACAGCTAGCTCAGAGCCTGGAGCCTGTTTCGGATTCTGTGTCTCCCTCTCTCTCTGACCCTCCCCTGCTCATTCTGTCTCTCTCTGTATCTCAAAAAAATAAATAAAAAACATTTAAAAAAATTATTTTAAACAGAAGAAGAAGGAGGAAGATGAGGAAGAGAAGAAAGGGAGATTGGGACACAGGGAGAAGGTCACCTGCAAGTCAAGGAGAAAAGCCTCAGAAGAAACCAACCCTACCGGCCCTTGATCTCACACAATGTGAGAAAATACATTTCAGTCTTCAATCCACCCAGTCTTCCATACATCGTTACAGCAGTCCGAGCAAAATAATATAGTCTGTAAGTAAAGATGCAGTTCAGAAATGAGGAACGTGAGGGTAGGAAAGAAGGCAGGTAGTTGCTGATGGGACCCAGAGACAGCGACAGAGCAGCAGGCAGAGGAAGAATCCAGTGCTGGAAATCTGATTGTGTTTCCAGACCTAGGAAGGACCCTGGCTTTGCTGTACAATAGTCCCTGACATCCACTAATACCTCCTTGCACCTGGAGAGGAATTTCACCATCTCTGCTGGCAGTGGAAGGCTTCCTAGAGCCCCACTCGGGGCCTAGGTCAGCCTTCCATGGGTCACTGGACATGAGATACAGGGCTGAGGACGGAGGCCCCTTAACCCCTACAGCAGGGGCCAGAAAGCCGACTCGCCACTGGGAGCCTCCAGGGAAGACAAAGGCTTTGCCAACCGCCCAAGAGGCACTTCCTGCATCTGAGGAGGCCAAGAAAACACAAATCCTGTTCGTTTTACATTCGACACCAGTCCGGTCTCTGACCTAGCTCAGTTTCAACTAAAACACAGGTAGCAAGAGCTCAAAACCACACGGACGTGTTCTCAGTTGTGTGTGGCAGAAGGCGGATGGGGAAGAAAGAAAAAAAAACAGTTTCTATTTTGACACCCAGTTGCCCCAAGTAAAGAAGACTCTCTTCTCTCAACAGTGATTGTGGAAAGAGATTGAATCCTCAGAGGATCCTGCATCCAATCAACCCTCTTTTCCGGGCTGTGATAAGGGTTTACCAGGGAAAACCCTGTGATTCCAGCACTAACACTCTCTTCGTAAAATCTGTCAGTAAATCTTCAAAGAAAGTCTGGCAGCCACGCTGTTATTAAATAAACGTAACAACATATCCCAATGGTACAAATTCAAACACATCTCCTTCTTGTATCAATTCAGGTTTCTTCCAAGTCAAGTTTTGTCCCCTGAAGCTGTGTGAAAGTCAAACACCACCCACCCCTGGTCCTCCACCTGAGCCCCGTGTTAAAAAGTCATCCAGTCATCAACCCACAGTTAGAGAGCACCTACTATGTGCCAGGCAGGGTGATGAAATGGAGATAAACAAATGAATGAGACACAGTCCGTGCCTTCAAAGAATTCATTATCACACAAGGCAAACAAGTAAGTCAGTAGATTATAAGGTAGTAGGAGTCGTGCCAAAGTAGAGGCAAAGCGACAGAAGAGACAGAAGCTGAAGAAAGTCGTCCTTGTCTTCCAGATTCTGAAGGCCCTTGAATTTTAACTTCTCCACTCAGCCTGACAATCTACGCCCACTGCCAACGTTCCTGTCCCCACTGCGATTCAGCAGGCCTACACTGGTCTCTGCCTTCCAAAGTCCTCAGAAAAGATGAGCTAGTGTCACTAGGGGAAGAGTATTTTTTTCTCCCCACACTTGAAAGAAAACTAGGGAGCAGGTAAGTGACAGAGATAGCAGTAGAGAAGACCCTCAAGTGACCTGAAGTGCTACTCTGGGTATCTCTGGGCTGCTAGAGACTGCCCCTTGGAGCACAGGCATTGGGATGCAGTGAGGGTGATGGGCCATGACACACAGAGTTCCCGAGGGTGACTCCGGGGTCCTGGCCCCACCCACCTTAGCCACTTAACTGGCACATCTTATTTAATTCCATCAGCTTTCACTTTCTTATCTGTAAAATGGAGTCATATGTCTACCCTGCCTATCTCACAGGAAGCTTGGAAAAAATCAAAGGAACCGTGATAAGTGAAAATGCTCTGAAGCCAGAAAATCAGTGTACAGATACAAGAGAGGGTTATAATTAACCTAGCCACAGAGCTGCCTGAGGGCCTGATTAAAATACACTGTACCTCTCTGGATCGACAAAGTGTGAACATGGTTAAAAAATAGGGACAGCTACTCCTAAACAGAGACAGTTGGTGTGTGGGCAAACCCCCATAAGCATTTTCTATGCCAGGAAACCTGCATATGCTTAGAAATTAGCACGTTTCTGTTGGCCTTATAGCAGCAGTGTAGGAGAACTCGCAGAATGAAATCCGCAACAGGCAGCACCACTGCCAAACACAACTGTCCCAACTCACAAGAAATATACAGAACACGATCCCCGATCAATGGAATAAAACGTGGCCTGCACTATTGGGCCAAGGAACCCCATAGAGAGGGCGCACGCGTGACGAACGCAAATAGGGCCTCTAGCAAAGTGACCCAGTTCTGAACACTGACTATTAAGGACTGAACGTTTGTGCCGCCCCCCCCCCCCCGGCCCATTCACATGTTGAAATCTACCCCAACCACCCCCGCTGCGATACTTTTAGGAGGCAGGGCCCTTGGGAAGTAATTAGGTGACGAGGGTGGAGTCTTCAGCGCCTCATGAAAGAGACCCCAGAGAGCTCGGCGAGCACTTGGGCCACACAAACAAGCAGTCTGTGGGCCAGGCATGTGGGTCTCACCAGGCATCAAATCTGCCAACACACTGAACTTGGAACTTCCCAGTCCCCAAAACAGCCAGAAATAAACGTCTGTTGTATAAGCCACAGCAGCCCAAAGGGACGAAGACGCTGATCTATACATTTCAAAGCCTAGGAGGAAAAGCCCCTTTTAATAAGAGAAAAGTTCTGGAGAGTGAAACTACTTCTGCAACCTGACAAATGATGCCCCAAAACAGTACTTTTTCTATCTGATTACAGTAAATTTTCCAATACAATGAATGCTTTGTTTGGCTGAACCATTTAATACTCATTCATACTCTCTAATGAAACTACTAATTACAAAATCTCCGCATTGCAAGCAATAAAAAGGGGGTGCTAACCTCTTTCCAGCGCTTTAGCTCTGCCATCAAGTAGCAATTACTCAATGCCCCTCCCGCCCCTTTCACTGATTCTCACCTCCTAACATCCCAACCAAACCTACTGAGAAACGAAAATTCACTCAAACACAGAGGTAAGCATACAGCCTCTGTGCGCAGACACATGCACGTGCACACGCACACACGCGCGCACACACACACACACACACTCCTACACACAATATCCAGGAACTAGAAGAAGAAAAACAGAGGTAATAACAAGGAACATAGAGCACCCTCTTATTCGGGCTATTCCTCTGCACTGGCGAACTCAGTAAGAGCCGGACTTCAACTCTCTGTCTACTGGAAATGTAACTTTCAGTAATATAGTCATCGACACTAAACTCCATCAAAACAGAAACATTTGATACCTAATAGAGTCCAGTGTGCCAGAATATGCTACACACATTTTTCTTTCTAGAAAGCAGTCATCCATCAGCCTCTCCAGCCACTGTCACCAAACAAAAGAGAAGGAGGCATCAAGACATCATGAGATAGGCTTGTTTCAAGCTTGCTACCATCACGGCAGCTGCCAAGCCTCCAGAACCATCTCTGAGAAGCCAACACGCCCTGTGCCCCAAGCTCCAAGGGCATCTCCATCTGTACCAGAGAAAACATGAATTAACTTCTTCAACCCTTTCCACTAAGGCTTGTTTTATGTTTAGTAACTATTTTGAGAGGAGGAGAGAGGCAAAGTCGGAGAGACAATCCCAAGAAAGCTCTCACTGTCAGCAGAGAGCCCAACGCGGGGCTCGATCTCACAAACCATGAGTTCACGACCTGAACCAAAACCGAGAGTCAGACACTTGACCGACTGAGCCACTCGGGCGCCCCTCTCCTAAGGCTCTTTAGGCAGCAATGAGGTCCATAGCCGAAGAAATCAATGTTTAGCACATGAACACAAGCAAAAAGACAGAAAAGAGGGAAAAACCTGTTATTCCCATTTTTAAAGGTTAAAGGGAAAAAAAGAAAGACTGCATGAAACATTTTATTGTAGTTCATTAATTAATTAATCAAGTGTCTGACAACAGGCAACAGATTTGGAGTAACTTTTGCCAAACCCAAATTAGATTCAAAAGAGCCAAAATATTTTTTCCCACATTTGCAGGTTACAGACTTAGAATTTGGGGACTTATCTAATATTCCAAAGAATGTATCTCAAAGGATTATTTTAATAACTTAGAAAAGTACTCAAATCAAGCCTGTGGAAATTAATTTTGTCTCCTTTTCAAAGATCCATGGAATGAAGTAAGAGGTTTGAGGGCACTTAAGTCAGAATCTGTCTACTTATTAAGTAGCCGGGCCATTTAAGGGCATCTGGTTGTTTAAACAAACATCAAAATGTACACAGTCAGCTGACTGCCCTTTAAAACCCTTCAGCGCTTTACCTTTGAGAGCTACATAGTTATCTCATTGCTCAAAACACTTTTGGAATGCTTCTTCGGAATATGTTTTTTTCAAATCAGCTTACTGTCACACACTATACAGACATATGCATGCATGCAGACAGTCTACCCTCGCTTCAATCTGCAGAACTTCTGAGGAAATAGGGAAAAAATAATTTCCATTTGGTTGAGCATGCTTTTCTGGTATTTATGTTAGAATACAGGTGTTTTGGACCTTCTGGAAATTTATGTCAACTAAAATAACACAGCCACGTGATGATTAGGAGCCAGATTCAATAAGGAGTATCTGGGAAGCTTATCAGTTTTCCCATATGCCTCCCCCCGCAAATTCACCCTGCTATGTCTCTGCTCCAAGCCGGCTGTAGAAAATGCTAGCATCTCTCGCGCTTCTACGGGAAGAAGGAATGTGACTAAATGTTTGCACTTACACAGAGTACAGAGTGAGAGCTCTCAGAGAGAAAATGACCATTCAAAAGAGTCAAAGACCTTAAAAATGCACCCGTCCAGTAATTCCCACTTCAGCCTTTAATTATAGAAGACCTGGCACACGCAAACATACCGAAGTAGTTACAGGGTTGGGGTCTACGGAGCCGCACACTTTAAAGCTGCACAGATGACTCTAATTGCAGCCCGAGTTAAGAGACACCATTTCCCTTTCACAGATAAAACCTGTAAAGCAAAGTGGGCGGTCACCCCAGGTAAATGGCAGAGCTGGAAGCAGGAGCCAATGCTTTGACTCAACCTACCACAGGGTCCTTTCCATCAAATGTCACCAATGGCTGTGATTAATGACAATTACACATTGCCGCAGCTGCTACGTATGAAATTGGGCTTTGCTGTGGATCTGCAAGGATGCAAGCCAAGCTCTTGTGGCCAATCAAGAGATTACACTCCTGACTGTGGGAGCTCTTCTGGCCTGTTACCCTGCTTGAAGACCTCAGCTTATATGGTCCATTAAAAGTAAATTGCTAGGCACATTCAAGTTCATTCAGCAAGTTGACAATTCACTTCAAAATGGGCGAATGCAGGGGCGCCTGGGTGGCGCAGTCAGTTAAGCATCCAACTTCGGCTCAGGTCATGATCTCACAGCTCATGGGTTTGACCCCCCCACATCGGGCCCTGTGTTGCCAGCTCGGAACCTAGAGCCTACTTCAAATTCTGTGTCTCCCTCTCTCTGCCTCTTCCCCCCTTGCACTCTGTCTCTCTCTCAAAAATAAATAAACATTATTTTTTAAAATGAGCTAATGCATAAATCCTGAATCAGAACCAGACCTGTAGGAAAGTGGAAAAGGGTAGCTAGTTATAATAATGTTAGAAAAGAATGGGTGACCACAAAATATTCATCCCACCCAATAGCTAAAATTTCACATTAGAAATGTTTTCCTTTAGCCTAACGCTGAGTCTCCGTATTTGTAGCAGGCTCCTCCGGGAAGGGCCGGCCATTGAGCTTTATCGGTCACGTACAAGAGACAGTAAAGGATTTGCTCAGATTCTTTTCTAAGATGAAGAGCCATGATGGGAAGGAAGGCAGAGAAATGTTGTAATTCACAGAAATGGGATACTATCAAGAGAGGAAAAGATTCCAAAAAGGGACAGAGGAGTCCCCAAAGACGAACTTCACAGCTGTCCCTAGATGCAAGTCTGCTGTAGGAGGTGCTAGATGGCCAGGCTGGCTTTAGCGAAGTTGAGGAGTTTTGCTTAGGTTTGTTTTTGTTTGTTTGTTTAAGATTTTGTGTTTGGTTTGGTTTTGGTTTGGTCTGTGTAAATAAAGATAACCAATATGGGGGCCAAAGAGAGATTATTTTTTAAATTCTTATTTATACTCTAGTTAGTTAACATGCAGTGAGATACTGATTTCAGGAGTAGAACTGAGTGATTCATTATGTACGTACAACACCCAGTGCTCATCACAAGTGCCCTCCCTACGGCCCGTTCCCCACCCATATCCCTCCATCAACCCTCGGTTTGTTCTCTAGCATTAGAGTCCCTTGTGGTTTATTTCCCTATTTTTTCCCCTCCCATATGTTCATCTGTTTTGTCCACATATGAGTGAAAAATCATATGGTATTTGTCTTTCTCTGGCTGACTTATTTCACTTAGCATAATACACTCAGCTCCATCCACGTCATTGCAAACTGCAAGATTTCATGCTTTTTTCTTTTAATGTTTATTCTGTGGGGAGAGAGAGAGAGCATGAGCAGGGGAGGAGGAGGGGCAGAAAGAGAGAGGGACAGAAGATCCAACAGGGGCTCTGCACTAACAGCAGGGAGCCCAATGCGGGGCTCAAACTCACAAACCTTGGTATCATGACTGGAGCCAAAATCAAGAGGTGGACCCTTCGGGCACCTGGGTGGCTCAGTAAGTTAAGTGTCCAACTCTTGGTTTCTGCACATGACTTCAAGCCCCACACTGAGGTCTGTGCTGACAGTGCAGGGCCTACTTGGGATTCTCTCTTCCTCTCTCTCTCTGTCCCTCCCCCACTCACACTGTCTCTGTCTCTCTTAAAATTAAATAAACTTTAAAAAAAAGCAGAATACTTGGGTGACTGAGTCAGTTAACTGTCCGACTTTGGCTGAGGTCATGGTCTCACAGTTCTTGAGTTAGCTCTCACATGGGGGGCTCTGTGCCGACAGCTCAGAGCCTGGAGCCTGCATTGGATTCTGTGTCTCCCTCTCTCTGCCCCTCCCCCGCTTGGCTCTGTGTCTCTCCCTCTCAAAAATAAATAAAACATTAAAAATAATTTTAATTAAGAAGTTGAAAAATAAATAGAATTGAACACTTAACCAACTGAGCCACCCGGCACCCCAAGATTTCATTCTTTTTGATGTCTGAGTAATACTCCATTGCATATAAATATACCACATCTTCTTTATCCATTCATCAGTCAGTGGACATTTAGGCTCCTTCCATAATTTGGCTGCTACTGATCATCAAAGAGCAATTATTAAAAGAACAAATTTCATTTGAAAGGTGAAGAAAAAGCCCAAAAGAAATCACAAACTGGAGACTTTCAGATATGAAATACTTTAGAAATTCTACGCCATAAGGCATTTCTGGCAACAGCGATCATTTTGGAAATTATCTAATATAGAGACCTACATATAAATGATCTTGTCTAATCCATTCTATTTTCTTTCAAGTTTTAAATATAATAACAGCTAACACTTCTATATGCCAAGAACTATTCTCAGGTCTTTACTTGTATGAACTCACTCAACCCTTACAATAACTCTGTGAGTTGGTTAAAAATAAAACCTCCATTTTACAGATAAGGAAACTAAGGGCTAGAAAAGTTAAGTAGCTTGCTCAAAGTCACACAATAAATAGTGAAGCTGGAATTTGGAGGCAGAATAAGTCCACACTGTTCACTGCTTACACTCTACTGAAGATATTTAAAACAGAAGCCTAGACAAACCACTTCACACATAAGTGTTTTAAAGCTGGGCTGATATCAAAAGTATTTTTAAAATGGTGTTATGGGGGTGCCTGGGTGGCTCAGTCGGCTAAGTGACGGACTTCGGCTCAGGTCATGATCTCACATGTACGGGTTCGAGCCCCACATCGGGCTCGGTGCTGACAGCTAGCTCAGAGCCCGCCCTTCCCTCACTCAAAAGTGAAGTAAACATTTCTTTAAAAAACTGTGTTTAAAAACTCAGTCAGTTAAGCATCCGATTTCAGCTCAGGTCACGATCTCATGGTTAGTCGGTTCAAGCCCCATGTCGGGCTCTGTGCTGACAGCTCGGAGCCTGACGCCTCCTTGAGACTCGGTGTCTCCCTCTCTCTCTCTGCCCCTCTCCACTCACACTTTGTCTCTCAAAAATGAATAAACATTAAAAAAATGTTTTAAGGGGCACCTGGGTGGCTCAGTCGGTTAAGCGTCCAACTTCAGCTCAGGTCATGATCTCACACAGTTAGTGGGTTCGAGCCCCGCATCAGGCTCTGTGCTGACAGCTCAGCATCTGGAACCTGCTTCAGATTCTGTGTCTCCCTCTCTCTCTGCCCCTCCCTCGCTCATGCTCTGCCTCTCTCTGTCTCAATAATCTTAAAAAATAACAATAAAAATGTTTTAACTGTGTTATGACACCTGATAAGCCTTGAATTTCAAACTTTAAGTCCCTTAAGGGAGCAGCTCTGTATCTAATCTGGTATAAGTGATTAGAGTTTGAAGGACATTCTTTCTTCCATTGGCATTAGTGAAACTTTTTAATCAAAAGTCTCAAGTGTCAAAACTTAAAGTGAGTGAGTACAGAGGTAATAAATTGGAGACATGCCTCTTGACTGGGTAAAAGTCATAGGGATTCATCTTTTGGGGAAGGGAACTTGCAGCAGAGAGCTCTTTTGGTAACATCATGAATCAGAATAGAAAATTATGAAAAGAGAATTTTGGCAAGCTGAGATAAAAGGAAAGCCTGGTTGTTTTAGGACAAAACTAACTGTCTAGTGGATAAGTTCTGTGAGAAGAAGTACTGTACAGACTAAGGATAATGAGATTGGAAGGAGAAGGTTGCAAATTTAACACCACAAGTTTTTCAGGACTATGGACAGACCCCCAAAGAGCTCTATTGGACAAAAGACTCAAGGCCAAGTTGATTCTCTTCAACCTTGGAATAATAACCAGGATTAAGTTAAGCAATCATTGGTAATACCTAAAAGTTTGGAGGCGGGGCGCTGCGGTGGCTCAGTCTGTTGGAGGTCCCGCTTTGGCTCAGGTCATGATCTCACGGTTTGTGGGTTTGAGCCCTGCGGCAGCTAGCTCAGAGCCTGGAGCCTACTTCGGATTCTGGGTCTCCCTCTCTCTCTGACCCTCCCCTGCTCACGCTGTCTCTCTCTGTCTCTCAAAAATAAATTAAAAACATAAAAAGAAAATTTTAAAATCTGGAGGAAAAAGTACTGAACTAATCTTTTATTTCTTCAAATCTTGTTATAAATGCATATAGATAAATACCTAAATGAATGAAACTCTACTACAATGCTAGTATTAGTAGAAGGATCTATCATTTATTGTGCTAATCTAGGCGTACACAGTTTCTATTGTTGTCCTAATGGCGGTTGTAATATACGCTTTCATATCAGAGTTCAAAAGAGATGCCTTAAATTATTATATACATGAGAAAATAATGAAATACTAGCTATATTATCAGATAAATTCTAAAATCTCAGTGGCTCAACTAAGAGGTCTATTTCTTGCTCACTGAAGTCCAATCAGCCAGCAAGACAGAGAAGACAACCATTTCCTTTCATTCGGGGGCTCAGAATCTCCAAAGCTTTGCAATCTTCAATTCTTGGCTTCCAATGTTACCCAGACTGTTGGCATCCAAAGAGAAGAAAGAAGAAGAGAGAAAGCAGGGGATCACACAAGAGGATTTTATGCGACAGACACAGAAATGGAATACATTACTTATATCCACCTATCACTGATCATAACTCAGTCATATGGTCCCATCTAACTGCAGAGAATGCTGGGGAAATAGTTTGGTTGTGCACCCCTAAGGAAAGAGCCATTAGCTTGGTAAACAGATAGCCACCCTTTGTTCAGTGAGCAATCATGTGACCTAAAGTGAAGTTTAAAGCGTGGCATAACAAAATATTTAAAGTGGAATACTACGCTATCAAACCATTTCCCCCACAAATCTGGGCAAAGGCCAATTATAAGCTGTCAAAACAAGAATCTGGCGGGGCGCCTATGTGGCTCAGTTGGTTAAGCATTGGACTTTGGCTCAGGTCATGATCTCACTTTTCATGAGTTCAAGCCCCACGTTGGGATCTGTGCTGACAGCTCAGAGCCTGGAGCCTGCTTTGGATTCTGTGTCTCCCTCTCTCTCTGCACCTCCCCCATTCACACTCTGTCTCTCTCTCTCAAAAATAAATAAACATTTAAAAAATTTAAAAAAACAAACAAGAATCTGGCCAAGAGGCTTATTATGTTGTATGGAATGTAGATTCTTTCCCTCTAGATACTGTGTCAGAGGCCGGCACAGGCTTGGTTGCCTGCAGCCATCAGTACTTGCCCTTCAGTCCCTTCGCATGGATGCAGTGATAAAGGAGAGAGGTAGGAGGGAAAAAAAACAGGAAAATACACAGACACATCTCTAACAACCCAGCACTGGGAGGCAGCATCTGGTATTGCGGTGATTGAAGGAACACGGAAAAGGGCAATAGACCTCGTGTGGTTCCACTATTTACCAGTCAGGCAACCGGCGATAAACTTTTTTTGAGTCTCCAGCACCTCGTGTAAAATGGGAATGATCACACCTGCCCTGCATGTCCCACATACCGGCAAGGTTGGCTCAGGGCATAATTGGTGGGAGAAAAAAAAGTAGTGATGAAAGGATGTGACTGAGAGAATAAGCAGGTACTAAAGAGAGAGAGTACGTAGGTGACAGAAGATCAGCAGCATAGCAGTCTACCGAACAAACCTACTACCGCGATAGTGGGGGTGAGGGATGGGGGGAGTGCCAATAACCCAACATGGAAAAAAATCACAAGCCAAAACTTTTCCAAGCACTTGAAAAAGTAAAATTGGTCATGACATGCACCCCAAAAGGCACTTCATGGAAACTCAGAACCTACACGCTTACAGATGGAATCCAGCGTACTCCCAGCTGTAAACCAGAAGGGAAAAGAAAAAAGCCAAAAGTTGCGTGCAATTATAGGTAGCAATGAATGCCATTTCTCACATGGCTTCCAAACTGGGACCTAGTTTCCCCCTATTTCTGAGTAGGAGGCAAAGGTGAAGTTATACACCACCTGCTCCACTAACTTGCACCTGTTACTCTTTGTCTCTAAATATTTTTTTAATGTTTTTTTTTGAGAGACAGAGTAAGACAGCGCAAGCAGGGGAGGGGCAGAGAGGGAGACACAGAATCCGAAGCAGGCTCCAGGCTCTGAGCTAGCCATCAGCACAGAGCCTGACGCGGGGCTCGAACCCACAAACCGTGAGATCATAACCTGAGCCAAAGCTGGACGCTTAACCGACTGAGCCACCCAGGCGCCCCTACTCTTTGTCTCTAGAACTTACAGTTTTCCTTGGCATTTTGAATCCTTATCATCTCCAAGGAAGAAATAAAAAATGCTAATGACATCCACACCTTCTCCAAAACCATGCAGACAAGTGATTGCCTACCAACGTCGCTCATAATTTTTGCACAATATTCAGACTTTTGTTCCCCAAGAAAGGAAGATTTTGTGACTTTAATTCATACATCCATCATAGGAAATATTTGTTGCCGAGAGGTTACCAGACATTTTCGGACTTGTTTTCCAGAGAAACTTACAGTATAAGGGACAAAGAAGACTAATTCTGCATGACCATAGGTCTTCAGTCATTTAATCAGTGGCTCTGAAATGTAGACACAGTGCAGCATTTTTAGGATGACAAGGCAAGAATGTGGCTATTCAGCCTGAAAATAAAGCAGCTTTATCTCAAAAAATGACCTGAATGTCATCAGAGTCAGAGTAACCTAAGATTCTCATAAAAGTAATGCTTTTTAATGGAAAACTGCAGAAACTATTGGCTAGAGGGTCCTAAAGCAACTACTAAGAGAGGCTCAAGGATGAGCTGGCCTCTCTTTAAAAAATGAAATCCTTGGGGTGCCTGGGTGGCTCAGTCAACTAATTAACTGTCCAAATTTAGCTCAGGTTATGATCTCAAGGTTCGTGGGTTCAAGCCCCACATCAGGCTCTGTGGTGACAGCTCAGAGCCTGGTGCCCAATTTGGGGTCTGTGTCTCCCTCTCTCTGCCCCTCCCCTGCCCACACTCTGTGTGTGTGTGTGTCAAAAATGAATAAACTTTTAAAAAAATTAAATCTTTTAAAACTTTATAGAGCACCATACTTCAAGACACCACACATCACATTCCAACTAACACCTGAGGGCAAGATGTCTCTGAAAGCCCAGCCATGTGGTGCCTGGAGCAGTTAGGCTACTCCGACCAATTCCCTTTTATAATGCAGAAAGCAAAGACAACACGCATAATCTGAATGGACTTCACTCTCCGATCCTGCTTTCTTCTGAGAAACTCCCATTAAATGCTCAGTGACAGTAAGACGCTGATATGCTATAGAAACTCTCTCGCAAGAAGCTTAAAGGTCTTAGCTCAAATTATCCCACAAGCTTGGAGTGGGAGCAAGATGACTGATAGACCTTGCATCAAGAAAAATAGCCTTGGGGCGCCTGGTGGCTCAGTCGGTTAAGCATCTGACCTCAGCTCAGGTCATGATCTCAGTTCGTGAATTCGAGCCGAGGCGAGTTCTGTGCTGACAGCTCAGAGCCTGGAGCCTGCTTTGGAATCTCTGCGTCTCTCTCTCTTTCTCTCTGACCCTCACCCATTCACACTATTTTCTTTTTAAAAAGAAAAAATGGTCTTGCACCTGAAACTAATATTACACTATACGTTAACAAACTGGAATTTAAATAAAAAGTTTTTAAAAAGAAGAGATATAAACATATATATATAGAAAACAAAAATCTTTTCTTGCCTGGTTTCCAGGTTTGGGGGATGGACTTAGGAAGCTGGGCTTTTAGTTTCCTAAGTATTTATTGATTTGGGAGAGATTCTGTTTCCCTCTCTCTCTCTACCCCTCCACAGCTCACTCTCTCTCTCTCTCAAAAATAAACATTTAAAAATTTTTTGATAAAAAAATTAAAAATTAAAAAACCTTGTTCTGTTATTTTTTCCTTACATAAAGAAATTAAATAACGTCCCTCCCCCAAAAATGAAAAAAGAAAAATAATCTCGGATTTTTACATCCTGCCTCACCTTAAAATACGTGTTTCTTCCTGGGCCACAACCTTTTCCTTCTACCCTTTTCTCCACCTTCTCTTCTGCCTCAACTTTCTTCAGCAATTCTTCCCTCTCTCATTTTTTTCTGTACCATCAGTTCTGTCCCTGCCTACTGGGCATTCCCATCAGCCTACAGTTATGCGACTACTTCTTAAAAAAAAAAGTTTTAAGTCTCCCTTAATCTAACTTTCGAAGTCCATTCACCATATTTTTTAAAAGTAACTTACAACAAAAACCTTTTTTAAAGATTTGTCAAACTCATTGTTTCCAATTCCTCCCCTCTCCCATTCACTCTTGAGCCGACCACCGAAACCCATGACCTCCACATTGTGGAGTTCAAAGTTCAAGTCTCAGCCTCATCTTACTTGACCCACTGGCAGCTTTGCGCACAACTGATCACTTCCTCCCCCTTAACACACCGGCTTTCCCTGGCTTCCAGGACACCCTGCTCTCCGAATTTTTGTCTCACTACCCTAGCGAGTACTTCTCAGTCTCTTTTGCTAAGCCTCCTCATCTCGCTGAGCTCTGTAAGGTCAGTGTGCCCCCAGAACTCAACCCTTGGACCTCTCTATTCTCTGCCTGCAGTCATTCTCTAGGTGCCCTCATTCAGTCTCATGACGTTATATGCTAGAAGCTGACGAACTCCCAAATTTACATCCCAAGGGAGACTTCTTCCCTGAGCCCAGGCCAGTATATCCAACTAACTGTTGACATCTTCACTTGAGCATTTGAAAGGTGTCTCAAAGGTTATCCTATCCAAAACGGTGGATCCCCAAATCAAGACCCTCCTCCAGTCCTAGCCATTAGACTTAAATGGCAACACAGTCCACCAGCAGCTCAGGTGAAAACCCTTGGTGCCATCTTTGACTTCTCCTTTTCTCCCCCACCCTGCATCTAACCCATCAGCCCATCGTGGCAGTTTGCCATCCAAAATATACCCAATCTCTTCCCCCTCCTGCTCTGGCTCCAGCCACCACCTCTGCTGGCTGCTCCCCCGGTTTATATACGTGCCTCCACGGTGATCTAGTATTAGCTCAACGACCCAAGTGATCTTTTCAACCACGCATCTCCGCACGCCACCCCTCTTCTCAGAACCCTACAGTGGCTGTCCATCCCACTCCTTCCTACGACCTTCGAACCCTGTGTGAGGCAGCTCTTTACTTCTCTGACATCATATCCTACCAGAAGCCCCCTCCTTGCTCCCACCCTCAGCCATTCTGCCATCCTCACTATGTCTCCAACATCAGGGCCACCGCCCTTACTATTCCCTCTTTCTGAAATCTTCATTCTTCAAATAGTCCAATAGTAGTTGTCTCATCAACACCAGCTCTTTTCTCCAAAGCCAGCTTCTCAGCAAGGGACTCCCCGGCCATGCTATCTACAGTTTCAACCCTGCAGCCTCACATTTCCCGTCCCTTTCCATGCCTTGTTTTTCTCTCCTTAGCACTAATCACTAATATACCACATATTTACTTATTTACTTTTTAATTAGCTCATTGGAATATAAACTCCATGTAGGCATGGAGTTTGCGTATTTGGCGCATTACTGTTCCCTAAGCCACCAATACAAATCCTGACATGTAAGTATCACCAAATATCTGCTGAATAAATGTATATATAATCTGTGTAATTTACTCCTGCATCACGAAGGAGATGCACAGAGTGGAAGTTGTTAGTCTGCTGGAAAATGTCACCATCCTCTCTGATACCACATCCCTATGAAGCCACCCGTACATAAGGACGCTCAGCTCTAGGTATCCACAAGTCAAGAACCTTAGCCAAGGAGCTTTGTGGTGTCTTGTGTACATTTCTACACCCTCCGAGCCCACCCTATCATGGTGTGTGTAGGGCTTCTACCTTTCCCAGCTCCTCCCTGATGCTGTACCCAAGCCCACCCAAGTCTCTTAAAAATCAGTGTTGAGGTTACAAGAAGTTTTTCTTTCAATTAATAAGACAACCAAGAACAACCACAACACTACGTAGTGTTGGAGGCCAATGGAATGATTCTGTATTTCTCCATCTGGGAATTCTTCCATTAAAACGAACGAGTTTATTTTAACTTCAGCTAGAGAAGTGGACACAAAACCTCCCGCAATGTATGTTTAGCATGCTGGAGTCTTTATTATAGGACTCATCGCCTTGAGAGTGCCCATTTCTTTCTTCTAAATAATAAGGATCTCAATACAGGGATATCATTGTTGTAGTTCCTAAATGCACTCCACTACCTGGAGACAATCTATCTTCTGTGAAGAAGCCATTATGGTCTCTGATGCGTCTCCCTTTTTAGCAGCCTATTGATCTACAAGCGCCCAGCCAGCCACCGCACCACTACGGATACGTACGGATCAGATAAAAGCTGATACAGGCACGCTGCTGGCACAGGAACATGAAAGTCCTTCTTTGAAATGTTAACAACTCTGCTGACCCAAAGAGATGAAATGCCATCTTCCAGTTTGAAATAGGAATGGGTTTGAAAATAAGCAGACATGGCCAAAGACAGTTTTCTAGGGTAAGGGTTACCCACCATTTTATGAGACTCACATTACTATACAGTTCGTCCATGCTTTTCATAATTATTGTTTACAATTAATCCAGCTCTTCAAAACACAAGCTTTGTTGGATTCCGACCCAATGGTTACTACTGAAAATACAATCTAAATTTTTTACCTGAGCACTTTATCCAGATTGGGCAGAAGGTGCTGGAAATCAGTTTTCTAACTTAATCCCTGTACAGACTTAACTCCTATAAATCCAGGAGTTACAGTGGTCATAGACGATGTTTCCTTGACATGAATCATTTATTTAACCTAGTTTAGAGCACCAAACAAAGTGGCTGCATCTATATTTAGCTGAGAGCAAAAGAATTATTCTCCTTATCTGAATGACATGGCAGTGTGCTCCGCCCTTAGCAGACTCCGGGCTCAAGAAGTCCTTAAAACCTTCACCAGGAGATGACCCAGCCAGAACAAGAGTCACTGTCATTTTGGGAGAATCACCATCCCTGTGAGACACTGAGAAGTGTCTCTCGTCCATGGTTGACTTAGGACTTTGGGGGTCTTCATAAGCAAAGATGTGTCAGTTGGCCACCACGTCTTCCTGTCCCCATATCTCCCACCATGTCCTTCTGTTCCCAAATCCCCCTGTAGGAGATGGTTGTTTTCTATGAGCAGCGTGGCTCACCGACAACCATGGCACCCGGCACTCCAGAGAACTGGGGACAGAAGCTTCCCATGTTTTCCTAGCCATCACTGACCCACTCCTGTTGAGAGTCACAAACGGCTAACTGAGATATGAACCAGAGCAGAGGCGGCCACAGAGGACACTGTCTCGGTTTTCAGGTCATTATCTGGCCAAAATCACTATCAGAGGAAACTGCCCGAAGAGATGGTCGAGAGGGAGGCTTCCATGAGGTAGCCTGAAGACACTCCTGGTGACAAATACTGGGAAACCCACAAAATTATCCTGAGGGAATGGCCACATGTGCCAGACTGAGAGATGAATCTGGAAATTCTTCCTTCCATGATAGGAACAAGAGATGGACGTAGCCTTCTGTTTGGCCACCATCTTTAGGGTAGGAGGGCCAGCCTATACCCAGCCTAGGAAAGGCCTAAAGAAGAGAAAAAGTGGGCAGGATCACAATGAAGGGGTCAAATCCAGGAAAAATTGAATTGTCCCCACTTGAAATTCTCCTCTTGTGAGTCATAAATATGGGTGCTTTAAGAAAATACAAACCTTCACAAAGGAAATAAATTGAAGTTTATCATATGCATTACGGAACAATTCACAGCAGGCTTCCTTTTAATAGTGAGTCTCCCTAGTCCAATGAAATTATGGCTCTTTGTTAAATAAGATTTCCAGATCGACTGCATTAACTGAGATAAACCTTCATTCATTCAACAAGTAGGTATTAAATACCTATTATGGCCCATGCATTATGCAAAACGCTGCGGATAAAAAGATGAATACGAAATAGTACAAAAATAGTCTCAAAAAGGAGGGAAACATATGGGGAAATAAAATGTCACTGATGCTAGGAAGCAAACGTTTGGTGTGTGACAGAGGTCTGGGAGGAGGAAGGCAATCCTACCAGGGAGACGGGGTGAGAACTTCAAGCAAGCCGAGGACGAGGGGCCTTAAGCTGATTGCTAAAAGGCAAGCATGTGTTGACCAGGCAGACTGGGGCAGGGGCGAGCAGGGGCAGGGACTTCCAGGCAAAGGAAAAGCTTCATAAGCCAAAGTTCCCAAAACTTAAGACACTTCAGCCTCTTCGGGGACAGGGGAGTCCTCCATCAGGGCTGGAGGAGAGCGTGCCGAGATGCAGAAAAGCATGCAAAAGGACGAGATGCCCAGATGGGGGTGGGGGAGGCATGTTGCCAAACCTGGGGGGCCCATGTGCCAAGATGAAGATTACAGATCTTATCCTGACTGATAGGCCGTGGGGAGCCACTGAAGGATGTCGAGCAAAGTGATAATATGATTAGATTTCCAGTTAAGAAAAATCGCTCTGAATAGAAAGCAGTGAGGAGAGAGGGGACTGAGGACAGAAGCCAGAGGGCGCCACAAGGGCACAGGGGCCGGGCACCTAACCACCACAGCGACGCTGGAACAGGATGGGGGGACAAGCATGAACATATCAGTAGAAGTGGCTGGTTCACTGCTTGGATGAGTAGGGCGGGAGAGAAGAGAGCCCTAAGGATGATCCTAAAGTTTCTGGTTAAGGCAGCTAGAGAGGCAGGGATATCAAGATGGAGGAAAATGAGAGAGAAATGGCTTTGGAGCAGAGGAGGAGAAAGCAGACTCTTCAGGACCCATGGAATATCCAAGTGGAGATATCCCACAGGGGGGTTGTTTGGATGTTAGATCTGAGCGACAGATGCCCAGTGCAACAAGTCATGAGCTTCAAGGGCTGAAAAGAGCCAGAGAGAATGCTCAAGGAGAATGGAATGTTGGAGAACCCCACACAGGCTGAGAAAGAAGAGGGAATAAGAACAGAGGTAGAGAGGCACCTGGATGGCTCAGCTGGAAGAGCATGTGACTCTTGATCTCCAAGTCGTGAGCTCAAGCCCCATGTTGGGTGTAGAGATTACTAAAAACTAAATGAATAAAATTGAAGGAAGAAGAAGGAGGAGAAGGAGAAGAAGAAGAAGAGCAAGGGTAGAAGAAGATCCAGGAGGGAGTGTTGGCTCCAAAGCCAGAAGAGATGAAGTGTTGAAAAAGAAGGCACAGTCTGAGCCCCAGGGACCAGGAAAGAAATCTAGCGGCAGGGACCCAAAAGTGCACTGAAGATGCATGAGGAAGAGAGGCAGGCCAGGCAAGGAGGGGGGCCATGCCTGAAGAACTGGGGCTGAGCAGGACTACCTCCTGTTTCCTTTGTGCTGACACATGTCGCAAGGAGGGACAGGCAGGGAGAGGCGAGGCCAGCTTTTCCCAGAGTGGAAGGTCATGCACCTTCAGAAGTATGGGCACTGCCACCTGTGGATAGGACACCTCCCCGGGTACAGCAGCTCCTGGGCATCCCGTCAGCCCTGTGGCTACCGAAACACAGGCATGGCAGTTACTCTGCTTCAGTATCCCTGAAATCCCAGGAGACACTCATGATTCCCTAGGAACTTCCGGCCCAGCTTTGGTGCTTTAAAGCATTATCTGGTGACCATGGAGTGCCTGCTATGGTTGTGTTAGGTCTTTTCTGCCCCAGTTGTAGTTTGCCTGAAAAGAGTGGACACAAGTCATTGTCATAACAGAGGGACCCTTGGCTAAAGTCACCCTCATAATTTTAAGGATGAAGAATCTAAACCATATTTGCCAGTAACAAAACTACATACAGTTTTACCAACTAATATTCTCTATTCAGTTTCCAAAGTGATAAAGCTTCTGAGGGGGCACCTGGGCGGCTCAGTCAGTTAAGCGACCAACTCTGGCTCCAGTCATGATCTCGGGGTCATTGAGCCTTTCCAGAGGTTGGCACTCAGTCTCTGGCTCATCCCATACTCTCTGTCTCTGTACCTTCTCTGTTCACAGTTCGACATCTGACCAAGTTAATTGGAAATTTCGTTTTAGTTTAACATTCAGACCCTTGAAACTCTTGTCTTTTCTCCACAAGCAGCAGGAAATTTACAAAGGGGGCAGTGACTTGTACGTTGCTCTCTATTTCAGAAACAAATCTTCTTTTGAAACTTTTCTTTAGAGAGAGAGCTGGGTGGGGGGGTGGGGAGAGCAGAAGAAGAGAGAGGCTCTTCAGCAGGCTCCACACTCAGCACAGAGCCCAGTGACCACGGGATCATGACCTGAACCGAAATCAAGAGTCCAACGCGTAACCGACTGAGCCACCCAGGCGTCCTAGAAACAAATCATTTTAAAGCTTCAATTTCCTCTTCTCACACCCCCATCAAGAATGAATAAAATTTTTATTTGTTCGAAGTCCTTCCCATGAGCTACTTTCAATGAAAACTGTTGGTTAGGAGTTATCTGATTCTCCTCTAAATGCTGCTTGCTACTACTTACAAAAGTCAGTCATAGGTCACTTCAGAAACAAAGTTTTCCAATAATTTTTCTTAAAAAACCTGCCTCCTAAACACTGAACAGCACAAGCCGAATAAAATTTTAACCTTATTGTCAGGTTCATAGAAATTTTCCGAATAGCCTGCTTGTGTGTGTGCCCCATTTGCCTCGGATCTTTTTTGTTTTTTAAGAAATAAAATAGCAGACATGATTTTAAAGCAACTTCCCAATTTCATTTGTTTCTCTGTCTTAAGAAAAGTAAACATCAGAGGTGCCTAGGTGGCTCAGCCGGTTAAGCGTCAGACTCTTGATTTCAGCTCAGGTCATGATCTCAGGTTTGTGAGTTCCAATCCCCCGTTGGGCTCTGTGCAACACAGCATGGAGCCTGCTTCAGATTCTCTCTCTCTCTCTCTCTCTCTCTCTCTCTCTCTCTCTCTCTCTCTGCCCCTCCCTTGCTCGCACTCAGTATCTTTCTCCCTCTCTCTCAAAAATAAACAAACACTTAAAAAAAGAATGGTAAACATCATCCTTCATTTTGGGTTTACCAGTCCGATGCATACTTCTAAATACAACACAAATAATGTCTTCCATAAACAATATCTAATATTATTTGACCTATGTCTTAACTTCATATAAATGGCAATATACTCCACATTTCATTGTTTCCTGCTTTTCTTGCTCAAATTTTCTGTTTACTCACCGGGAAATACATAAATGTAGTATATTTATTTTTAATACACGGCAATGGTTTCCGATATATGACTATATATCATACCTCATTATCCGTCCTGTTATTAACGAACAGGTAAGTGTTTCCATCTTGTTTATTTATGTTGCTATCCCAAGCAGTGGCGCCACAGACGTTCCCGGGCGTGGGTCATGTACATGTGAATCTACACAGGGGCACAAGAGCCAGGCTGCAAGGTACGCGTGTCTTTAGCCTCCTGAGATAGACCCCTGGGTGGCGTCAGTGGACACCCGGCAGCCTGTGAGTTCAGAGCCTCTTCAAGGCAGAAACAACCCTCTCCCAGCCCGCTCTGTGAAACACTCCAGGGCCTTGGGGAGTAGAAGCTATGTTTGCCTAAATAGAATTGCTGTTATAAAGATTAAGAGAAATGCAGGCCAAAATTGAAAGGGAACTGCTGGAGAGCAAATAAAGTGTCTGACGGAGGGAGGTGCAGAATATAGAACAGGAGGGCATTTTAAAACGCAGGAAATGATATAAATTTATGAAGATGACCTAATATAAAGTAAATTGCCTTTTCTTGGCAAAATACTTTGACGCCAAAAAATAAAATCAATTGAAATAATTCAGATACTGCAGTCTCCCATAAAACAGCCAATCTGTCAAACTTCCTTGAACGCCAAGAGAAGCCTCCACTCAGAATAAATATCACCTGTAGACAATTCCTGGACTCCTGGAACAGGCCTTTCAACATCATCTCCGTGTATACAAATGTATAAACACTAAATTTTTTTTTGTTTTTTTCTCTCTCTTTTTTTTTATATATATATTTATTCATTTTTTGAGAGAGTGAGACACAACATGAGCGGGAAGGGTCAGAGAGAAGAAGACAGAATCCGAAGCAAGCTCCAGGCTCTGAGCACAGGCTCTAGGCTTCAGCACAGAACCTGACGTGGGGCTCGAACCCACCAACCATGAGATCATGACCTGAGACGAAGTCAGACGCTTAACCGACTGAGCCACTCAGAAGCCCCAACTTTTTTCATCTTTGAATCACCTGTCCGTTGCCTGACTTACATATGCTGTTATTTTTAAATACTGTTGAATAAATTATCTTTGGTTTGATTTATAAAATCTGGTAGCAATGGCTGCCTTTTGGGAGAAGGGCTGGGGATCTGAGGGACAAGGGTAGGTGGAAGGCAGACCAGACAAGGTTTACCTCGTCAAAATTAATTAGTAATATTTAAATGAGGCTAAGACTTCTCCTTATCCATCCACAGATAATGACTCTAAGAACATTCCTTCTTCTGCAAAGCCTCCCTAACTGCTCCAAAATTCAAGTACCACTCAGGCCCCCGGCATGTAAATAAATCTCTCCTAGAACCAACCTTGGGGCTTGTATTTATTAGTCTCCTTGCACACTTTCTCCTTTTGTTTGTTCTTTGAGGACAAAAACTGTGGATTTCACTCAGGATCCGCCCAGTTACACGTTTGACATAGTCAAAGCTCAAAAAACTGAAGGCAGTGAAGTGCTCTTCAATTTACAATAATTTTTAAACGACCCAAGAGATGTATTTGTTACTTTTTTCATTTTATACCTCGGTTCTCTTTAAAAGTATTGTTTTTATTTTTTTTTTAAGTTTTATTTATTTTTGAGAGAGAGAGAGAGAAAGCACACAAGCAGGGGAGGGGCAGAGAGAGAGAGAAAGAGATACAGAATCTGAAGCAGGCTCCAGGCTCTGAGCTGTGAGCACAGAGCCCGACGCAGGGCTCAAACCCACAAACTATGAGATTATGACCTGAGCCAAAGTGGGATATTTGACTGAGCCACCCAGGCACCCCTAAAAGTATTGTTTTTAAAAAGCAAGCAAAGAAAAAGATATGATGCTCAAAACTGTTTAAATGTAAGCCCTATGGGGACAGGCATTTTGTCTGTTTTATTAGCTTCTATGTCATAAGCATGTCTGGGTTATTGCCTAGCACATGTAGGTGCTCAATAAACGTGTTGAATGAATGAAGATCTTTGGCTATAAAGTATTCTACACACTGACCAGTAATACGGTTCCTTTCTCTATTAAGTTTTATAATTTCTTTTAACTAATTTCTTTATTTTAATTATGGTAGAACAGACATAACACAAAACCGATCATCTTAGCCAGTTTTCAGTGTATACAGTTCGGTGGCCTTAAGTATATTCCTTGTTGGGCAGTGAGCCCCACGTTTCTCCATTAAATGTTTCAACATTTAACTCCAATCAGCAACAAGACATTTTGAATCATTCCAAAGAGAAGCAGCATGGAAGTTTTGTTACATGATTGTTTGTGGGTAGAAATTAGCTGCTTTGATTCCCACCTCTTCCTTCCACACTTCTGGCGTCCTGGGATGCTCCCTTCAGAAGTGAGCTCTTTTGGGAGCACCTGGGTGGCTCGGTTGCTTAAGCGACTAACTCTTGGTTTCAGCTCAGGTCAAGATCTCAGGCTTTTGTGAGTTCAAACCCCCCACCCACCCCCTGTTGGGCTCCGGCTCCATGCCGACAGGGTGGAACCTGCCTGGGATTCTCTCTCTCTCTCTCTCTCTCTCTCTCTCTCTCTCTCTCTCTCTCTCTCTCTCTCTCTCCCTCTTTCTCTCTCTCTCTTAATCTCTCTCAAAATATATTAAAAAAAGAAGAAACAAAAAAGAGAAGTGGCCCCTTTCTTTCTTTCTCCCCTCCTTCCTCCTTCCCCTTCTCTGCAGGTTCCCCTTTTTTCAACCATCTACCACTATCTACGCTCTATCAATCACCTAAATTTAATTTTCTCATCAAATGTGAGAGTGTGAAAGTCTTGAAGTATATATAATCCAAACTCGCTATTTTACATATGAGGAAACAATGTCCTTTGGAAAAAAGGTATGCATTTTCTCCTAAATAGCAGATGACCAATCCAGATGTTCAAATCAATTTTCTGTCCACTCATCTCCCAGGTCACCCACTCCCTCCTCTCTCTGTGTATGTTTTGGAGTATGTAGTTATAAAAGTACCTGCCTCTGAATACATATTTGTGACTTCACTCTCTTTAATTCCTAGATGTTTATGTGCCTGCACGCGAAGGGTCAGACTAGCCCACAGTGTGTTTAGCATTCTGCCTGATGGCCTACGATCACCTACTAACAGCAGAGAGGGAAAAAAATATTTTTAACTGTTATCCCAAAGTGGAATATACAGAATCGATCTTGTAATTGATCCTTACCAACCCTACAGTACAAGAAGAAATGAACTGAGCTTCTGGAACCAAAACATGGCTCTTGACTTTGTTGACTCAATAAAAAGAACCCCCCTCCCACCGAGTTCCCTGACCAATTGATTCCTGATCCAGATGACACAGATGTGATCTTCTGAGGAAGAGCCTGATCCAGTTGATAGGACAATGAATTTGGGAAACTGTGAGCTAGAGGGTAAGTTCCTCAGATCAGGCACCACATGAGGCCTCTTGGTTTTACCCCCAGCAGCTGGCAGAGCACTTGGGACACAGCAGGTGTCCAAAACATATCCCATGGACCTTCTCTCTTCCCATCCGTGGCCTGCCCACTGAGTCACAGGGCTCCTAAATGTTACCTCTCCCTGGTTCGTTGTATTTCAGAGTGAAGAGGGAGGACGGTGGGGCCTACCATACAGAGAGACCCTGGGCGTTTGTATGCGTTTCCCTGTGAGCAGGTAAAGACGCCCTATATCTTAAAACCAAAACTAATGGAACTGTTAATTTTTCACTTATTTGTCCACCTTCCCCCTTATGCTCCCTTTTTTTTTTTAAGTTAAATTTATTTATTCTGAGAGAGAGAGGGAATCCCAAGCAGGCTCTGCTGTCAGCACAGAGCCTGATGCAAGGCTTGAACTCACAAACTGTGAGATCATGCCCTCGGTCAAAACTAAGAGTCAGACACTTAACCAACTGAGCCACCCAGGCGCCCCTGCCCCGTTATGCTTCCTAAAAGCAAAGATTCTTCATGCTATTCACTACCTCACATTGTATTATATACTGATTAGCCCAGTAGGTATCATTTTCATTCCAATTCGCATGTTTTTAATGTAGTACCATTTGTTTTTTGTAGGAAGCTCTATGCCCAACATGGGGCTTGAACTCACGACCCTAAGGTTAAGAGTTGCACACTCTAGGCGCACCTGGGTGGCTTAGTCGGTTGAGTGTCCAACTTCGGCTCAGGTCATGATCTCACACGGTCTGTGGGTTTGAGTCCCGCGTTGGGCTGTGTGCTGACAGCTCAGAGCCTGGAGCCTGTTTTGGATTCTGTGTCTCCCTCTCTCTCTCTGCCCCTCCCCTGCTCACTCTCTGTCTCCATCTCTCAGAATAAAATAAAGACATTTAAAAAAATTTTTTTGGAAAGTTGCACACTCTGCTGACTGAGCCAGCCAGGCACCCCTTGTATTTATTTATTGCCTGTCTCTCCCCCCTGGAATGTAAGGTTCTCCATGATGCCCAGCCCCTACGCCCTCAGTGAATATTTGCGGAATGAATGAGAGTGGCCATAACCTCAGCATCCACCACAGTGGGCAAAATAAATACTCAAAAATCATGTTAACAAAGTGCAGAGGCGCTGCTGTCAGCGGGTCCTGGGGCAGAGTGTGAGAACCACGTTAGCGTGACCTTCCTCCGCGGGGCGAAGCTACAGCTCCCCAGCAGGCCTCCCCCTGGTGAGATTCTAAAATTACCTCTTGTTTCTTTTCCAGTTTGAAGAATCAATACACCGGCCTCTTCTCCACCCTACCCCCACCCCAGCAGGCTCTATGGTGACAAGAGAGGGCAGTGCGTGAGTCACCAAACCTGGGGCCGGAATTCGAATCTTGGCACCTTCCCTTCCTTATCGTGAGACTTGACAAGTTAATGGACCTTTATATGCCTCAGTTTCCTCGACTGTAGCACAGGGATGAAAAAAATACAAACACCCACCTCGAGCGTTATGATGAAGACTAACGTAGCGAATATATGGAGAACCCGTAGAGGACTAGCCAGCATCATGTTTGGCAGTTAGTGTGATTAATCCTTTCTACCCAGACAACAATGCAGGTTTCTCTGAATGCAGTGGAGAGAGGGCAAGGAGAGAATAGCGAAGCATGTGAGAATTCTGATGGAATTTTAATGGAATTTTAAAGATGGAAAATAAATAAAATATAGACTTGTATAAGTGACCATGAACTCAAACCTTCGCCCAAAACACCCAAGTAGCAAAGTTTCTTCAAGTGTAGAATAATATACTTAAATTTGAGGTCAAGGGACCAAGTTTAATTTTTCCTTATCTGAAACCAACTATATGCTTGTTCTTTTGAGGCTCTGGATTCCATGCAGCTCTGTCCTGCGAGCCTTCAGGGAGGGCAGGAAAGTTCTCCAACCTCCAACCCCCAATTCAAGAGCCACTAGCCACACATGGCTCTTAAACACTTGAGTGTGGCCAACATGACTAAGGAAATGAATTTTTAATTTCATTGAATACTGGTTATTTTAAATTTAAACAGCCACTTGTGGCTAGCGGCTACCCTACCGGGCAGTGCAGTGACCAGGGATGTGAGGTCACATCCTGGCTCTTCCCCACTCTCCAGCTCCCCGCCCCCCACCCTCTCCCTCACTCCAGCCACCAACACTCGCCAGGCCAAACTGCTGTTTCACAGCTCCATGGCTCTGCGGATGGCCCTCTTGGCCTGAAAGGCCCTTCCTCACCATCCGCCTCCAAGTTCATGAAAATTTTGTTCAGAGTTCATTTCCTCCGGGCAATTTTCCCCACCCCCACCCTTCCAGGCTTACTCCCCCCACTGAACACCGCCCAGCACTGCCTGCTCTGTGCTTCTCTGTGTCCATTTCTGCTGCTCTGTGATTGTCATTTATCCCCTGGGATGCTAACAGGCTATGGGAACTTTAAGGCCCGGGTCTCATCCATCTCTTCATTCTAGGGATGTGTGCCCATCACATAATGCATACGCAGTAAATATATGCTGAGCACATTATTAATTTGTGAATATGTGCAGTGTGTTGTTAAAGTAAGCCTCAATATAGCAGCAACCAGCCTATGATTATATAGATCAAATTCTACTAGAAGGCCTATTTTCAAATAATAAAAGGTCCTTAGAGTCTCAGGCGAAGGCGTACTTATTTTAGGCCATATCAATATAACACGCCAGTACAAATCAAAGAATATAAATGTTCCCTGGAACAAAATCCAACCTGTAGCTCTTCCTCCTAAGGGTCTGGAAGTCTCTTGGATTTCAGAAACTGATCCTGTCATTGACCTGTCCCCCATGCTTGCAGTGACTTACTAGGGAGACAGGGCCACGGTTGGAAAGCAAGGCAAGAGGACCTGATTATGGTCACAGTCATAGGGGGATTCAAGGGTGGTCTACCCTGGCTGCACCCTCTACCCAATCCCACCTCCAAGAAGGAAATCATTGAGATCTTATCTAATGTAAAAAATAGGGATTGTGGGTGATCACAAAGTATCTCAAACAAGTACGTTTCCCTTGTATTCCTTAGCAAAACTTTTTTGCTCAAAAAAAAAACTTTCCTTGTTAAATTATGTAGCATCTGTTGCAAAATTAACCTGCCCTGAAAGCCACACTGGTTCGGTTTTTTTTTTATCACAATTTTCTGACTAATCCCTTATTTGGATTCCCACCCAAGTGTTCCTACAATTAGAATAAGCTCTTGACGGATACGTTTCTGTGAACCTAATTTGTATGAGACACTTCCCAAGCACCAAGCATCTGGTGAGTGTATTTTACAAATTATATCTTTCCTGCCCTTCAGGAACTTACAGTTCAATAAGACAAACGAATAAATATACAGGGACCAGAAACACATATTTGTTATGGGTACAGGCATGGCAGAAGGGCATTGAAGAAACGGACTTCAGAAAGAACGTGAATCCAAAGGACTTTATCTTCAAATCAGATACAGATTTGACTTTTGTTTTATTAATTATGAGGTTTGGTTGTGTTTTAAAATGCACAGGCAGCACTTTCGGATGTAATGAACATTGACTTAACAAATGATTGAGTTACGTGGGGCTGTGTGATCATTTAGATAAATCTCTAATTTTCCCATAATATTGGCAGATTTTGCACAGCCTTTTCTCTAAAGGTTTCCCTTTCCCCTTGCCCAGCACGTATCTCCCAGAATTTTAATCTAAGATGTTCCCCCAAAAGACAAAGGCCTAACACATCTTTCGAGGCTGCTAATGAATAGTGCGAGATAAATATCTTTCCCTAAGATGCCTGCCCTAAATTTAAATATAGGAATATCAATTCCTTTTTTTTTTTTTTACTTCCTTTCAAAATCTGCCAACCTAGGAAGAACACTGATTAAGTCTAGAAATTATGTTCTATGTTATTGGAATTGCTTGTGAATTCTACTAATGTAAGAGACACTTATTTCCAAAATGTGTCTATTGTTGCTTAGGAAAGGAAGATCTAGCTCTCAAATATTATGCGTTGAGGTTAAAAATGAAGATAGTGACCTTCGTCTCTCAAGATTTGTAAGGCTGGCATGCCATCCATCTCAATCATACCCAACAAGAATGTCAAATGGACAGAAATGGCCATGGTGAGCGGGTGCTGGAAGCTGGCAGTGATTGCTGTGTTTTGGGTGATGGGGACCAGCATCTCCATTAGTTCAAGTGAAATACAATGCCCTGCCAACTCTAGGTATCAGTGTCTTCAGTCCTCCTGCTATGCCGTGTCCATTTTCTGTTGCTGCAATTAAAAATCAGTCGATACAAAGTCAAAATGTTGTACGCTCTTCCCCTATCCCTTTCCCTGTCACTGTGTTTCCAGCTTCACCGGAAGAACATGTCACTATGGTAACCAATCTCTCTGGTGCACAGACCAAGTTAACCTTTCTGGCCAGATTGCCAGGCAAAGCAACACGGAATCAAAGCCCTCAAGAGAACCACCAGAAGACATGGATTCCATCCCCCTTTTTCTAATTGGTGTTAACCAATACCAGACATCTTGTTGCAAGAGACATTTAAGAAAGGAAACTCAAGAATGTCCTTCAGCAAGCCCTATCACTGCTGATCAGTCATCATTAACATGAATTCTTCCTCCCATTTCAGCCAACTTCCTACCAGGTCAATTTTGATGAAAGGGGAAAACAACAAACGAAGGAACACTTCATGAATCTGAGAATCTGCAAACCGTTACGAAGTTACCCATTGCCAAAACTATTCTGGTTTCTCTTGTTTTCCTACTTTTAAATCCAAACCAAGTTACTCTCTTCTGGAATTCTCTAATATCCTGTACATCTTAACAAACTTGTAGAATTCCAAATGGGTCAGCCTGCTCCAAACAGGAGACGAATCATGAAGCAGTCGTGATGTTTGTAATATGAAGACACTAATAACTGGCTCAGCTAAAATCCCTAGTCATTCTACAGACACTACAAAATAAACAGTCAGATGAATTCTCTTTCTGGACTTCCCTGAATCTGGCGAGCCACCTAGATCATTCCCACTGCCTGTCGTTCGTCAATAATTGGCTCTTTTTTTCAAATTACCAATTCTTTCTGATCAGTTTCAGTATTTTTATAAATCAAAGAACATCCGCTCTCACAAATAATATTTCAAAAGAGAAGCAAGCCTGCATTATAATATTAAGAGACATGAAGAACTGTTTTTCTATCTTGGACTCAAAGACTTTGCAGGTAACAACATCATGTTCACCTTGGCATCAGCATTTAATAGTCGAAGAGAATGAAATACAGCAGGGGGAAAAAAGAAGACTCATAAAACCACACCACATCTTCCAGAATGTACCTACCATACGAGAGAAGGTATTACCTTCTTCAGAAGAATATTAATAATACATCCAAACAATATTTCAGTGGACGAATAGAACAGGGTGGCACCCAAACTATAAGTCATGCAAGATTTACAAATTGCATGAGATGAACAGTCTTTTTAAAACGTATGTGATCATACGAAAGTATCAAAGAGATTTTTACCATTAGCAAATGCAGGCTGTTTTCCGTTTTGGAATACTTTAGGTATTTTTGATATAAATCCTCCAAAAACGGGAATTGTTTTTCTCTGAGGTGAGGAGCTACTTTTTGTGTGTGTTTATCAGACCCTGTTAAAATGCGATGCACGAAAGTCACTTTTGTCAACCACTTCCCCAGCAGGAGAAGCCGAGAATCCGTTGGATGGTACTGGTCACCAGGCCTAAGGCCACACCATGGCCGGGGCTGTGACTTACTAGTGTTTATCTGACGGATGCCTGCACCATGCCCGGTATCCCTAGCACTTCGCAAACGTTCGTGCTGTGAATCAGGCCTTCCCAGGGAGATGTTCTTCCTGAATCATTTCAACATCTAAAACAAAGATTAAAACTAGCAGGCTGTCCGCCTGACACATCATTCTCAAAGGGGCTTCCTCTGCGAATAACACAACGCGACAGATTCCCTCCCTTTTCAGAGACTGATGAAGCATTATTCTGGATAAAAACCCCGGACCACGAAATTCCACGGAATCCCATCAGACAAACGCAAGACAAGAGGCCGGGCGGACAGAGCTAAGCCTCCATTACCAGCCATCGGGAGGCAAGTTCTGGCCGCTCCACGGCTCAGCGGGGCCCGGACAACCTGCCCTCCTGTTAGCAGGAGGCCGAGAGACGCGGCCAGGCCAAGGCAGCAGAGGGTCGCCGGGCCTGGAGGCCACGCCTCGCGCCTCGCGCTTACCTTTCCGAATGAGGGCTGCGATCTCGGGGTCGAAGCCCTGCCGGTGGCACTTCCTCCAGAGGCCCATGTTGGTGGAGTTGTACTGCCGGCTGCACTCGTCGACCGGGCTCATGGCGAAGAGCTGCCGGCGATTCCGGGCCCGGAGGAGTTTGCCCTCCCAGCGGTCCAGGCGGGAGCGGCTCGCCCGGAGCGGCAAGTTGTTGTTGTTGTTGTAAATGAAGCCGGGGTCGATCCGGCGGGTGTTGAAGGCCTTGCACCTGTCCCTGTGCTTCCTGGCGTCCGTCTCGTACCAGTGGTCCGAGCAGATGGCCACGGCCAGCATGCCGAGGGCGCAGAGCGCTAGCGAGAGGCCCGTATAGAGCAGTAACCTTCCGGCAGCCATGCCTCCGCTTGGCGGCTACACCATGGGCATGATCCGCCGCAGCCTCGCCTTCCCTCCGCGCGCCCGGAACAAAGCGGCGGGCGGCCGAGCCAAGGGGGAGGGGGGACCGGAGGGGGACTCGCGCGGCGGCGCCCCCTCGCCCCCGCCTGCCGGTGCACGGCCCGGGGACTGCGGGGATGGGGGGCGGGCAGCCTAAAAAGTTCTGATCCGGGGAGGCTCCGGCCGGCTCCTGGGCATCCTCCGGGGCAGGTGCAGCCTCCGGCGGCAGCGAGCGGACACGACCGCCTCCCGCCCCCTCCCTGCCCAGCAGGAAGCGACTGCCCCGACCCGGCCGCGTCGGCACACAGCCGGACTTCGGGTGCCGCTGCTCTCGGGCCAGAAACTAAACACCAAGTGCCCTGGGCTGCAGTGGGGCTGTTGGGCTTTCTTTGTGCAGGGTGGCGACAGGACCCACTCGCCTGGCCTTTTCTTGGGGTGAGGGGGTAGGGGCTCTCACGAGTTGCTGCGCGACGACAGAATGAACTCCAGCACCCGCGACGAGACCGGCCAACGAAGGAAACCTCCAGATGCCAGGGCCGGCTGCCGTGAGTCCCGCCTGGGTCTCCCGCTCAGCGACTCTCCCCCTACCGGCCTGCAAACGAAGAAATGTTCGTCCTCTCTGGGTCGGCTCTTCTGAAAATCTCCGTCCTCTGGTCACCAGTAAGTCCCTTGCTGTCTGGCCAGCGCACTGTGCTAGAGGCGGGCTCCCCGTGGGCGCACGATCGCTGCCAACCTTTCCGCGCGAGCTCCCGGGTCTTCCGCTTCTGGCCTCGCCATTCAGGAGGCCCCTCGGGCCGACGGCGCGGTCACCCGGACGGTGCAACCCGACGAGCCTCGGCCCGCGGTTAAGGGCGAATGGGCGTCAGCTGGAGGGCTCGAGAGACGGGCCGCGCCGAGGAGGACGCACCCGGCAGGGCGCACGGCGCGGCGCGCGCGGAGCTCGGCGCCCTGTGCCTTCAACACCATGGACAGGTCGCGCGATCGGGGCTCACCGCCAGCCCGGCAGCCAGCCCCCGGGGCGTCATGCCGGTCTCCCTCGCGCAGTCTCCTTCCTGAGTATCCACCCGAGAGGTTCCAGACCCTCCTCTTCCCGCGATGCCTCTGCCTCACTTCATCTGGCTCCCAAGTAGCCCCGGGAACATGCCTCCCAGGTGCGAAGAAAATGCTGCAGGCACCGAGGAAAACAGCGGTCCTGGCCCTTCCAAACAATCCGCCCCCTGCTCCCGCCACAGCCCGGCACTGTAGCTGTCGGCTCTGCCCAACCGGGGTCAGCCGCTCTCAGACTGCACCATTTTCTTCGCAGCCCACCCAGGAGCCGAGGTGCCGGCGCACTTGGCGGCGTGCAGAGAGAATCCCGTCCCGGCCTCGGCGTCCCGCGATCAGGCTCCCGGCGCGCGGTGGCCGCCGAGGTGAATGGGGCGAGGGTGGGGGAGGGAGGCTGGGGCGCTGGGCTTCCTCTCCCGGCCTCCTCCTCTAGCCGCGGCGGCTCCCGGGCCTCGCGGGCTCGGCGGGTGCCGGGGAGCCAGAGCCCAGGCTGCGCCCGGGGTGCTCGGGAAATCGCATCGCCCGGGTGCGGGCGCCGGAGGAAGCCGCTGCCGCGCTCGCTCGCTCGGGCGCCGGGCGCTGCAGCCTTGGCTAAAACCCACAGACGAGAACACGGAGCGCGCAGCCAAAAGCTAGTGATGTCATCCGTGCAACGTGAGCCTCATCTCTTATTTTTCTAGCATCCTTAAAGATAAACTGCACCATTTCCCAGGCACGAAATGTCTAAGCCATAGTCTTTGGCCAGGCAAGTCAATGGTGTCTAGGTAGGTCTGTGTCCAACCATATCCATATTTATGCACATATACATATATGTAGTATGTAGCATGTTTCCATGCATTATTATCAATTTAGGGAGGTTGCCCCCATCTCCTGTTTATCTCTTTGGTGCTGGAAAATTCCCTCGCATCGACCATAGTTCTTTAAAGACTGCTTATGCGGGGTCGGCATTCATAGGGGCTGGGGAAGGAAGTTCCCTGCGTCCCCAGTTTTCGTCGCCGGTATCTAGGATCACATTTGATCTTTGTTTTCCCCCAGAAAGCCACAGGCGCTACCTTGCCGTCTCCAGCCGTTTCCCCCCGGGGCCGGGCGCGTCGCCGGTGTTGCCACCGCCAACCCGAGTCTAGCCCCAGCCAGCGCCAGATACCGACACACGCCCACCTCCACCTGCCACCACCGCCCTCCCCAGCAGGAAAGAAAAAAGGAAATTGATCCTTTCAAGACAGAGGAAGAGAACTGTAATGGGGGGGGGGGTGCTTGATAGATATTTTGAAAACGCCCGGGGTCTCGAGCTCTGAGGAGGGGAGGTGGGGTTAAATGAAAACCTCGGTGCAGGATTTGTCCTCATCTGGGTGGCGGTTGGATTTAGGCTCAGCGGGGGCGCTGGGAGGCAGTGCGGGACCCCAGACCTTGGAGTGGGCCCCAGTTGATCCCAGAAACGCCCCCCACCCCCACCGCCCCGCTCACGTGAGACCGCGCCGCAGGGCCTGGGAGCCTCCCTCCCAGGTTGCAAGCCTGTTTTTTTTTCCCCCTTCTAATGCTCGCCCCTCATTTTCACCCTTACTCCAAAGCTGGGGGCCCGCACCGCGGGGTAAAGAGCTGCCCTGCGGGGAGGTAGGGTGGGGGGACGGTGCCCGGCACCCTGCTTGGCACAACGCGGCCTGCGAGCCAGAAAGAGCGCACCTCCACCATATTCTTTTTGTCTTTTTTCATCCTCCCTGCAGTTTGAAAATCGGGAACGAGGCGTTTCAGTGCCATCTAGTGGGGGAGGGGCGTGCCTCGCCTTCCGTCCCTGGATGCGGCAATGGGTTTTGCTGAAAAGGACAGCAGAACCCGTGGATGTCCGCTGGGTTCTTGGGGGCCCGGCTGGCCGAGGGCCTGTAAGGCATATGCGGTGGCCCAGCTCCCGATCCCCTGGCTTTCCTAGGTCGGTGAGGCGGAGCCCGGCGACTGGGCCACGATGTGGTCTCACCTCCCTGTCTACCCTCATCAGGTCCCTCTCCCCCAACATGTGAAAATGTGGAAACAAGTGCAAACACTGCACACTTGCAGGCGATGTCTGAAATTCCTGAAGCTGCTTTATTCTAGAAAGCCCAGAGCACTTTCAGGCTAAGAGGATGCCTGTTTCTGACCACGGGGACGAGGCCAAAAGGTGAAATGATGCCTACAAGGTCACTTGGCAAGCTGGGGCACAGCCAGCATTAGAGCCTCACTCTCCTGATTGCCAGCTGTCCCCTCCCCTGAGAACCAGCTCCAGGAGGGGCCCTGGAGCCCCCTGGCAGCCCAGGGAGTCACCCATTTGGCAATGGAAGTACCTGTTCATTTCTCTTTATCTGTCCTCCCTCTTCCATTATTCCATCCTTTCCCGTTCTTCCTTTGTAACTTTTTCTCCAGGTCTGTGCCTTCGGCCTGCTTCCAGAGATGTGCCTTGCCCCTCATCTCTCGGTCCTCCTGAGCAGTCCTGGGATTAGGGCCCTGCTGTGGGAATGGCTCTCAATGGCACACTGTCCACCTCTTTTCCCAAAATCATTAAAATTCTATCTTGGAAATTTTGGCCTTGGTGACATCCCAAAAGCCTTTTAAAGATGCAGTGTTGAGACCTCCTTTGAAACACGGTTTTCCTGGACAGCACGACTCCATTTGGGGAAGAGCTTCATCTTTGGTGCTAAAGAGATGGGAGAGGGGCACCTGGCTGGCTCAGCATCCAGCTTCGGTTCAGGTCAGATCTTGGCCTGTGAGTTCGAGCCCCACGTCGGGCTCTGTGCTGACAGCTCAGAGCCTGGAGCCTGCTTCGGATTCTGTGTCTTCCTCTCTCTCTGCCCCTCCCTCACTCATGCTCTGTTTCTCTCTGTCTCAAAAATAAATAAACATTAAAAAATATATATTTTTAAGGATGGGGGATTCCTTCCCCAGACTATAGAACCACTTGACCTTCTTTTCTTAATTGAGTGATCTATGTTTCTTTCCTCTGCCTTCTTCCAGTTCCTTCCACCCTGTTAGTGATAGCATCACTATTTCCGGAAAGTCCTTCGGAATGGAACATACTGTCCTAGGATCACAGAATCCCAAAATTGGAAGGGACATTAGAGTCTACCACACAGAAATGCATGAATCTCTCCTAGAACATTTCCCAAAAAGTGATTGGCCAGCTTCTGCTTGCATACTTGCAGTGACAGGCAAATCACCCCCTTGGCAAGTACCCCATTCCACTCTCGGATGGTATAAATGGTAGACAGTTATTCCTTATACTGAGTCTTATCCTAGATCCCTATAATCCTGCCCATTAGCCAAGAAGCCCACAGACACCTGATTCCTCTCCCATTTAATGGCCATTCTCATACTTGATCTTGGCCCATCATGTTCTCCCTAAGCCTTCTTCCCTCCAGGCTAAATACTACCCCTTGTTTATTTTTTCCTTGAGCTTGCTGCTCCTGAGCGTTCTGATTCTTCCTGATTATTAGTGCTTCATGTATCCAGAAATGCTCCTTGATCTAACCGTCAAGTTAACCGATAAAGAAGAAACAGTCAGTCATGTTTTCACATGACCCATGTAAAGTTCTAATAATCCTCACTTTCCCTTCCAGGATCTTGTCTACAACTCCTCCCTTTAGAACGCTGCCCCAGGATCTTGCCGCAAAACAACATAAAAATCATTGGTTTGCAGTTTGTGAAATCTACATTGTTGAAATTTGGAATTTCATCTGCTCACACACAACCTCCCCCCTTTCGCTAACCAGTGCTCACATTCTCCAAGCTTTCTCTAAAATCAATAACAGAGATACAGAGATCTCACTAAAAGTTATCTCCGTTTCCTGGGTTAAAGTTCACCCAGAGCAGACAAACGCTTTCCTATGATTTCTTCACCCATTGAAAGCTATCTTCAGTTATCATATTTGCTCTACCCCACACCCTACCTTCAGTCTGAAAATCACTCTCCTTGACATTATCTATTGGAAGCAAAATAAAAGTTGATGTGGTGTGCTTTCTCTTTCCCATACTTGCTATATATACTTACTCTTGTTTTCCTAATTAACTTTGCACAACTTGGACATTACTTAAAACCCAAGAGTTATCTTCCATTTTAGCCCTCCTGACGGAGTCCCTCGGGTGTGTGACATGCCACCGTTTATGCTTGAATAGCTACTTTCCTCCCTACGTCTACACTCACTGGAGCCACATTGTTTGTTCAGTGACTTTCCTTATTTTCTTCCTTATTAGAGTCATTATAGCAAAAGACCATTTTCATCTCACCCCCAGCCATCTAAGTCCTCTCCTTACTTTCTAGTCTTCTTCCTCCACCACCCACCGTGCTAATTTTCTTATATTCTACAGTCATCCTTTACCCAAAGTTTGGCAGTAATTTCATCTTGCCCGTACAGTGAGGCTCAAACTCTGTCCCCATACAAGGTGTCACAAAGGCATCAACCTATTTTCTTTTTTATTTCATTTTTTATTTTATTTAGTTTTTTAATGATTATTATTGAGAGAGACAGAGCGCATGTGGGGGAAGGGCAAAGAGAGAGAGAGAGAGAGAGTGGAGGACACAGAATCCGAAGCAGGCTCTAGGCTCTGAGCTGTCAGCACAGAGCCCAAGATAGAGTTGGAACCCATGAGCCATGAGATCATGACCTAAGTCGAAGTCAGACGCGTAACTGACTGAGCCACCCAGGCGCCCCTCCTTTTTTTTTATTTTAGAGAGTGTGTGTGCATACTTGAGGGAGAAGTGGCGGAAGGGTGGGGGAAGAGAGAGAATGAATCTTAGGGAGGCTCCACGCTCAGTGCAGAGCCCACTGTGAGCCCCAATCCCACAACCCTGGGATCACAGAGCCAAAACTGAGTTGGATGCTCCACAGACTGAGCCACCCAGGAGCCCTGCAGCCTATTTTCTAAAGCTGGCCATTATACTCCCTTGGAGATGCCCTCTGTTCTAACCAAGCAGCCCTCTAAACTTGTTTTGAAAAGCTCCCCCTCCCCCCATCACATTGGCATTCTTCCTCTTGTCCATAAAATACTTAACTTCTCTGTTTTGAAAGTTCTTACAATTACAGGTGCCTCATATCAATAGGTCAAATAAAGATCGTTTGATCATCTCACTAGAAGCTGAAAAGACAACCGGTTAAAGCCAAAAAACATTCTGGGTATTTAAAACCTCTTCCTAGAGGCGCCTGGGTGGCTCAGTCAGTTAAGCGTCCTTGGATTCTTGGTTTCCGCTCAGGTCCTGATCTCACAGTTGGTGGGTTCAACCCCCACCTCAGGCTCTGTGCTGACAGCTAAGAGCCTGGAGCCTGCTTTGGATTCTGTGTCTCCCTCTCTCTTCCTGCCCTTTTACCACTCATGCTCTGTCTCTCACTGTCTCTTGAAAATGAATAAACATTAAAAAAATTGCTTTAAATAACAACAGAAAAATGATCCAAGGTCATAAAAAGAAAACTTACAGAAGAAAAAATTCAAATGGAAAATTAACATATGAAAAAACACTCACTTCACTAGTAATCAGAGAATACAGATTTTTTTAAAAATACTTCTTTTTTACCTATCAGTTGGAAGAAAATGTTTACATGTCTGTTGATGTCAAGTGTTGGTCAGGGCACAAGGAAACAAGCTCTCAAGCTCTGCTGGTGGAGCATAAACTGATGCCCTTCAGGAGGGCAATTTGGAGCAGTTGTGAAGATAAAAAATAGATGTTGTTATGACCCAGCAGATCTACTTGTAGGCATCTGGCTGGTAGAAACACTGGCACATAGGGCAGAGGGCATCTTTAGTATGCTGCCCATATCCTAGGGCTTCTGCGACAAAGCACCGCAAATTAGGTGTCAAAATGTCAGAATTTTATTGTCACACAGTTCTAAAGACTGGAAGTTTGACACCAAAATGCTGGCAGGACCAGGCTCCCTCTGAAACCTGGAAGGGAGAATCCTTCCTTGCCTCTTCTAGCTTCTAGAAGAACCTCCTAGCTTCTAGTATCTGCTGGAAATCCTGACATTCCTTGGCTTACTCCAATTTCTGCCTCTGTCATCACATGACTGTCTTTTCTCACAACATCCTTCTGTTGCCAACTGTCTCTCTTCTTATAAGAACATCAGTCATATTGGAGCGTAAGCCTACCCTCGTTCAGCATGACCTCATCTGAATCAATTACATCTACTATGACACTATTTCAACATCATAAGAGTTGGACTTCAACAGACCTTCTGGGAGGACACTGTTTAACCTATAACTCTATCTTTCATTTAAAAAAAGAAGGGGACGGGGCACCCAGCTAGCTTAGTCAGTGGAGCGTGTGACTCTTGATCTCAGGGTCATGGGTTGGGGCCCCATGTTGGGTGTAGAAATTACTTAAAAATAAAATCATGGGGCGCCTAGGTAGCTCAGTTGGTTAAGCATCCGACTTCAGCTCAGGTCATGATCTCAGGGTTTGTGAGTTGGAGCCCTGCATTGGGCTCTGTGCTGACAGCTCAGAGCCTGCAGGCTGCTTCCGATTCTGTGTCTCCCTCTCTCTCTGCCCCTCCCCTACTCACACTCTGTCTCTCTCTCTCTTTCTTTCAAAAATAAAGATTAAAAAATTTTTAATAAAAAAATAAAAATAAAATCTTGAAAAAACAAAGGGTAAAAAGGGGACATAAGACAATATGTGTATCTGCTTATTTGTGCAAAATGAAAGAGTAATGAAGAGCCAAGAAGCCAAGCAGACAACAGGAAGCTGGCACCCAGTGGCCACCACCAGCCTTGGGCTGAAGGCAGGCTTGGCCCTGACACAGAGCCCAGGGCAAGCGTACAAATGAAGGCCCATGTCGCATGTACCTAAACATTTATAGGTGTAAGTCAAACGATGAATTGTTAAATAACAATGTTCTAACCTCCTACCTTACAAATACCTTTGTGATGACCAGTTTTCAAACCTGTGTAAAGTTATACTTGGGTATGAATAAAATTTGGCAAAATATCAGAGGCAACCAAATTATGATTGCTCATGTATTGATGGACTAGCAATGCACAGGTGAGTAATAAAACAAAGGCATTTATAATTCATAACATAAAATACATATTCATAAGAGTTATTTTTCTTGACTTTGATTTCAGAAAAATCACTCTTGTTATAATCAAGATTTTCACATAACTTTATGTTCTATCGACAGTAATGCCAAATGTTTTTGACAACTGTCTTTGATTCCTTGTCATTTTTAGATAGTTTTTCTTTTTTGAGTTTACTTATTTATTTTGAGAGAGAGAGAGAACCAGCAAGGAAGGAGCAGAGAGAGAGAGGGAGACAGGATCCAAAGTGGGCTCTGTGCTGACAGCAGAGAGCCCAATATAAATCTCGAACTTAAAAATAGCAAGGTCATGACCTGACCTGATGAAGGATGCTTAACCGACTGAGCCACCCAGGATAATTGTTTTTATTAATATTTTCAATTTGGAGAAACTTCACTCTACTGAAGCAGTAACACTTCTATGAAAATGTCAACAAAATTCTTAAACCAATACTTGTATTTAGAATTTTGTATGTTCTATTCAAGCACTGTAATGATCACATATGACAGGTTATTGTTAATGCAAAAAATATTACCTTTATCAACATAAATCATTATCATATATTGCTGGGAGCCGCATCGGCCTTACTGGATAACACAGCCACAGTGAGGAAATGGCAGACGTTTACACAGCTCCTGCCATGAGAGGTGAAACTGGGATCTCCTTCTACTGCTACTGCTCATGTTGAAAATAAGCCTGTTGTCATTAATTAGGCCTGACAGCGTTCCAAATCAGACCGATATTCCCCACACAGCTACCCCATAAGAAAAAACATATTCCTGCCCCTACATAAGAGATCAAAACATTATAAATGTTTGACAAAAGGCTCTTCTAATGAGCTGTGCAGACCCAAAAACGTAGACTTAAAGAGGTTAAAAACACAAAAATTGCATTTGAGTCTGGCCTGGAGAAAAGGAGCCTAATTTGGAGATAAGAAATAAATACAAGGTCAAAAACATAGTCCATTTGAGTCTGGTCTGAAGAGAATTGGAGCCTAAACTGGAGATTAGAAGTGGAAGCCAAGGACAGAACATGGTGCCTTCCCAAGGTCTACATTCTACCTTGTGCTGACTCAGTTATGAGCATGGATAAGGTTGTGAGAAACCCAGGTCCAAGGCCAACTCACACAGCGCCCCCATTGTGCTTGCATAAAAGAAAGGGCTTTCTCAAACAACTTGTTAGCAAGCATTCTTTTTCTTGTGGTTTGTGAGCCTACTGAAATGACTCCTGGCCTATCTGTGTACAGCTTGACCTATGTTTTAATCTTAGCTTTACTGGCTTAAATGATATGTATATCATCCTGTTTTTTTTACTGAAGACATCCTGTTATGTTCTTGGTTGTGGGATTTGCTCAACCTCACTGTAAGTGCGTTACATGACTTGGTTGTAATTTGTTAATCAAAAACAAAGTAATAATTATTGGCAAAAAACCAACCCACACAAAATGAGAGTTTGTCACTCTCTTAATCTTGGGAACTGATGCAAAAATGAATGAGATAGTTCTCTACATAATTTCAATGATTAAAGCTCTTATCCTAAAAAATTCATCATTATAAAAATTTCTATTTTTCTAATGTCATCACTTCCAACGATTAAAGCATCTTATCTCTAAGAATTAGTCACTGTAAACAATTCCTATTTTCTGATGTCATGTTACTGCTTGATCAATAAAAAGAGACACCAAAGCAGACAGAGCAGAGATGCCTGCCTGGGGATCAAGAAAGAAACCTGTGGCTCTCTCATCACTCTCTCATGCCGACACCGTCCATCCTTTCAGGGGACCCTGGACCTGCTGGAGCTGGACTCCAGCAATATATGTCATGATTTTTACTGTCAAAGTGATATCAAGATCCACACAATATCTATTCAGTTCTTCTTTCAAAGATTCCAGTGCTAGAATGAAAAATGCCAAAAATCGCAGTACATTGCTTAGTTTGTTCAAATCTCTCTACAGTCAAGACCATACCTAGATCTATAATGGTTGGAAAATAGTTACTACAGACATTACTTTGGGCTTATTTGTACATGAATCCTCTTCTTTAAAGTCATGAAAACATTTGCATTTCCTTGTTCTAATTTTCTTTTATTTTACTAGGATATCACATTTGATTGCTTATGCACTTTATTTTAACTTAGAAAACCATTTTCTTTAAAATTTAAAAGTTTTTTTTAATCCCTTTGAGAAATCACCCAACTTAGATTTTCTTTTGCTTATACCATTAATGGCAAACAATAGTTTGTATCAAAAAATTGTGGATAGCACAAATCCTAAATTAATTTTATATTTCACAAAAGACCACATTTTTGCTCTGTATTTGAGGACATTCTATTGTTTCATTTAGCTTTCCTAGTATATCTTATATCCTTTCTAAATTAAATTTAATGGCTTTAGTCAGCATTTCCATTGTGTGTCTTTCTTTTAATGTTTGTTTATTTATTTTGAGAGAGAGAGAGAGCAAGCACATGAGAGTCAGGGAAGGACAGAGAGAGAAGACAGAATCCCAAGCAGGCTCTGCTCTGACAAGGGGTTTGATCTCATGAACCATGAGATCGTGACCTGAGCCGAAATCAAGAGTCAGAGCCTTAACTGACTAAGCCTCCAGGTGCCACTCATTGTGTGTCTTAAGTGGCTATAAGGACAAATTTAAATGTGTCTTGTGTATGGATAGATTCAAGATATATAAATAATCTTTCAATTCTTCCAAAGAACTTCATGACTATTGGCTCAGTTGAGGCCATATCTCTAGCAACAAATTCAAACTATGTTACGTATGTGCTATAAAGAATGGATTTTAGGCCAAAATCTAGGTTAGGTCTAGAAATACACTCAGAGTTTAAGAAGAATATGAATTACAAGAGCATAATATTGCAAAACGCGCCTCGGTTCCTGCGTGCCACTGTTCAGAATGTCACCCTCCTTCATGCGGAGCTCCAGAACCATGAGCTGGAACACAAAAGGAAGTAAGAAAATGGATGCCCATCACTGCTGGGAAGTGACACTTCCGTATCCAAAAATCTATTCCCCGCATGCTGCCTGGGAGGAAGGATCTGATGCGTTAATCTTAATTGGTTCATCTTTTCTTTTATCAAAGTACCTCCACCCTCACCCCCTTTCTGCGCACCAAAGCCAGATCTAACACCAACAGCAGCAGCAGCAGGACCCACAGAACTTAAAGGCATTTAGATGCAGATGTCTTTTCTTCTGAGGACGCCCCAGGAGAGTTTCAGAAGAGCATGTCCTTGGGGCCTGAACTGTGTTAATCAGAAGAGCACAGGTTTCGGCTCACAGGCCATGCTCGGCCAGTACTGACTGCCACCGGGTCCCAAGACATAGGGGAACCATGCGTTCGCCAGGACAGTTCCTCTTTGTGTTTGTGATACGTGGGCCCTGTAAAACACGGGGTCTGGGGCACGGGCCCTCCTGCTGGGGACTGAGGGCAGCCTCCTCGGTGGAATAAAAAGAGCAAGGAGTATTCCCTGAGCCTGGGCATCAGGTTCACTGGGCAGAAGCGGAAACTAGGCAGACAGGGCTCTGGCCAGGGATGGTGCCAGGAAGGAGGAGGCTACTGGGGCTGGAGCTGCTACCCACGGCTCACCAATCTTTTGCTAGAAACTCCCACTGGCTCAACCAGCTGACACGGGGGCCTGGGGATATGCAGCCTGCAAATGTCAGTTCCTGCAGTACAACAGAGCAAGAAAAATCAAGGAATAAAGTGAGGGCAAACAGGCCAGGATGGACCAGCACATGGTAGATATTCTCATAAAGTCAGGACCAAAACAAATGTGCTCTCTCACCATCGCTGGTTAATATTTTGGGGGGCAAGAATTGAGAGTGACAACAAATGCAGGGGCACCTGGGTGGCTCAGTCAGTTAAGCATCCAACTCTTGGTTTCAGCTCAGGTCATGATCTCACAGTTTCATGGGTTCAAGCCCCACGTCGGGCTTGGTGCTGGCAGCACAGAACCTGCTTGGGATTCTCTCTCTCCCTCTCTCTCTGTCCCTCCCCCATGTATGCTGTCTCTGTCTCTCTCAAAATAAATAAATAAATTTAAAAATTAAAAAAAAGAAAGTTACAACAGTTGCAAAGGAGACTGTCAAATAAATAGTGTATGCAGATACTAGGCTGAAAACTCAAAAGAATAAACTAAAAATACACAAGAATCAATACATTCCAATATAATGACAATTAATTGTTAGATTTGTTACAAAGAAAGCAAAGGATTTATATGAAGAAAACTACAAAATCTTATCAGAAACACAAATGACCTGAGAAGATACAGAAACCCACCATATTCCTGAATGAAACAATTAAATTCTATTAAAATTGCGATGCTTTACAAAGTCATTTATAGATTTTAAAACGTGCCTATCAAACCTCTTTTATTGCAACTTGGAAAATAATTCTAAAGCGCATCTGCAGAAAGCTACTAGTGGGGATAGCTAAAATATGTTTACATGATCATTTCTCTCTCCTAAGTATTAAACTACTTTTTAAAGCCACAACATTTTAAACAGCATGATATCCACTTCTCAGACCCTGCACTTGTTTCCAGAAGCTCCCAGATATTTTCATAAATGAAAAGAAAGAGGAACCCAATCTAATCTTTCACTCCAAATCATGGTGCACATGATTTGTATGAATTTAGACCTCTTTGGAACTACAATTCCGCAAGATCTGGAAATACCATGAATGGATAACAGCCTCCCAGGCAGGCTTTGACCTATATGGGAGCACTGTGGTGGCCTGTGGCTGATGTGGTACCTGGTGCTTTCTAGACATTGACCTCCTCCACTGAGGAGACATGATCTGTGTGGACAGTATCTTTTCGTACTACCTGACCTGATATCTCATCTCTGGATCCTGTAAGTCCTTGACCACCAGCTACATCATCTGATAGGGACGGCTTATGTCCCCCCCCCCCAAATTCACATGTTGAAGTCCTAACCTCCAAGGTGCTAGTATTTGGAGATGGGCCTTCAAGAGGTAATTAGGTTTAGATGAGGTCATAAGGGTAGTGTCCCCATGATGGGATTAGACATCACGAAGCTTGCTTTCCTCTCTGTCTGCCACATGAGGACAAAGGAAAGGTGGCCATCCTTAAGCCAGGAAGACAGCTCTCGTAAGAATTCAATCATTCCATGGGGCACCTGGGTGGCTCAGTCGGTTACGCCTCCGACTTCAGCTCAGGTCATGATCTCACATTCATGGGTTTGAGCCCCGCATCGGGCTCTGTGCTGACAGCTCAGAGCATGAAACCTGATTCAGATTCTGTGTCTCCCTCTCTCTCTGCCCCTCCCCCTCTCATGCTCTGTCTCTCTCTGTATCAAAAATAAATAAAACATTTAAAAAAAATTTTTTAAAGAACTCAATCATTCCAGCACAATGATCTTGGGTTTCCAGCCTACATAACTGTGAGAAATTAAATTTCTATTTTTTAAGCCACACAGTTGATGGGATTTTTTATTGTAGCCCAGGCAGATTAAGACAGCACAGTCCCCATAACAATTTACGGAAACCAAGTGTGGACCACGATGTGCAGTGTCTCCTCCCCCTCACGCCTGGTCAAGCGCAATGATCCATGTGTTGCTGGGCAGACCGTTAGTAGTTCTGGGACCGAATAGGCCCCAATTTCCCTTCCTAGACTTTGCTATTTCCTGGGATTTTCTCTTTATTACCAACAGTTCTCTTTCTCTCTCTCATCACACCCAGCTACCCCTGGTTGCTGACCTCATTCATTTCTTCCACATTTGCATGTGCAAGCACCCTTCTAGGTTCTTGAAGAAACATCAGTGAAAAACAAAGAAAGATCTCTGACCTCATAGAGTCCATGGTGGGAGACAAATAATAAGCAACTTAAGAAATCAATCCACCATGTAGGATTGTGGAAGACAATACGTGTACAGGAGAAAAGTAGAGCAGTGGGTAGCAGTGTTATGGACTGGATGTTTGAACACACCCAAAATTCCTAAGTTGAAGCCCTAACCTTCAGTGTGACTGTATTTATAGACGGGTCTGCAGGAGGTAACGGGTTTAAGTAACATCATGAGGATGAGGCCTGGTAGAACTGGTAACTTCATAAAAATAATAATAATTTAAAAACTAAAAAAGGAAGAGGTCTCCGTCTCCCTCCCTCTCTCTCTCTCTCTTTCTCTCTTGATCTCTTAATCTTTCCCTTCATCCCTCTTTTCTCCTGGCCCACAGGAAAAGCCATTTGAGGACAAGGACCGCCATCTATAAACCAGGAAGAGAGCCCTTATCAGGAACCCTACTGACCAGCACTTGGATCTGGGACTTCCAGCCTCCAGAACAGTGAGAAAATAAATTTTTGTTGTTGAAGCCACCCAGTCTATGGCATTTTGTTACAGCACCTCAGCAGGCGAATACAAAGAGGAATCATTCCATTAAAGAGAAAAATGTGTATAATCTCTGGAAAGCACCAGAGAATTTCAGGGGCTGAAGACCTCATTCATGTCGTTCTCTCTCTCTCTCTCTCTCACACACACACACACACACACGCACGCACAGGTACACACACACACACACACCCTGGCTCACCACAGCACAGCCGGGGCTCACCCAGCCAGCGCCAGGCTCCAGCTTGGCGTTGCGGACCGGGCTTACCAGAGGGCGCCTCAGTGCGCGGACTTCCGCTCTTCTCCACCGCCTGCAGCCGCAGGCCATGCAAGCACCTCGCTCCCGAAAGGGCATTATTTGCCAACAAAGGCCCCTGCAGGACCTGGAGGCACTGCCCTGGGCCACTTCATCACAGTCACAGCCACAGCCTGCGGTAGGGGACACAGGGAGAGGAGCTCATTCACACCAAGCCCGCAAGCCTTTGTCAAGTTCACCATTTCACAGGTGCCAAGCAGTTAAACCCCCTGGGAGGAGGTCTCTCCTGGAAGGGAATAAAAACAGTTCTGCCAGGGAGAATCAGCCACCCAAAGAATCTAGTCCCACAGCAGCTGCCCGCCTGGCGCAGCGTGAACGGCAGTCAGAGCTCCACAGATGGCCAGAAGACTGTGGAAATGTAACGGGTTCAAGAGAGAATCTATTCTAAGAGTATAATTTGGGTAAGTGCTCAAAAATGAAGGTTCAAGTGGCTCCTGGTGGCTCAGTCGGTTAAGCGTCCGACTTCAGCTCAGGTCATGATCTCACAGTCAGTTAGTGAGTTCGAGGCCCGCGTCAGGCTCTGTGCTGACAGTTCAGACAGAGCTGGGAGCCTGCTTTGGATTCTGTGTCTCCCTCTCTGCCCCACCCCCACTCACACTCTGTCTCTGTCTCTCTCAAAAATTAATAAACATTTAAAAAATGAAGGTTCTAATATTTATATTGAAGTCCTATTTGTAACAGGATTCACAAATGTCCAACAAGAGGGGTTAGATGAATAAATTATAATATAGTCATTTGATAGAATGATAAGGAGTCATTAAAATAGCCTTTTAAAGGAGTATTTAAGGGGGTGCCTAGCTGTCGAGAAGAAAGAGCATGTGACTCTTGATCTCAGGGTAGTGAGTTCAAGACATACATTGGATATAGACATTAAAATAGATAAACAGTTGGATAGATGATAGATAAAATTTTAGGGATGCTTGGCTAGTTCAGCTGGAAGAGCATATGACACTTGAACTCGGGTTGTGAGTTCAAGCCCCACATAGGGTGTAGAAAGTACCTAAATAAATGAAACTTAAAAAAATATATAAAGGAGAGGCACCTGGGTGGCTCAGTCGGTTGAGCGTCCGGCTTCAGCTCAGGTCATGATCTCACGGTTCGTGGGTGCAAACCCCGCATCGGGCTCTGTGCTGACAGCTCAGAGCCTAGAGCCTGCTTCAGATTCTGTCTCTCCCTCTCTCTCTGCCCTTCCCCTGCTCACACTGTCTCTTCCTCTCTCTCTCAAAAATAAATAAAACATTCAAAAAATTTTTAAATAAAGGAGTCTTTAAAAAAATTTTTTTAACAATTTATTTATTTTTGAGAGACTGAGAGACAAGAGCGTGAGCAAGGGAAGATTTTATAATGAAAATTTTATAAAGAAAAATCAATCATAAGGAAATACACCATGATGTTAGGATTATTCCTGGATACTTTCTCTTTAAAGGGTTTGTATTTTCTATATTTTTAAAAAATATTTTATTTGTAAGTAATTGACACCCAACATGGGGCTTGAACTCATGACCTTGAGATGAAGAGTCGCATGCTCTATCAACGGAGGCCAGGTGCCCTGATATTTTCTAGATTTTATATAATAAACATGTATTACTTGTCTAAAAACAATAGCTATATTAAGATAATAAAGTTACTCATATTCAAACTTTTATGTGTGTAATTAATTTCTCATGTAGCTAGGCTTTCCTAGGTTCCAACTGAGGAAATTCATTCCAAAGCACAAAATCTATGAAAGAATCACTGACATCCAAAATTAAAAGTGTTCTCCTTAGAGATAATTCTGCCTCTAAGGGCTTTGAACTGTATATTTTTGCCCTACTCTTTTTGACAGTAAAAATTATTTTGGGGAGAAAAAGAAGTCATAGCTTTTCCAGGTTTCTCTGCTCATTGCTTTAAATTTTCCATCTTTGGGGCGCCTGGGTGGCTCAGTTGGTTATGCGTCCAACTTCGGCTCAGGTCACGATCTCATGGTTCATGGGTTCAAACCCCGCATCAGGCTCTGGGCTGACAGCTAGCTCTTCAGATTCTGTCTTCAGATTCTGTGTCTCTGTCTCTCTCTGACCCTCCCCTGCTCATGCTGTCTCTCACTCTCTCAAAAATAAATAAAACATTTAAAAATTCTTTAATAATTTTAAAAATTAAAAAAAAATAAATGTTCCTTCTTTTTATGACATGTGCAAGCAAAAATGCATCTCCTCCCTCAGCTGGATTATGGTGTTTTGATCTGACAGGCATGGGCTATAAAGAAGCACAGGTGTGGTACAGGACTTTAAATGGTTTTGCCAAGTTCACAAGGCTGGCTGTGAAGGGACCTAACCGGTGATGCTCTAATTCCTGAGCTGGGAATGGTAGAGATGGGGTGAGTCACCCCCCAGAACTAGAGTCACAACAACAGAATGTAGAATCAAGATAAGGGGACCCAAAATGTCCACAAAATGAGAGAGGACAAATAGAGAAGAAGCAGGGACCGTGGACTAGGACCAGGATAATCCTGTCAGGAAAACCTCTAGAATAAACTCAGATAACTGGAAGGGAAGGCTGTGAGCATCAGTCCCCCATTCGTTGGTTACCTACCTGGTCCAGGCATTGCACAGATGACTTCTGATTTAATCATGGTGAGAATTCTATAAATCAATACTACCCACATTCATCAGGTGAGGGGAGCCACTCAGAGAGTGACTTGCCAAAGTTCATCGAGTCGGCAAATATTGGGGCATGGATTTAAATCTAGATACAGCTAACTTCAAACGTCACCTCTTGGCACTATGAATCTGGCATAGACCTTAGGAGAGACAATGGAAAGAAAGGTGATTTCCTAGGGTCAGAGGTGGAAATGCACGGTGAGAGTGTGCTTATAATATTCCTGATGGTCAACCAACCCCAAGAGGAAATAAGCTGAGGTAAGAGGCATGACTGTGTACAGAATATGACAATGAGTCTATCTGAGGTCAAAGTAGTTAGTTTAGAATCCGAATTGAAAAATACCTTTTTCCAGAGACCAGACAAGGGATGACAGCTCACTGAAAATGAAGTTGGTTTAGGCTTTAACAAAACCATACAGCCCTGTTTGTAAATCTGAAAAATCTCTAGATTGATCAGAATAATACTATAAACACCCATATTTTGAATTTTCAGCACTGTAGTAAAGAGCATGTGTGTGTCTGCGTGTGTTTGCATGTGCACATGCGTATGACTAACTGGTACAGATTCACTTGTTTAGTCTGACGTTAGAGATTGACCATGAAAAGAAATTGATCTTGGGCCTGGGTGGCTCAGTTGGTTAAGCTTCTGACTTCAGCTCAGGTCATGATCTCAAGGTTCATGAGTTCGAGCCCCGTATCATGCTCTATGCTGACAACTCAGAGCTTGGAGCCTACTTCAGATTCTGTGTCTCCCTCTCTCTCTGCCCCTTCCCTGCTCGCTCCCTCCCTCTCTCTGCCTCTCAAAAATAAACATTAATTTTTTTAAAAAAGGAAAAACCTGATCTCTCTCCATTGATAACAGCAATTACCAGAGTTTATACAAAATGAGACTACAGGGAAGGGATGGGGACCTGTTTCTGCGTTGCTCTGTTGTCTGCATTTTGCCTGCAGTTTGGAAATACTCAGTCTGGCCACTTGAGCACTCTACCAGGGGAAGCTCCTTCCACTTCCCAATTTCGCTCCCATAGACTGGGCACTAGAAGACTTTCACCCTTATTCCCTTTGGCTGTGATCCTTTAACAAGCGTTTCTAGTAGTGAACCCTTGCTGGACCAATAAAGCTTTCTAAAGTCATGTTTAGTGCTCTTTTCTAGAAAATTTTACAGAAAACTTAGAAAATTCAGAGAAGCAAAAAGAAGAAAATAAAACACATCTGTCAGAATTTTGCTGTATAGACTTTAGATGGATGTACCAAAAAAGACACTTACAAATAGACTTATACAAAAATCATTCTCAGTGCACTATACTGTCAAATGCTTTCTCTACCTCTACTGAGATGATCAGATGATTGTTCACATGGAATAAATCCCACTTGACTGTGGTGTGTACTTTGTTTTATACATTGTCAGATTTGATTAGTTAATATTTTGTTGAGGATTTTGCATCAATGTTCATGAGAGACAATGGTCTATGGTTTTCTATTCTCAAAAGTCTCTGTCTGGTCTTGGTATTAGGATAACACTGGCCTCAGAATTAATTAGCAAAGGCTCCCTCTGTCTCTATTGTCTCAAAGAAACTGTAGAGAATTGACATCATTTCTTTCTTAAATGTTTGGGAGAATTCACCAGTGAATCCATCTGATGCTTTCTATTTTGGAAAGTTATTAATTATGGAGTCAATTTCTTTCATAGATAAAGGCAAAATCAGATTACCTCTTCTTGTATGAGTTTTGATAGATTCGAGAATCATCTAGATTATCAAATTTATAAACATAAAGTTGCTCAAAATATTCATTTATTCTCCTTTTAATATACATACGGTCAGCAGTTATGGCCCCTTTTTGATTTTTGATACTAGTAATTTCTGTCTTCTCTCTTTTTCTCTTAATTTGGATATAAATTTATCAATTTTTATCTATCTTAAAAAAACCACGGGGTACACCTGGATGGCTCAATCGGTTGAATGCCTGACTTCGGCTCAGGTCATGATCTCATGGTTCATGAGTTCGAGCCCTGCATTGGGCTCTCTTCTGACAGTTCTGAGTCTGGAACTTTCTTCGGATTCTGTGTCTCCCTCTCTCTCTCTGCCTCTCCCCACCTTGTGCTCTGTCTCTCTCTCAAAAATAATTTTAAAAATTTTTTTTTATTTTTATTGATCTTTCCAAAGGATTATTTTTTATTTCATTCATTTCCTGTTTTCAATTTCACTGATTTCTGCTCTAATTTTACTTCTTTTCTTCTGCTTACTTTAGATTTACTTTGTCCTTCCTTTTTTTCTTAGTTCCCTAAAACAGAAGCTTAGATTGTTGATTTTAGACTACTTTGCTTTTCTAACATCAGCATTCAACACTATAAATTTTCTTCTAAGCCATGTTTCTACTACATACCACGAATTTTTTTTAAGTTTTATTGTTAATTTTTTGGAAGACTTCCTCTTTGACCCATGTGCTATTGAGAAGTGTATCATTTAACCTCCAAGCATTTCAGGATTTCCCAGCTCTCTTTCTGTTATTGACTTCTAGTTTAATTTCTTTGTGGACCAAGAGCAGACACTATGGTGTCTGGTTTTTTAATGTCTTACCAGTGTTCTGTGGCCCAGTACATGGTCTGTCATTGTGGATGTTCTGTGTGACCTTGAGAAAGAAGTGTATTCTTCCGTGGTTAGATGAAGTAGTCTATAAACGTCAATTATATCATGTTGACTGATTATGCTGTTCACTGCAAGGACATCCTGACTGATTTTCTGCCAATTACTGATAGATGGGTGTTAAAATCTCTGAGTATTCATCTGTTTCTCCTTTTGCTCTATCAGCTTTTGCCACACATATTTTGATGCTCTGTTTTAGGGTTCATGTATATCAAGGACTATTATCTCCTTTTAGTGACTGTCTCTTATTATCCCTGTTAATTTTCCTTGTTCTGAAGTCTGCTTGTCTGAAATTATTAATATTACTATTCTGGCTTTCTTTTGATTGCTGTTAGCATGGTATATCTTTTTCCATCTCTTTTAATCTGTCCTTACTTTTAATGTATCTTTTCATCTATCCACTTTATATTTAAACATACAGTTGGATCTTGGTTTTTCTTTTTTTAATCTACTCAGACTATCTCTGTTTTTTAATTGCTGCATTTAGACCACTGACATCTAATGTTTTTTTGTTTTGTTTTGTTTTTTGAGAGAGAGAGACAGCATGAGCAAGGGAGGATCAGAGAGAGAGGAAGACACAGAATCTGAAGACAGGCGACAGGCTCTGAACTAGCTGTCAGCACAGAGCCCGACGTGGGGCTCAAATCCATGAACCGTGAGATCATGACCTGAGCTGAAGCTGGACGCTTAACCAACTGAGCCACCCAGGTGCCCCTAGACCACTGACATTTAAAGTGATTATTGGGGGGCTTTGGTGCAGACATGGCCAAGTCCAAGAACCACACCATGCACAACCAATCACGAAAATGGCACAGGAATGGCATCAAGAAACCCCGGTCACAAAGATACGTATCTCTTAAGGGGGTAGACTCCAAGTTCCTGAGGAACATGTGCTTTGCCAAGAAGCACAACAAGAAGGGCCTGAAGAAGATGCAGGCCAACAATGCCAAGGCCATGAGTGCACGTGCCGAGGCTATCAAGGCCCTCATCAAGCCCAAGGAGGTCAAGCCCAAGATCCCAAAGGGTGGCAGCCGCAAGCTAAATCGACTTGCCTCCATTGCTCACCCCAAGTTTGGGAAACGTGCTCATGCCCGCATTGCTAAGGGTCTCAGGCTCTGCCGGCCAAAGGCCAAATCCAAGGCTCAGGCTCAAACCAAGGCCCAGGCTGCAGCTGCAACTCCTGCTTCACCTCCAGCTCCTGCTGCAGCTCAGGCTCCCAAAGGGGCCCAGGCCCCCACAAAGGCTCCAGTGTAGAGGCTTCTGTCTGCCAGTGTGAGGGTAGAAGGACTGGTGTGACCCCTGGGCTTCTATATGCGTGGGGCTGGTGTCCTCCTGTGCTATTTGTACAAATAAACCTGCGGCAGGATCTGTCAAAAAAAAAAAGTGATTATTGGGGGCACCTGGGTGGCTCAGTTAAGCGTCCGACTCTTGATTTCAGCTCAGATCATAATCTCACAGTAATGAGATCAAGCTTGCATTGGGACTCCATGCTGGACATGGCTTCTGCTTAAGATTCTCTCTCTCCTCTATTTCTGCCCCTCCCCCATCTCTCTCTCTCTCAAAAAATAAAAAATAAAGTGACTGTTGATATAACCAGATTAATATTTACCATATTTGTTACTGTGTTCTATTCATTGCCCTTATTCTTTGTTTCTTTTTTTTTTCTTCTACTCTTTTCTTTCTTTTGTGTTTTTATCTGAGCATTTTGTGTTTGTTAAAAAAATTTTTTAATGTTTACTTATTTTCAAGAGAGAGACAGAGCATGATCAGGGGTGGGGCAGAGACAGAGGGAGACAGAATCGGAAGCAGGCTCTAGGCTCTGAGCTATCAGCACAGAGCCCGACACAGGGCTCGAACTCACAAACCGTGAGATCGTGACCTGAGCTGAAGTCAGATGTTTAACTGATTGAGCCACCCAGGCGTCCCTTATCTGAGCATTTTAAGATTTCATTTTCTCCAGTTTCTTAGCATATCAATTATACGTGTTTCTTTAACTTTTTTCTTTTAGTGTTTGCCCTAGAGTATATCATATTTATAACTAATCCAAGTCCACTTCCAAATTACACGATCCTGTTGCATTGGAAATGCCTGCATTTTAAAAAATTTTTATTTATTTTTGTCAGAGAGAGAGAGAGAGAGAGAGAGAGAGAGAGAGAGAGTGAGCACAAGCAGGGGAGGGACAGAAAGAGAGGGAAAGAGAGAGAGAGAGAGAGAGAGAGAGAATCCCAAGCAGGCACTGCACGGCCAATGCAGAGCCCAACTCAGGACTTGAACTCATGAAACATGAGATCATGAGCTGAACCAAAATCAGGACTTGGACACTCAAGCTACTGAGCCACCCAGGCCTCCCTGAGGCAGGCATTATAATAGAGTACTCACACCACCTCCTTCCCCTTCCATGTGACGTTACTCGCATTCATTTTCTTATCCACAAACCATAATCACCGAATGCATTGTTTCCAATTATTATTTTGAGTAACTGTTACCTGATAGGTTAAGAATAAGAAAACGAGGGGCGCCTGGGTGGCTCAGTCAGTTAAGCATTCGACTTCGGCTCAGGTCATGATCTCACGGTTCATGGGTTCAAGCCCCATGTTGGGCTCTGTGCTGACAGCTAGCTCTGAGCCTGGAGCCTGTCTTCGGATTCTGTGCCTCCCTCTCTATCTGATCCTCCCCTGCTCACGCTCTCTCTCTCTCTCTCTCTCTCAAAAATAAAAACAATTTTTTAAGTTAAAAAAAAAAGAATAAGAAAATGAAGGATTTACTTTACCTTTATTTATTACTTCTCTAATGCTCGCTCTTTCTTCATATAGACCTGAGGTTCTAACCTACATCATTTCCCTTCTTCTAAGTAACTTTTTGGGGGTCTGACTGGCTCCGTCAGAAAAGTATGTGACTCCTGATCTTGGAGTCCTAACTTTGAGCTCCACAATGGCTCAGTTATGATTACTTTTTGAAAATCATTTAAAAAAAAAAGAACTTCTTTTTAGGGTAGTTCCTAGAGAATCTTTTCTTTTTCTTTTCTTTTTTATTTATTTTTGAGAGAGAGAGGGACAGAGGGGGGAGGGACAGAGAGAGACAGAGAGAGCAGGCTATAGGCTCTGAGCTGTCAGCACAGAGCCCGACATAGAGCTCGAACCCACAAATGCGAGATTATGAACTAAGCCGAAGTCAGACACTTAACCAACTGAGCCACCCAGGTGCCCCTATTTTTCTTTTTTTTTTAAGTTTTTTTGTTTTTGTTTTTGTTTTTTTTTTACTATTAGAGAGAGAGAGAGCCTGCACTCACATGGATGCAAGCAGAGGAGGGGCAGAGGGAGAGAGAAAGAGAATCCCAAGCAGGCTTCATGCTAAGGGCCATCTGACATGGGGCTCAATCCCAGCACTTGGGATCATGACCTGAGCTCAAATCAAGAGTCCATTGATCAACTGACTGAGCCACCAGGAGCCCCCCCAAATAGACTACTTATATTTTTAAGTAATCTCCACACTGAACGTGCAGCTTGAACTCACAACCCAGAGATCAAGAGTCACATGCCCCACTGACTAATGAAGCCAGGCAACCCATGAAAAACTTCTTTTAAAAAGAAGGTGAAATGGGGGACCTGGGTGGCTCAGTTGGTTAAGCACCCAACTTCGGCTCAGGTCATGATCTCATAGTTTGTGAGTTTGAGCCCTGCATCAGACTCTGTGCTGACAGCTCAGAGCCTGGAACCTGCTTCCGATTCTGTGTCTCCCTCTCTCTCAGTCCCTCGCCAACTCATGCTTGCTCGCTCGCTCTCTCTCAGTTCTCAAAAATAAAAAATAAACATTTAAAAAAAAGGTGGGGGCACCTGAGTGGCTCAGTCAGCTAAGCATCTGACTTCGGCTCAGGTCATGAACTCACAGCTCATGGATTAGAGCCCCATGGCCAGCTCAGAGCCTGGAGCCTGCTTCAGATTCTATGTCTCCTTCTCTCTCTTCCCCTCCTCTGCTCATGCTCTGCTTCTCTCTCAAAAAAAATAATCATTAAAAAATTTTTTAAAAATTAAAAAATGAAGAAGGTGAGTCTATTGGCAACAAATTCCCAACTGCTACTTAACCAACCAACCACTGACTGGACATGTTATTTACCCCATTCCTTTCCTTGGCTGACACAAATGTGAAATAATCTTCAAGCATTCTTCCTGCTCTGAAATTCTAGAATTCTAAGTAAAATTTTATACATTAGGTCAAATAGCTTACTTAGTAGGTGTAGATTAAGTAGAAAACATAGAAGAAGCTTTGTTTAAAGTGAAAATCTTTTTTAAACACAATCACTCCCTCAAATAGTCATCTCATAAATCTTGCTTCTCAAATACCAACTTCTCTTAAAGTGAAACCCATTTAAATTTCTCTGCTTATTTCAGTTTCAGTATAGTACAAAAATTATAAAATGTCAAGGTCGATAAACTGTGGGCTTTAAGGAAAGGTTAAATGTTTGTTTTAAAGCAAACAAGGATCTGGAATGTTTCCAATATTTTCATTTTGCCTCGGTGGCTACCAAATGCATTCGGACCTAAAACTCACTCAGGAGCATGGATATTAGATACGAAGGCTTTCGAAGAAAAAAATCTGACTTGATGAGATGGAAGGAAAATGAAATCAATTGCAGTCAGACAAATTAACACAGTAAGGTAATACAGTTAGTCCTTGGTGTGTGGGGGGGGGGGTTAGCATTCAAGGTTTTGTCTACTTTTTAATGATTTTGAAGTCTGTATCATGTAATAATAGATAATTTTGCTAAAACATTTATTTTCAGAATCCAATGCCCCAGGCGGCTGATGCATGATCCCGGCATCTAAATTCTATTGCAGCTTCTACCGGCTTTGCCTGGTTGCCATGGATGTGTTGTGCGCTCATAAGTACTGGGCTGCACTTGGGAAAGAAATATAGGCAACGATGGAATTAACAAGGATCTGCGGAGGGCTCTAGAAGTGCTCAAAAATCATCAAGATTTACTATATTTTAGGGGCACCTAACTGGCTCAGTTGGTAGAACATGTGACACTTTATCTCAGGGTCATGAGTTCAAGCCCCAAGTTGGGTGTGAAGCCTCCTTAAAATTTAAAAACATCCAGAAACCCAGGGCACCTGGGTGGCTCAGTCAGTTGAGCATCCGACTCCAGCTCAGGTCATGATCTTGCAGTCTGTGAGTTCAAGTCCTACGTCAGGCTCTGTGTTGACTGTTCAGAGCCTGGAGCTTGCTTTGGATTCTGTGTCTCCCTTTCTCTCTGCCTCCACCCCCCTTTCACACACGCATACTCCCTCTCTTTCTCTCTCTCTCTCAAAAATAAAGATTTAAAATTTTTTAAATAAAAATCCAGAAACCCATTAAAAATATTCATTATATTTTTAAAAAGAAGAAATAGATTTTTTAAGCTAAAGAAGGAATGTTCAAAAACAGTTGCACAAGCTACCATAGATAATACAAATTTCTACAGTCTGTTAGATGCATTGTCAGTTAAGACTTCCTGTGCCAACTGACAGAAACTCCATTCAAATTGGCATCAGCCCAGGGTTTTGGTTTGTGGTTGAAAAATCTCAGGGGGTGCCTGGGTGGCTCAGTTGGTTGAGCGTCTGATTTATTTCGGCTCAGGTCATGATCCCAGGGTCAGAGATGGAGCCCTGGGCCCAGCTCCATGCTGAGTGTGGCGCTCCTGAAGATTCACTCTCTCTCTTCCTCTGCCCACCCCTCTCTCTCAAATAAAATTAAAAAAAAAAAAAAAAGAAAAGTCTTGGGATGATTGTCAGGTGTGACTTGATCGAAGAGCCCAGGTGATGTTACCAGGACACAGTTCCCTTCCCTCCCCCGCTAAGCTCTGCTCTCACTGTCGCCTCGGAGGCTCCCTGAGCCCCCATCCTCCCGTGTGGATTCCAGCACAGAAGACAGCACCTTTTTCTAACCCCTCCTTAGGAGTCCCTGCACCCACACGGACTGAATCAGTGTGGTCACTGCCCGCTCCTGCGCCATAAGGCCTGGGTCATACTTTCCAACTCTGGAGAAAAGAAGGAACCCGCCAACCCCGTCCCAATCAGTCCACAATCCTCATGGGTTGAGTCATGGAGAAATGGCTCACCAAAGCAAAGTCAGAGGACTCTGACCTAGACGGGTAAGTGTATGAAGGGTGACCAAACAGTAGACGTTTAATATAAAACTGAAGTAACCTGTGGCTTGCATGCGTGACAGCGGGTCCTAAACAACTGCAGTTTCAGTATGAAACTCTACTTGGAGAGCAAGGGAGGGCTGAGGGCTCTGGCCACGGCGGGCGTTCCAGGTACTGTGGCCAAGCGTCGCTGTTCCAGGACTTCCTCCAGAAAAACACCCCAGTGCTCCTCAGTTCCTGTCGCCTCTCTCTGTGCAGAGACTTAACTATTAATATAATTACTGGCGGTCTGAAGTGATGACTGCCAGCCTTAAAGTGCTTCCAAGTTGATTCATTAATAGCCTTATATGTGTATTAGTAGCAAGACCCAGGAGTGCCTATGTTTATTATGTGTTCATTTTTGTGCTCTATAAACAGTCAAATAAATTTTAGGGAAAAAAAACCTTTTTTGTATTATTTGAATCGAAAACTAGCATTAGGCTATGGTAGAAGACTGGCGCTATGCTTTCGACACCCCTTCCTCGACCAGGAAAACTTAACCCGGGTATGCGTGTCTTTCTGGGAGTCTCAGAGGGGCCAGTGACTCCAAGCGTGAAGACCTACCGGCCTAACCCCATGGCCTGCAGGGAGCCATTTCACTTGTTTCCCTGGGAAGGCCAGAGGGCAAGCTGGTGACACTCAAGGGCTGTGGATACAGACTCAGAGTTAACCGGGCTCCGCTCTGCAACTGTAGGCAAGTTACATATTTCCTCTACGCCTCGTTTCTCTCGTCTCATAGGGATAAAATAACCGCTAGCTCAAAGGACTGTGGGAACAGTTAACCGAGATCATTCATGTCAAGTAGATACATCAGTAACACAGGCAGTAAGTGTTGAGTACTTACTAATATTATACCTGTACAGATCTTCAGTTTAGGATGGTGTTACATCCCTATAAACCCTACTGCCCCTCACCGCTGAGCCTCGCCCACCTTCAACATGCTCAACTGACATTAGCCTACAGCTGGGCAAAATCATCAAACTCAAGACTCTTTTTTAAAGTTTAAAATTTCCAGGGGCGCCTGGGTGGCTTGTCTGTTAAGCGTCTGGCTTCGGCTCAGGTCATGATCTCACAGTTCATGGGTTCGAGCCCCACATTGGGCTCTGTGTTGACAGCTCAGAGCTTGGAGCCTGCTTCAGATTTTGTATCTCCCTCTCTCTCTGCCCCTCCCCTGCTCATGCTCTCCCTCCTTCTCTCTCTCTCTCTCTCCCTCTCTCTCTCTCTCTCAAAAATAAATAAAACATTAAAAAAAAATAAAGTCAAAAAATTCTAAGTCATAGGTGGGGAAAGTCATAAGTGGGGGACAGTCTGTATACACCTGGTTTCTATGTTTCTCTTTCCTTAGTTTTCAAACTCTAGTTGTTAAAATATAACTAAACCACAGCTCACCCAGCCCCAATGTCAATCATCCACCAGATGTTTTTACATAATGAAGACTTATGCACCTGGAATTTGGGATTAAAAATTAACAAAATATCTTTTATTTATGTATATGCCCCTGTGAATGGAGGTTGTTATTAAATAATTTTACTAATACCAACTCCTTTAATCCTCATAATAATTTTATGAGGTAGGCTCTATTATTATCCTAACTTCATAGATGAAGAAAGGGAGGCACAGAGAAGGCAGAACTTGCCTAAGGTTGAACAGCTAGTAAACACTAAATTTAAGATTTGAATCCTGAGAGTTTGATTCTAGAGTCTAAGCCCTGAACCACTTTGCCATTGGATATTTTTTTAGGAAACTCGACCCCAAACATGGGGCTCAAACTCAGGCCCCCAAGACCAAGAGTCTTACGCTCAACTGACTGAGTCAGCCAGGTGCCCCTGCCATTTGATTTCCATCGTTGCTGTTTGGTTGATAGAGAAGGAAATGTTAAAAGAGAGAAAAATAATTATCAACTTCTTACATTTATTAAGCACCTACTGTGCTGGGGCTTTCTCACATACTTATTCAATACTTTAAACACCATTAGCACTTTTAAAGAACAATCGTAAAAAGATTTTTATAGAGCAATTGAATAGCAGAAATTACTTCGTTTAGTCTCCCAACCACCCTACAAAGCAGATGCTATTATTATTGCCATTTTACAGATGGAGGAAGTGAAGTTTTAAAAGCGTAAGTAGCTTGCCAAATATCACGTGGGTAGGAAGCAGGGAAGCTGGGCTTCAAACTCACGTTGCCTGACGCTAAAACTCTTGTGTTTAACCACAGTACTCTCCAATCTTCCCCACTCTGTGGCATAGGCATTATGTTGCTATCATTAATAAATCACATAAATATTTATTCAAAATCCATTCAGTGGATACTGACCACCGACACCATTATCTATCACTTTGAAGATAGGAAAATGAAGCCACAGGCTAAATAGATCCTAGGCTGCCCCAGTAAAGCCATTCGGGGTACTTACTGGGAAAGCTAACTACAGGCAAATTGTGAAGCAAATGCGTATTTCCTCTGGGGTCTCCAGACTCTCTAGCATATGCTTTTCTCCCATCCTAGTAATGCTGATTCCCCGTGGCACTATTGGAAAATAATATATTCTCTCTAAATTATCACGACTCAGTTAAAAACTCAAAATGGGTTAGAGAGGATATGAAGAAATATAAATGTGGAATTCTAAGAATGCTAATGCTGTCGGTAGGCAGATCAAAGGCAGGACGTTTCAGTTAAATAAGAATTTCCAACATTCTGATGGGTAGCCAAGGATGGATTCCTGCCACCCAGGGCAGAAGAGGAAAAACTGGAACTTTGAGAGAACTTTTAGATCCAGAAATTTTAAAATATAGAAAACATTTTGGGGCACCTGGCTGGCTCAATCCGTGGAGCACATGACTCTTGATATTCGGGTTGTGAGTTAGAGCTCTACATTGGGTGTGGAGATTACTTTAAAAAAATAAAACCTCATAAAAAATAAGTAAAAATAGGGGCACCTGCCTGGTTCAGTCAGTTGAGTATCTTACTTTGGCTCAAGTCATGATTTTCCAGTGCATGAGTTCGAGTCCCATATCAGGCTGACTGCTGTAGCGGAGCCTGCTTCAGATCCTCTGACTCCCCTCTTTCTGTCCCTCCCCCACTGTGCTCTCCTTCTCTCTCTCTCTCTCTCAAAAATAAACATTTAAAATGAATGAATGAATGAATAAAAATTTGGGGCACCTGGGTGGCTCAGTCAGTTAAATGTCCACTTTGGCTCAGGTCATGATTACCTGTGGGTTTGAGCCCCACATCAGGCTCTGTGCTGACGGCTCAGAGACTGAAGCCTGTGAGACTGAAGCCTGCTTTGGATTTTATGTCTCCCTCTCTCTCTGCCCCTACCCAACTCACTCTGTCTCTCTCAATAAATATTTTAAAATTTTTTAATAAAGTAAATAAATAAAAATAAAATATAGAAAACATTTTAAGAGTAGACACCTCAAGGAGTCTGATCTAATTGTCCAAAACAGAGGTTAATTTATGGAATTCCTATTCCCCAAGTCCAGCAATATTAAGTTTGAGGTAACTCCATGGAGGGTACATTCAACCTTAACCTGACAGGAGTGACTAGTAGCAAACTCCATGTAGTTCACATATTCTATTTGTTAGTTCTCACAATTGCCTTCCTAAGTAGCCATTACCAACCTATTTTACCCTTGAGGAAAATGGCTAAAAGAGTATCTAGGTCTCTTCGGTAACGGAGATAGGAGTCACACGTATTTCTATGTGATCCCAAAGACCACCTTTTTCTTTTAATTGTTTTTAATATTTATTTTTGAGGGGGACAGAGCGCAAGTGGGGGAGGGACAGAGAGAGAGGGAGACACAGAATCCAAAGCAAGCTCCAGGCTCTAAGCTGTCAGCACAGAGCTGAATGTGGGGATCAAACTCACAGACCGCAAGATCATGACCTGGGCCGACGTCGGACACTTAACTGAGCCACCCAGGTGCCCCTCTTTTTTTTTTTAACCATGTTACCCCAAAGCAGAAAAACAGCCTGCCTCTCTTAAGATCAAAATTCTATACCAATTGTGGGACACAAAGATGAACTAATAAAAACTAGGGTGAAAGGAGTCAGTTAAGATATAAGAGACTGAGCCAATCTACCACGAGAGTGTGTGTCCATCATTTACACAAAGCATCGTGCCCCACCTTTTTTTAAAATGTTTTTTTCTAAAAAAAAAAAATCATTGAGAGATAGAGCACAAGCTCACGAGAACCAGAGAGAAAGACAGAGGATCCAGGCGCTGACAGCAGAAAGCCCAACACAGGGCTCAAACTCACAAACTGTCAGATCATGACCTAAGCCAAAGTCAGATACTTACTTAACTCACTGAGCCACTCAGGGGCCCCAGACATCATGCCCCTTAAAAGAAAGCCCTTCTAGGGACACCTGGGTGGCTCAGTCAGTTAAGCGTCCGACTTTCTCCACCCATGATGTCGCAGTTCGTGAGTTTGAGCCCCACATCAGGCTCTGTGCTGACATCTGTTTCTGATTCTATGTCTCCCTCTCTCTCTGCCCCTCCCCTGCTCATGCTCTGTCTCTCTCTCTCTCAAAAATAAATAAACATTAAAAAATATATAAAAGAGCCCTTCTAAATGGTCCATTGGCTATGCTAGGCTACGCTGATTTCTGGAGCATGGCCTCCTACCCAACTGATCTAACTGATAAGATTGCTGGACAGTGATAAATGAAATGATAGCATCATTTCCATGACCTCAACATCCCTGGGTCCTTTTCTGAGGTTTGACAACTGCGACTTTTTTGTTCTATTGCAGTTATAAATCCCAAGATCTGAGTTTGGATTTAGGAGTAAGAGCACCAGTCACCATAGATTTAGACATTCATGAATCCTCCCGCCAAACTACCAGGATGCTATCACTGCTTATGAGCACCGCATACAAGGTCCAAAATGGGATGGTTTTATTTTAAACAAAGAGAAATTAGTTCCAATCTTTCAGATGTGTATACTGAAATATTTGCAGATGAATTATGTGAGGTCCATGATTTGCTCCAAAATAATAGTGGAAGGAAAGATGGGCCATCAGTCAATATTAGTTGAGATAGGGTGGGGGGTTCATGCGGGTTTATTGTATCAGTCTCTCTATTTGTGTATATGTTTGAAATTTTCTATAACATTTTAAGTATATTGTTGCCAATAAGTTTGTGTTTATAATGTTCCAGCAGCCTGCGAGGCACATCCGTTTTTCATTTTGAAAATTCAGTTCCCATCTTTGCTGTGATTCTTTCTCTAGCTACTCCAGCCCATAGATAACCTCACCCTATTCAAAAGTCATCATTTCTTTTTTTTCTTTAAAGATTTTATTTTTAAGTAATTTCTACACCTAACATGGGGCTTGAACTTACAACCCTGAGATCAAGTGTTACATACTCCACCAACTGAACTCAGCCAGCCAACTGCCCCCAAAGTCATCATTTATTTAAAAAACATATTGGAAAAGAAAAAAAAAAGTTTGAAAAATCAATGTGCTAAGCATACACATCAATAAGTTAGATAAAGGGGCACCTGAGGTGGCTCAGTTGGTTAAGCATCTGACGTTGATCTCAGCTCAGGTCATGATCTCTTATCATGAGATCAAGCCCCGTGTGGGGTTCCACACTGAGCATGGAGCCTGCCTAAGATTCTCTCCCTCTGCCTCTGCCCTGCTTGCATGCATACATATACGCAGGCTCTCTCTCTCCCTCAAAAAAAAAATCTTAAATAAATAAAATAAAATGGCATGCCTATATAAGCAAGGTGATGCTAATATCACTGACAGCAATCAGAGAAATATAGGAGAAGAAACTGAGTTCAAGTGTTACCTATACTTCCTGTGTGTCTCAGCACACACCAGTACACACTGGGCACACTGGCACCACGGGGAGAACTGAAGAGAACTAAAAGAGGTATAAACGAAGGCACAAAAGTACGGGCTTTTGAGGAAATTAACAAGGGTGACGAAGCACCCCAAATGACAAAGCTCAAAGCTGTTAACACCCCTCGACCTAGCGGTTGCAGAGGGGTACAGGAGTCATCGGAACCCATAAGAGTTCCGCCCGTAGGAGAGGAATGCCTCACAGCTGTGGCTTTGTGGGGAGGGATGTAGTCGCCTAGGCTGGAGGGACCCAAGGGGATACACACTGCAGCCCCCCTCCCCCCTCCCCTCCAATCTCTTGCTGGGGCCTCCCAGTGCCTGGGCCCAATGAAATACAGTCCAAGGAGGCCAACCTCCTAGAGCACAGAGCAGGGTAGAGAAGCATAGATGGTGTGTATAGAGGTGCAAATAGGAGTGCCCAGCACATGGTCTTGGAGGAAGTGGTGGACACACAGGTAGAAATTCCCCATCCCTAAAGATATGAGACTGGGTCTCAAAGAGAGCTCAAACAAGTCACACTTCCTGTTCTCAGAGAAATTACTCTGCAGCTGGGGGAGGGGCAGGCTAACAGACTCTAATACCTAATGGGGTTAAATGATGTGGGTGACATTATATGTACAATATGAATGTAGAGGGAAGGGAACATCGAAAAGAACAAAAACTACAAGGACTAAATGCAGGATCTGAGACCATAAAAATCCCAGAAGACAGTACAGGCAGCAATTTCTCTGACATCAGCCAAAGCAACATTTTTCTAGATACGTCTCCCGAGGCAAAGGCAACAAAAGCAAAAATAAACTCTTGGGACTACATCAAAACAAAAAGCTTCTGCCCAGAAAAAGAAACAGCCAACAAAACTGAAAGACAACCTACTGAGTGAGAGAAGTTATATGCAAACAACTTATTCAATAAAGGGTTAGTATCCAAAATATATAAAGAACTTATACATTTTTATATTTACAAAATCAGATTGTTACTACAGATCAGTTTCTAAGGCTAGGCTGCTAGCCTTAAAGGATACAGTGACAAAGAAAATGTGCACAAGGTCTCCCCTCTGGAGCCTAAAGTGAAGAATATAAACAAGTAACAAATGGTCGTAACATAAAGGAAAGAGTGCCGTTTTGTACAGAGCTACTCTTCACTAAGTGCTTACTCGGTGACAGTCCCCGTTCTAATCTTGTTACGCATATTAACTATTGTGACTCTCACAGCAATCTCTGTGAGGCAAGCACTCTTATTATTGCCATTCTCCGGGTAACAAAACAGAGTCAGGAAGATAGGAGCTTGCCCAGAATGACAGAGTTACAGAAATGGCAGAGCCAGGATTCTAACCCAGGCCCTCTGGCTCCAGAGCCCACAGTCAGTTCCCTTTAAGCTACACTGTCCTTAAGTACACACACACACACACACACACACACACACACACGTCACCAAACACAGCCCGAGAGCATCGGGAAAGGCTTCCCAGACGGAAATGATATCTTGGCTGAAGACAAGTGGGACTAACTCGAGGAGAAAGAGTTTCCAGAGCAGAGACACCCTGCAATGGGCGCAGCTCGGGGAGACCGGAGTCGGGGTTGCGCAGCCAGGAGCGGAGAGGTGTGAGCTGCAGGCACAGAGGCCGGCTGAGGGGACACGTGTCTGCCCGCCAGAGTCTGGTCACCTGGAAGTTGTAGCAGGTGCGAGGGTGGCGGTGGAGGTGGCACCATCAGATGGGTGCTTCAGAAAGCTGCTTCCTGCCCCTGTGAGGGGGACCCCCTGGAAAGGGGTACACTGGAGGAGGGGGGCTAGTTAGGAGGCTATTCTAATATCGGGGGCAAGGAATAAAGACAAAGAGGACTTAGAGAGAGGGTGAAGGACAAGAGGGATGGGAAGACAGCGATGCCACCCAGATGTCTGGCTTGAACGTCGGGAATTATAAGGGTGTCATTTACTCAGGTAAATAATTTGGAAGAAGGAACAGCTTAGGGTGAAAGAGGGAGAGGAAGTATGGAGATAAGTGAGGCCCAACCTTACTAGTGATGTAACATTATGTGCGGTTACATGATGTAATAGTACATGGGGTTACGTGATGTGACATGTTATTTCTCCCCAGGTTAATAAATTGGATTGTATGAAATAGTAGGTGTGGAGAAATAGGACTATTTCTACATTACTAGTGGGATATAATTGGTATAAGCATTTTTCAACATCAGTTCAGTGATGCCTGATGAAGTTGAAAGCCATACCCTGGAAACCAGCAATAACATTTCCGGTGCCTCATTTAAAGCGATTCTTGTACACGTCTGGAAGGTGAGCTGTACAAGGGTTTCACTGGATCACTGTTCCTGATAACAAAAAATAAAAAACTTGAAACAACCGTCCCTTAGTGTAAAATGGTTGGATAACTGTAATTTCTTCATACAGTGGAAAACTTCATATAAATGTACACGAATGAATTAGATGGGTATAGATTAACAAGGATAAATCTCAAAAACACAATTCCAAGTGATGAAGCAGGCTGCAAAAGATACACACAGAGTAATACCATCTAATTTTTTACCATGTAATTTTTTTTTAACTTTAGAGAGAGAGCGAGAGAACATACCCAAACAGGGGAAAGGGGGAGAGGGAGCAAGAGAAAGAGCGAATCCCAAGCAGGCTCCATGCCCAGCACAGAGGCAGACATGGGGCTCGATCTCATTACCCCGAGACCATAACCTGAGCCAGAATCAAGAGTCAGACACTCAACTGAGCCACGCAGGCCCCACATTCATGTAATTTTTTCTTAATGTTTTTATTTTTTTATTTTTTTAATGTTTTATTTATTTTTGATACAGAGAGAGAGAGCATGAGAGGGGGAGGGACAGAGAGAGAAGGAGACACAGAACCAGAAGCAGGCTCCATGCTCTGAGCTAGTGTCAGCACAGAGCCCGACGTGGGGCTTGAACTCACGAACGTGAGATCATGACCTGAGCCAAAGTCGGAGGCTTCACTGACTGAGCCACCCAGGCGCCCCTGTTTTTATTTATTTTTGAGAGAGAGAGAGAGAGTCAGCATGAGCAGGGGAGGGTCAGAGAGAGAGGGAGACACAGAATCCGAAGCAGGCTCCAGGCTCTGAGCTAGCGGTCAGCAAAGAGCCAGACACGTGGGCTTGAACCCACAAACCGTGAGATCATGACCTGAGACCAAGTCGGACACTTAATCGACTGAGCCACCCAGGCACCTCTCATCTATGTAATTTTTAAGCAAAAAATAGTGGGGTCTCTGGCTGGCTTCATGGGTGGAACACGCTAATCTTGATCTCAGGGTTGTAAGTTCAAGTCCCCACATTGGGTGTGGAGATTACTTAAAAATAAAATCTTAAAAAAAATACATAGACATCTGTCATAAAAATTATTTGTAATACCGTATCAGTTGAAACCTTAGGCAGTTTCATCTTCAATTTTTGTGAAAATATTCAATTGTTTTCAACCTTTTATTTCTTTTAATGTTTATTTATTTTGGGGGTGAGAGAGAGACAGAACGTGAGTGTGGGAAGGGCAGAGAGAGAAAGAAAGAGAGAGAGAGAGAGAGAGAGAGAGAGAATCCAAAGCAGGCTCCATGCTGTCAGCGCAGCCCAGATGCAGAGTTTGATCCCATGAACAGTGAGATCATGACCTGAGCCAAAATCAAGAGTTGGATGCTTAACTGACGGAGCCACCCAGGCGTCCCTTCAATCCGACGTTTAAAAGAGTACAATGACTTGGAGCAGTCCCTGTGCAGCTCAGCTTTCCACTACAGACACAAGAAGGAAGTGTCCTCACGCCTTCTGTCTGTATGACTGCAGTCGCCAAGACTGGATGGGGGCGTGTAGGAGGAAAAAAAAACAGGGAAAACAGGATTTTTGTAACTCAAAAATAACTCTGCAAACAGTGAGGAGGCAGTTTTATTCCAAAAAATAATCTAAAATTTGAGTTTAAAAACATTGTCATTATTGGGGTACCTGGGTAGCTCAGGCAATTAAGCATCTGACTCTTTATTTTTTTAATGTTTATTTATTTTTGAGAGAGAGAGAGGCAAACTGCAAGTGGGGGAGGGGCAGAGAGACAGAATCTGAAGCAGGCTCCAGGCTCCGAGCTGTCCACGCATGAATTGTGAGATCATGACCTGAGCCGAAGTCAGATGCTTAATCAGCTGAGCCACCCAAGTACCTCAAGCATCTGATTCTTAATTTCAGCTCAGGTTGGGGCACCTGTGGTGGCTCAGTTGGTTAACTGGCCGACTTTGGCTCAGGTCATGATCTTGCGGTTCACAGGTTTGAGCCCCGCATCAGGCTCTGTGCTGACAGCTCGGAGCCTGGAGCCTGCTTCAGATTCTGTGTCTCTCTCTCTCTGCACCTCCCCTGCTCATGCTCTGTCTCTGTGTCTCTCAAAAATAAATAAACATTAGGGGCTCCTGAATAGCTCAATTGGTTAAGCATCCGGCTTTGGCTCAGGTCATGATCTCAAGGTTTGTGGGTTCAGGCCCCGCATTGGGCTCTGTGTTTATACCTAGCTCAGAGCCTGGAGCCTGTCTTTGGATTCTGTCTCTCCCTCTCTCTCTGTCTCTCCCCTGCTCTCACTCTCTCTCTCTCACAAAATAAATGAGAAAAACATTAAAAAAATTTTTTTAATAAATAAACGTTAAAAAAATTTAATTTCAGCTTAGGTCATGATCTCCGGCTCATGAGATCAGCCCCAAGTTGGGCTCTACGCTGAGCATGGAGGCTACTTAGGATTCTCTCTCTCTCTCTCTCTCTCTCTCTGCTCCTCCCCAACTCATGTTCATGCTCTCTCTCAAAAAAAAAAAAGTTAAAAAATTATCATGATTATTCTGCTATTTAATATGATTATTATGTAACCATTCACTGTCAGAATGGCTAGAAACTATACCAAAGCAGCAATACTAAGATTTACCAAACCTATATGTATTTTGTTTTCATTCAGAAGCACCTTGCTTTACCTGAAATGACTTTTAAAGGATTGGCAAAATGGAAACATTGTTAATTTAATATACAACATTTTTGATGAAACACTTTTATTTCATCACGTGCTTTCTGTATTTTTGCCAAACCTTAGAGCTGCAAATTAACTTACTCAATTTATAGAAAATGTGCTCTTGGCCACATAAGCCCATTAATACAGAAGTCAATCATCATTGCTAAACTAGTCATCTAAATAAAATTCACAGTAAGAAAAAGTCTGACAATTTTCAATTCAAGTAAGTGTTACTATATATACTTTGATGTGTATTTTCTAAAAACTGAGAGGGGCGCCTGGGTCGCCCAGCTGGTTAAGTGTCCAACTTTGGCTCGGGTCATGATCTCATGGCTTTTGTGTTCGAGCTCTGTGCTGACAACTCAGAGCCTGGAGCCGCTTTGTGTCTCCCTCTCTCTCTGCCCCTCCCCTGCTCTCCTTCTAACCTCTCTCTCTCTCTCTCAAAATAAACATTAAAAAGACTTTTTTTTTAAAAAAAAACTTAATGGGGCCCCTGGGTGGCTCAGTCGGTTGAGCCTCCGACTTCGGCTCAGGTCAGATCTCACGTTCATGGGTTCGAGCCTCGCGTCGGGCTCTGTGCTGACAGCTAGCTCAGAGCCTGGAGCCTGCTTCCGGTTCTGTGTCTCCTTCTCTCTCTGCCCCTCCCCCTCTCATGCTCTGTCTCTCTCTGTATCAAAAATAAATAAAACATTAAAAAAGATTTTTTTTAATAAAAGCTTAAAGTTTTGTAGGAACTAATTAAATTAGCTTGTACATGTTTATAATGTCATAAAACCAAGAATAAAGCTATGGGGGTTTTCTCATTCTTTAAATCATAAGACTAAAACATAATAAGTAATTTTGAATTGGGGTAGGATAAAAGGCACAGTATTCCATTACTAAGTGTACCTAGGTGAGTACTGAACTTTGGTTTCCACCTTTCAGAAATAACGAAGTAAGAATCACATATAAAACTTCTGTAACAGCTCAAATTGTAACCAGGGCACAGGGGTGCGCGAGCACCTGGCTCCAGGGGTCCCAACCAGGCCAGGTTTGGCCCCTCGCCGCTGACAGAATCCAAAGGCAGAGATGAGTGGTGGTAAAACAAGAAAGGGATTTATTTCAGTGAGGCCGACATCAGGCAGACAGCAGACGAGCATTTCAAAGCCTGTCTCCAAAGTAACAAAAATACTTCCAGGTTTATATAAGGAAAATGTGGGACAAAGGTCGCCGGGTGCAGGCAGGTGGGCAGTACAGGTCACTGTCGTGGTCAATCGCACATGGTCTTGCTGGCTCAGGGCGATTCTTATTGTTTGAGAGGGTGGTTTTGGTTCCTATAAGGGATGCTTTGCCCACAGCGTCTTTATTTTTGTTGTTTGTTGTTTTTAATTTTTTTAAGTTTATTTATTTTGAGAGACAGAGAGAGCAGAGGAGGGGCAGGAAGAGAAGAAGAGAGAGAATCCCAGGCAGGCTCCATCCTGTCAGTGCGGAGCCCAAACATGGGGCTCAAACTCACCAATCGTGAGATCATGACCTGAGCCAAAACCATGAGTCTGATGACCCACCCAGGCGCCCTGTTTTATTGTTTTTAAATTAGGTAAGCTCTACATCCGAAGTGGGGCTTGAACTCAAGACCTTGAGATCAATAGTTGCATGCTGGAAAGAAGAACTTAATCATTTAGTGGGGCCCCTAAGTGCTGCTCAGTCCGTTGAGCTGCTGGCTCAGTCAGTTGAGCACCCGACTTCAGCCCAGGTCAGTTGCTGAGTTCGAGCCCTGCATCAGAGCCTGACAGCTTAGAGCCTGGAGCCTCCTTCGGATTCTGTGTCTCCCTCTCTCTTTGCCCCTCCCCAGCTCGTGCATGCGTGCTCTCAAAAAAAATTTTTTTTCCGTAATATTTTATTGTCAAATTGGTTTCCATACAACACCCAGTGCTCTTCCCCCCAAGTGCCCTCCTCCATCACCACCACCTCTTTTCCCCCCTCCCCCTTCCCTTTCAACTCTTAGTTCATTTTCAGCATTCAATAGTCTCTCAAGTTTTACATCCCTCTCTCTCCCCAACTCTCTCTCCTTCCTCTGCTCCCCCCGTGTTCTCCATTAGGTTTCTCCTGTTTTCCTGTTAGACCTATGAGTGCAAACATATGGTATCTGTCCTTCTCTGCCTGGCTTACTTCGCTCAGCATGACACCCTCAAGGTCCATCCACTTTCCTACAAATGGCCATATGTCATTCCCTCTCATTGCCATGTAGTACTCCATCGTGTATATATACCACATCTTCTTGATCCATTCGTCAGGTGATGG
>PISW01001632.1:0-67319 GCA_004023785.1 Mungos mungo | reverse complement strand
GTGCTGCTATGAACATTGGGGTACATGTGCTCCTATGCATCAGCATTTCTGTCTCTCTTGGGTAAATCCCCAGCAATGCTATTTTTTTATATAAAAAATTTTATATATTTTTTATATTTTTTTAAATAAAAAATAAAAAAAAGAACTTAATCATTTAGCAAGTACAGGCCGGGGCACCTGGTTGGCTTGATCAGAGGAGCGTGCAACTTTTGATCTCGGGACTGTACATTTGAGCCCCACGCTGGATGTGGAGATTACTTAAATATTTTTATTTATTTTTTATTTTTTTAATGTTTTATTTATTTTTGAGAGAGACAGACAGTGTGAGCAGGGGAGGGTCAGAGAGAGGGAGACACAGAGTCAGAAGACAGGCTCCAGGCTCTGAGCTAGCTGTCAGCACAGAGCCAAAGTCATGAACGGTGAGATCATGACCTGAGCCTAAGTCAGACGCTCAACCAATGAGCCACCAGGTGTGCCAATAAATATATTTTTAAAAAACTGTAGGTACTTGGGGCGCCTGGGTGGTTTAGTCGATTACATGTCCGACTTCAGCTCAGGTCATGATCTCACGGTTTGTGGGTTCAAGCCCCGCGTTGGGCTCTGTGCTGACAGCTAGCTCAGAGCCTGGAGCCAGATTCAGATTCTATGTCTCCCTCTCTCTCTGACCCTCCCTTACTCATGCTGTCTCTCTCTGTCTCTCAAAAATAAATAAAAAAACATTTAAAAAATTAAAATAAAATAAAAATAAAACTGTGGGTACTTGAAATAGGTAGATGAAGTCCTCTTTCTTTTTTTGTTTTTTCTTTTTAATATTTATTTATTTTTAAGAGAGACAGAGACAGAGTGAAAGTTGGGGAGGGGCAGAAAGAGAGGTAGACACAGAATCTGAAGCAGAGTCCAGGCCCCAAGCTGTCAGCACAGAGCCCGACACAGGGCTTGAACTCACAAACTGCAACATCATGACCTGAGTCAAAATCAGGAGTCAGATGCTTAACCAACTGAGCCACTCAGGAGTCCTTTTTCATAATCAGTTCCTTTGAAATCACAATAAAATGTTTTCTTCTATATTTAATGAAGAATAAAAGTATATGCTGTTAAAAAGTAGTTCAGCAACTATTATATAATTTCATTTTTTGTTACTAGAAGGCAGACAATATTAAATATGTTAAAAGGTGACAAAAGATCAAGATTGAAGTATTTATATATGTCTGATGAGAGACAGAAACAGAAAAATGTTCACCTTTGGCTCAGAAGGCTGACCTATATGCCTGCATAGTTCTGATAAGGATCAAATACATACTGGTTGCTACATTCTTAAAGGGTCTCGTGATCGTACATCTAACAGATAGTTAATATCGAGCTGAATGAAAAGCACCAGAGAAATCTTTCTAAAGTAGTTTTACATGTAGAAATTTGAAGAAGATACTTAAGCTCTAATACTCCTTGCACAGCCCCTTGAACACTAAGCATATAACCACCAGCTTCAGACAGTGAAAGGGGAGCTCTTTCTGCCCAAGGGTCCCGGCCCCATGCTATAATAAAAGCCTTCTTTGCACCGAAAATGTATCAAGAATTCTTTCTTGACCATTCGCTGCTGGCCTCACATCACTTCCATGAGAGAATTTTATAAAATAAGTGTATCAGGGGCGCCTGGGTGGCTCAGTCAGTTAATTGTCCAACTTCAGCTCAGGTCATGATCTCACGATTCGTGAGTTCAAACCTCGCATTGGGCTCTGTGCTGACGGCTCAGAGCCTGGAGCCTGCTTCAGATCCTGTGTCTCCCTCTCTGTCTGCTCCTCCCCTACTCATGCTCTTTTTCTCTCTGTCTCAATAATAAAGTATAAAAATATATTTTTTAATTTTTGTAATGTTTTATTTATTTTTGATACAGAGAGAGACAGAGCATGAGAGTGGGAGGGGCAGAGAGAGAAGGAGACACAGAACCGGAAGCAGGCTCCAGGCTCTGAGCTAGCTGTCAGCACAGAGCCTGATGCGGGGTTCGAAACCACGAACGTGAGATCTGACCTGAGCCGAAGTCAGAGGCCCAACCGACTGAGCCACCCAGGTACCCCTAAAAATATTTTTAAAAATAAAATAAAATAAGTGTACCAGACAGGATAGGCTAGGTCATGCTGCAGTGACAAATAATGAAACTTGTATGACTAAAAACAACAATAACGTGACTTGAAACACCAAAACACACTTCTCACCTAAGTTTTGTGCACACGGTGACTGACAGCAGGATCTGCTCCTCACCACCATTCGGGGGCCTGGACCGACACAGCAATGACCCTCTGCCAGAGGGGAAAGAGAGAGCTCCAGAGAGTTGCATATGGGGAAAGGTAACGCTTCATTTCTGTTCACAACTCATTGGCCAGAAATAGACATATGGCTTTACCTAATCCCAAAATTGCCATGAAATGCACTCCAGCCTTATGCCTGGAGAGGGAAGGAATGGTAAATACTTGGGTACACTGTATTGGTGATTGCACAGTATGTTTGCTTGTCTTAAGTAAGCTCTAGCCGCAACCTGGGGCTTGAACCCGGCTTAAACTCACAATCCTGAGATCAAGAGCTGCATGCTCTATGGACTGAACCAGCCAGGCGCCCCCTTAGTTTTAACCTTTATTGAATTACACACACCAAATCTAAAATAAAATTATGTATGACTATATACATACACACATAAATTTATATGACTATAAAATTGTGGAATAGACTATTGTAGACTATTCCAATGTAATGTGAAAAAACATAAAGTTCCCTTAAAAGAATCCATTTTATATTTAAATTAAGCCATAAAATAATCAATGTCTCTAACCTCTATTACTTCAGCTTCAAGGTTTGCTTTCCTTTCCAGGAAAGGACACATCCTACAAATAAGTATTAAGAAGAGCTAAAAAGAATTGCTTATGTTTAAATATGTGGGAAAATACTGAGGGTTCGATATTCAGCGCTGGCTTGGCTTGCCACGGGAGTCACGGGACTCTGTTTCAGTAGCAGTGTACCTCTTAGCTGCAGAGGTGGACGAGACATTATGATTAAAGGAGAATTATGGGGGTGCCTGGGTGGCTCAGTTGGTTGAGCGTCTGACTTCGGCTCAGGTCATGATCTCATGGTTCGTGGGTTCGAGCCCCGCGTCGGGCTCTGTGCTGATAGCTCAGAACCTAGAGCCTGCTTCGGATTCTGTGTCTCTTTCTCTCTCTGCCTCTCCCCAGTTCACACTCTGTCTCTCTCTGTCTTTCAAGAATAAATAAAATGTAAAACAAATAAATAAAAAATAAAGGAGATTTACCATCACCCTTACCATTCACACTCACACAGTGTATCTGGCTTCAGAAAATCACAATAAATATCCAATTACTTTATTTCCAACAGCCATACTTCACCCTCACCTGGACTATACGTCACACAGGAAAAGACAGGAAGCGTAAAAAGGGTGTAGGTGCCTCAATGGCTCAGTAAAGGCAGCTTCCCCCAAAGCATGTTAAATTGCTGAGGGGTTTTATACCCTGGGTGAGGGGTATACCTTTGTTTCAAAAGTGAGAAAAGAACTATTGTAAATGCAGAAGTAGCAGAGAAGAACCCACGTAATGCTAGGAATAAGTACTTATCGAAACAGGGCATCAGGATGTTAATTTACATAAAGGAATAAGTATCCACCTGCCCCTTGGACTCTGCCACACAGGAAGAACTTGAAGTTGATGTAAGCTTTAATTCTTGTTCTAACGGCAAGGAATATTTGCCACAGAGTATGATGAGTAATGAAACCATATAGCAGAGGCTTTTCCCTTTACCACAACTTAGAGTAAGACATAGATTTCACATTATGACCCAATATACACATATTGTTTCATGGAACAGTAATTACCCTCATTACATGTGAAGCGCTCTGATATTCCCTCTATTAATGTTTTAATGCTGGTCACAACCTACTAAATTGATTTCACAACTAATTTATAATTCATAGCCCACAATTTTAAAACACTGAGCTATAGAGATGGAAGTTTATAATACAATCTCTGATTATAAGAAGTATCTCTAAAGAAGCCTTAACTTGAAAGTACAAGAGGGTAAACCAAAGCCTGGAAGTCAATGTCTAGAAGAGGTTAAATTTTGATCTTGAGGTGGGGACATTATTCAGAATTATCCAAGGGTGCCCTAAATACAAATGTATCCCTGTGAGAAGGAGGCATTAGGAGGCGATATAAAGAGGAGGTAGAGAGATAGTTGAAGATGCTGGTCTTGAAGATTGATGTGGCCACAAGTCAAGAATGCCAGTAACCACCAGAAGTTGGGAGAGTCAAAGAACTGATTCTACTCCAGAGCCTCTGGGGGGAGTGTGGCTCTGTCAACACTTTGATTTTGTCCCAGGGATACTGACTGGCCTCTGGAACTGTGAGATAATAAAGTTCTGATGCTTCAAGCCACCAAGTTTGTGGTATTTTGTTCTGGCAGGCTCAAGAAATTTATAGGAACCCCATAAGCTTGACTTAATGAGAGTCATGTTGTGAATGTTACTGAAACCCAAGTTCAGCTGCCTGTAGCTTAAAATGTCAATATTCAAGAGATGAGGTGTGGGGACTTTTTAGTTGTTTTTTTTTTCTTTTATGTTTTCATTTGTGAGAGAAAGAGTGTACTATCAGCGCAGAGCCTTATGTAGGGCAATCCCACAAACTGTGAGATCATGAACTGAGCCAAAACAGAGTCAGAGGCCCAATCAACTGAGCCACTGAGGTGCCCCAAAGTTTTGACTGGAAAGGAATATTTAGGAGGCCAGCCACCTACATAAAGGAAGCAGACCCTTGACCAAAGGCCAACTCTGAGGTTTCTGCTTGGCCCAAAGATTTTTAAAGGGCTTTAGAGCAGTTAATCAGTAAAGGGAGTGCAGTGGTCTGTAACATTTCTTGATTACTGTACAGACTTAATAATGCCAGCTACAGACATTTTCACGGTGCTCAAAGGCTGTGCAAGGGAGTCTGGTTCTTTGGTCCTGGGCATTAGGGGTGGGGGAATGTGCAACAGGGTCTGGTTTCTGTTTCGAGATGTGCTGAGGGCTCTATTCTTTTCTTGGAAAGAATGCATGATCTTAGGATATACAAAAAAAGGTTTAGTTAACCAATTACCTGGGCTATGGATGGTTTCTAAGGCTTAAGGACAGAGGGAGTTTTAAGAGTAATAGCCACTTACAACTCTTTATACCTTTTTATGTTTCAAGAGTCATGGTAGCTTATAGAGATATTCACAAAACATACTGATAACACAAATAATAGGTGAAAAGGGGAAAACCACAAATAGATATATAAATGAAGCCAATGACAAGGTTTATGCAAATATACATATAATACTCTTGCTATGTGTCTACTGCAAATTTAGCCTTAAACTTTCCAACAGCCCAACATGCAAAGGGAGAGTTCTTGTTTACATCATTCAGTGGCCATTGGATAATAACAGTTAACTACACAAAAACACAAAAGACAAGGTGAAAATTCTACCTGGACCATAATTTTTGGACTGAACTATGCAAAAAAGGATGAGGGGTGCTCATTACATTGTGTGTAAATGTAAATGCAGTATACTCATACCAGACCAAACTTATAAGGCTACTTACTGTATTACAGATTGATAACATGTCAAAATTTAACTTGGTGAGAGCAAATTCCATAGATATCAATGATATGATGTTAAAAAACAAAATTCAGCAGAAAAAAACTAAGGATCCATTGGGCTTTATTAAGCGAGTTATGAATCAGGAAGCATCCCATCTAGCAAGTAGAAAGCTGAGGTGTACAAAACGGTAGTAGAGTGGAGCAAGAAAATTATCAAAATAAAGGCAAGAATTGTTTCAAGCCAGGACATTTTTTGTGGGTGGGGTAGGAAGGCAGGGGATTTATCATACAGATTACCTCACTAGTGCAGATCAGGAAATTTCAGATTGACTGTTAAAAGGTCAAGTTCCAGAGAGAGGTTGAAACTGACTAAGTCTTGGTTTGCTGTGAGGGGTGTGGGTGAAGAGGAATAATTCCATTTGGAGCTTCTTTTTCCCTTTCTAAAACAATGTCCAAAAATAACACGATTCTCTAGGAGGGAGGAGAGAGTCAACTTAATACCTTCCCGGTATGTGGCATAATGCTGTCGCGCCTTATTTCCAGGATACATTTTGGAATATTTGTGAATGGCTTTGAATAATGCTTAGGAAGTAGTGTTTTCAGACGTACTATCAGTCAATAAACACTTCAGAAAATGACTATGAGGTGTGGCGTGCTTGAGAGCGTACGGAGGGAAATACTTACAGTATTTCCTCTATCTTCCAAGCCTATCTAGGTAACTACTACTGAGTCAGATGAGTAGGTAAGAGCAAGGAGAGGGGAATGGCATCACCAATGGGCCAGAAGACCCTGCAGCCCCTAGTCAAGCAATGCCCTTAGAGCACGTCAAGGCCTAGGGGGGATAAAAAAAAAAAAGGAGGGACGGAAAAAAGAAAGTACATTTCGTCCTCCACCACAAGGCACGCACATGACCATTACGTTAGAGGTATGGAGAGAAGCTGTGTAGTCCTTTTCCAACAAAATATATTCTGTGAACCCTGCAAGACCTTCCAGCAAAGCCAGTCTTTCCGCCCAAGACACCGTCTCCAAGCCACACACCCGAGACACTACCCGCACTGCGCAGGTGCCAGGTATGACCTCTGAGGCCTCCGAGAGAGAGCACTAGTAGTTCCGGTTTTCACTAGGGCTCCCCTCTAGCCGCAACCTTCCGTTTCTCCACTGCTCTCCGTTGCAGACTCGCGACGGAGCTTAGAGCTCGGCCGGGGGCGGGCCTTCCGGGAGAGGGGCGGGCTTCCGGGGGGAGGGGCGGGCTTCCGGGGGAGGGGCAGGCCTTCCGGGAGGGGGCGCGCGGGATCGGAAGGTTGCTTGGAGGTAAGGCTGTCCGGGAGAGTTTTGCGGGGGTCTGTAGTGTGCGGTTCAGGCGATCATGGGAGAGGTCCTGCAGGGTCTTCAGCCTTGTAGAGTCGCCAAGAATAAAATGATTCGATTTCATTATTAACTAGCTCGGTGGTTTCACACCATCCTACAGACAAGTTTTTTCTTGCGTAAATTAGGGAGTTTATTAAACGAAGGACTCTAGCGTAGTTTGCTCTCAGGCGGTTACTCTCTTCCTGGTTAGGTAGCGTGCAAGGCTCAGTTTCTCAGCTCATGAGGCGGTATTCTGTACCGTAACTTTGTGTGGGGATGCAGATTGTGTTGCCAGTTGAAAAAAATATTTGCGGGGCGCCTGGCTGGTTCGTTCCGAAGAGCATGCCAACTCCTGATCTTGGGCGTCATGAGTTCCAGCCTCACTTTGGGGGGGGAGATTACTAAAAAAGTAAATACAATCTTAAAAAAAAAAAAAAAAGAAGGGGAATACTCTATGCAGACAAGCGTCTGTTGACTTGACACCTGCTTCATTCACAGGCAGGCGTGATCCAGGCAGTTGCAGGGAGTCGGAGGCGTTTTTGGTTGAACTGAATAGCGGACAGACATTCAGACCGTTCGTGTCCCTACGACCCATGGAAACCATCTGTCCCAGGCTTTGAAAATAATAAAGCCTTGTGTTTAGTTTTTCAGTGAAATACGAGTGGGTTCCTTGAGACCTGACGATATCAGGGCAGCCGCTGTGCCACGAGCTTTGCGTGTCAGCCTCGAAACACACGAGGCAGTGATCACTCAGGTGGTAGATGAGAAAACGGAGGCAATGAATACCTACTGCTGCAGACACGACATGGCCATCGAAGCGCAGAGGCAAGATTCCGAACGGCTTTTCTACTGCAAAGCCGGTTCTCTCCCGTAACCGGCGGTTTTTGAGAAAACGACGAAAGCTCTCCCCAGCAGAATTTATATACACGCATTCAGTGTACACTTTTAAAGTTCGACGGGACTCACCCCGCTAAGGGATACCCAGGTTAAGAACTCCTGCGCTTCATCTGCCCTTTTCAAAGAAAAAGAGGCAAACCTAATCCAAAGACAGTTGTTGAAATCTTGACCTTTATTTTTTTAATAACAATTTTTTAGTGTTTATATTTGAGAGAGAACGTGCACAAGCAGGGGAAGGGCAGAGAGACAAGACAGAATCTGAAGCAGGTTCCAGGCTCTGAGCTGTCAGCACAGAGCCTGATGTGGAGCTCGAACCCAGGAGCTGTGATATCATGACCTGAGCAGAAGTCAGACGCTTAACCCACTGAGGCATCCAGGTGCGCTAAAAACCTGAACTTTTACGTGCACCAAACCTATCAGAAAGATCAAAGAAACTTGCCCCTTTATGCCAAAGTGAAAATATGGGAGTTTTCTTTTTTTTAATGTTTTATTTATTTTTGATACAGAGACAGAGCATGAGAGGGGGAGGGGCAGAGAGAGAAAGAGACACAGAACTGGAAGCAGGCTCCAGGCTCTGAGCTAGCTGTCAGCACAGAGCCTGACAAGGGGCTCGAACCCACGAACATGAGATCTGACCTGAGCTGAAGTCGGAGGCTTAACCGACTGAGCCACCCAGGCGCCCCGGGAGTTTTTGTGTATGGGCTTAACATGTCTTGCTCCAGTACATTTGAATATATATATATGTATATATTTTTTTCTTAGCATTTTCCACTCCAGTTAATTTTTCTTCATGGTACTATTTACTTTAGATCACATTTAAGGAAACAATGTTTTCAAATGACTATTTTGTATTCACTGGAGCAGTTTCATGCAAATAAAAATCTAATTGACATGTACGTTATTTGCCTTCTACTTTAATGTCTTTAAAATAATCTCTTTTTTTAAGATAAAATTGAAAGATTCTGTAAAGAGGGATACTAGGATCCTGAAAAATCCTAAGTAAGGCTTTCCAGTTAAAAAAAAAAAAAAGAAAGATGTGCTCGCTTCAGCAGCACATATACTAAAAAAGAAAGAAAGAAAACGTAAAGCCAGTAAAAAGTCCTGGGGCCAGTATTTATGGACAACAGAACTGTGTAGCTGTTTTAGCCTGTGTTAAAAAAAGAAAAGCATACCAGATCACCTGGTGGCTTAGTCAGGCGACTGACTCTGGATTTCACCTCAGGTCATGATCTTAAGGTTCAGGAGTTCAAACCCTGCATTGAGTTCTGCACTGACAATATGGAGCCTGCTTGGGATTCTCTCTTTCCCTCTCGCTGCCCCTCCCCCACTCGCTCACTCACTTTCACAGTCAAAGTAAATAAACTCTTTTGAGAGAGAGAGAGGGCACAAGTGAATGAGAAACAGATAGAATCCCATGAGGGACAAAGAGTGAGAAGCAGGGCCCACCCAAAGCAAAGTTTGTGTTTTGTTTTGTTTTGTTTTGTTTTTACCCAAAGTAGCGCTCGAGCTCACCCACTGTGGGACTGTAACTCATGAACCATGAGATCATGGCCTGAGCTGAAGTCTGATGCTTAAGGACTGAGCCACCCAGGCGCCCATAAATAAATAAAGTTAAAAAAAAAGCGTACCAAGCTCCTCTGCCATTCTTCATCAGAGACATATGTCTGCTCTGTGGAAGGGGACTACACAGCAGTAATTGATAATTGTTATAATCATTTTCCGTTTTCTTCTATTTAACAAATGGATCTTTATTTCTAGTAAGGGATTCAGGTTTGAGGAAGTTTATTCCCTTTCTCCATCATACAAGTTTTAGGACTTGGATTTTGTGGTATAGCCATGTCCCAATGGATTCTAATTTATGTGTCCCAGTAATTCGCTACATTACAAAGTGGGCCTGGAGGTAACTTAGCGTTCTGTGATGGCTTCAGTGATCACTGTCCTTTGAGTCCCTTCCTCCTTGCTGCCTTTCAAGTTACCCGCTGCTGGTCGCCTCCCCTGCATTTCTCTGGCTGTCAGTTTTTGTAAGTGAGGATGGCCTTCCAGGGAGATACAGGTTTAACTGCATGAAGTATGTAGCTTTTTTTTTTTTTTAATGTATCTCCTTTTCTTGCATGATTAAATGAGGACAAGGAATGGGGGCACCTGGCTGGCTCAGTCCGTAGACCATATGACTCCTGATCTGTATGAACCCCACATCAGGTGTAGAGATTACCTAAAAATAAAATCCTAAGAAATAAATAAATAGGGGCACCTGGGTGGCTTACGTGGTTAAGCACCTGACTTCGGCTCAGGTCATGATCTCATTGTTCATGAATTCCAGCCCCACATTGGGCTTTGCGCTGACCGCAAGGAGCCTGCTTAGGATTCTCTGTCTCTCTGTCTGTCTCTCTCTCTCTCTGCCCTCCCCTGCTCACGCACACCCTCTCAAAAATAAATAAGTAAACATTAAATAGGGACAAGGAATAAATGTATCTGATTAGATCATATGAGCACCAAACTTAAAAACTCGTTTAGGTTTTCTTTTCTTTTTTTAAGTAACCATTTACTGTCAGAGTCTTACTTAATTTCTCACATTAGCCCTGCAAGCTTTGTTTCCCAAAAAGGAAACTCAGATTTAGAAAGTAAGTAACTGTTAAAATAACCCAGCTAAGAAATGGCAGAGCCAGGGCGCAAACCTGGGCCTCAGGACTTCATGCCGCATCTTCACATAAAAATAAAGCGAGGGTGGGCGCCTGCACAGCTGTCAGTTACACACCAGACTCTTGCTTTAGGCTCAGGTCATGATCTCGTGGTTGGTGAGACTAAGCCCCATATTGGGTTCTTTGCTGACCGCGTGGAGCCTTCTTGGGATTCTGTCTCCCTCTCTCTCTGCCCCTCCCCTGCTCACCCTCTCCAGAAATAAACATTTAAGAAAATAAAGCAATAGAATTTGGAACATTATCTGTCTGAAAACATTATAACAAAACAGTAGTCCCCTGGCCACCAAGTAATTGGCTGTGGAAATACTGTGCACTTGCAGCGGAAACTTACTCTAATGCCCTAACAGCAGGTCAGGAAAACAAAGCAAAGGTGATTAAGAAACCGTTTGTTTTTAGCTTTTTTTTTTTTAATCTGTTGTTCAGAAAAAGATAACTTTAACTAAAGAGGAAAGGTAAAGCATGCAAAGGAACTTTGTAGCCTCCGAAGGCCACCCTGGAGATTTGCAAGGCCTTTAGAGGTTTATAGCACTGATTTGTTACAATCACGTATTTATACATTGAGCGGTTAATGCCTTTTTTCCTCATTGATGAAAATAGAACTCTACCCCTAACAGCCCAACCCAACCCACTCCCATCCACACAGCTCTAAGAGCTGAGAGAGAAGTGAGTCTGAGAACAGGAGTGCTGACTGGCCAGGTTTGCATGCGGATCCCCAGGTCAGAGGGGCAAGGAAACCCTAGATCCCACAGCTCTCCCTTTGCTGGCCTTCAGATGGCACTGTTGGCCCAGGTTTGCTGGGTTGGCGCTAAGATGGTAACTGGTTTGAGACTGACATTCTGCAGTTGTTTCGAGGTCAGCCTCTGCTCTTTTAATGGGTCTTGAAATGGACAAGAAAAATTCCTTAATTTAAACTGGTTTTAGTGTGGGTTTTTTTTTTAGTGTTTTTTAATTTATTTTTGAGAGACAGACAGAAACAGCATGAGCTGGGAAGGGTCAGAGAGAGAGGGAGACACAGAATCCGAAGCAGGCTTCAGGCTCTGAGCTAGCCGCCAGCACAGCCCGACGCGGGGCTCGAACCCACGAACTGTGAGATCATGACCTGAGCCTAAGCCGGACGCTCAACCTACTGACCCACCCAGACGCCCCTTAGTGTGGGTTTTTTGTTGTTGTTAATGTTTATTTATTCTTGAGATAGAGAGATAGAGCGTGAGCAAGCAAGCGTGGGGGGTAGGGGCAGAGAGAGAGAGGGAGACACAGAATCCAAAGCAGGCTCCAGGCTCTGAGCTAGCTGTCAGCACAGAATCCGATGCGGAGCTCAAACCCATGAACCATGAGATCATGACCTGAATCGAAGTCGGACACTTACCCGACTAAGCCGCCCAGGCGCCCCTTGCAAGAGTTATTTTGAAATTTACTGGGCACGATTATTGTTTAGAGGGTGTTGTGGTTTTCTTTAAGATTTTATTTTATATTTTAAGTAAACTCCACATGCTTCACTGACTGAGCCAGCCAGGCTCTCTATGAAGGATTTTTGTTTTCTGTATTTTTTCCCATTGGTTTTTCAAGATAGGTTCATGCCTCTTGTCTGTTTGGGTCTCAACTCCTTTTCACCCCACTGGACTGTCCCCCAGGACAGTTTCTTAGCAAAGATTCTCATCTCGCTCCAAATATCACATTAACTAGCACCATCAGCCAACAGGAACCTCTGCATCTGGTCTGGGATGGGACGAGATAGCTCTTCTACGAGAACCTTTTTTTTTTTTTTTTTAACATTTATTTATTTTTGAGAGACAGAGAGAGACAGATCATGAGCAGGGGAGGGGCAAACAGAGGGACCCACAGAATCGGAAGCAGGCTCCAGGCTCTGAGCTAGCTGTCAGCACAGAGCCCGACGCGGGGCTCGAACCCACGAACCGTGAGATCATGACCTGAGCCAAAATCAGATGCTCAACCAACTGAGCCCCTCAACCAGCAACATTCTTGATGCTTATGTATCGCCTGTATAATTTTTGATACATCTTAGCTATAATTTCTGCATATTACAGATAGCACTCTTCTACCTATTTCAACATTCTGTGCCTCTGAAGAAAAAAGTTACTATTTTCAGTTAATAAGAACTTAGCTAGTGTGCATACAGGTAAGCTTATAACCCATAAGTCCTTTCATTTAGGAATAAAATTAATCTTAAGAGCTGTAGGGTTTATTTCTAGAAGACTACTATCTCTGTTTTGTTTTTTTTTTCCCAAATGGCCCTCAGTCTCTAGGCAGAATTCAATCCAGCAACCTAGAGGCTAAATGACCTCATAACTCATTAGCAGTTCTCAGAGCCATCTGGAGCCCTTGAGGAGAACACTGTTCAAAGGGCTGATGATAAAGACAACAGGGTAATTATTTCTCTGCCATGATTAAACCTTTAGACGGCAAGCAGTCAGCATTTTCTTCTGCAGATTGCTGAGGTGGGTGTTTCTGCAGGTATAACAACGCCAAGGTAGGATAACTCACTCGCCTGTCCTCATCTAGCCTACAAACAGCCTGTCAGTAAATAACAAAACAGCTCACTGTAAGAAGGGCAATGCCGCAAGGTAATAGCACGGAAACACCAAATGTAAAAATTAGAAATGTAAATAAAGCATGCAAAGGAAACAGCCATTCAGGCCGTGGATCTTTCACGACTCCAAAGCATGTCCCCTCGGCCACATGGCATGTGCATGGGGCCTGCTGCTTTTCTCTTCTACAGCGCTCACTGGATAGTCTCAGAGTTTCATACACTAACCTGTTCATCTTTCTTCTCATTTTCCGTAGGGTCTCTTGCTCCTTGCTGCTCAGGAGATGTCTTCACTTTCAGAGTATGCCTTGCGCATGAGTCGCCTCAGTGCCCGGCTCTTTGGCGAGGTTGCCAGGCCCACTGATTCCAAGTCCATGAAAGTGGTGAAGCTCTTCAGTGAGCAGCCTTTAGCCAAGAGAAAGGAGACTTATGACTGGTACCCAAATCACAACACTTACTTCGCACTCATGGGGACGCTGCGTTTCTTTGGCCTCTACAGGTAACGGCAAAAAACACAGAAAGTCACCCGTAAGAGATTATTCTAGGAGATCAGAAAAGGAAAAAGTTAGCCTTTTTACCCATATAGTTTTTTGGTTCTCATAACAGTGCCCAGGTTGTTCAGAAGGCACAGTTTTGGGGGGAAAGGCTTTTAAAAATACAGTGGGCACACCAGGAAAAAAAAAGGAAACATGCACTTATTGGAAGACATTTTAATTATGTCTAAAACTGGACTGACTAGATAGTGAGCTACAGAGATGTTTGATTATTTACTAATTTAAGAGCACTTTAAAGGGATGCAGAGGAAAACTGATCCAAACTCTGCAGAAGAAAACCTCAGCCACCCCCACCCCAGCCCTGCAGGCCGTCAGAGCAGCGCGTCCTCATTGTCAGATGAAGAGGGTCCCTGGCCCGCAGCTGATCTCTTCTCCCGCGAGGCTCTGGGAGCCTCCTTTCTTTCCTCGTGACAGCTTTGTTGGAGTTCTCGTGTCCTTCTACCTTCTTCTGGCATGTAAACAATTTTTTTAACGTTTATTTATTTTTGAGAGAGAGAGAGCGCACACGTGCATGTGTGTGGGAAGGGTGGGGAAGGGGAGACAGAATCCAAAGTGGGCTTCTTTGGAGCAGAGAGCCCTATGCGGGGCTCAAACTTACACACTGCAAGATCATGACCTGAGCGGAAATCAGATGCTTAACTGACTGGGCCACCCAGGCACCCCTTTTTTTTTTCCAATGTTTTTTTTTTAAATGTTTGTTTATTTTGGACATTTTTAGTTGGTACCCTTTTTGATATATTAATTCGATCTAAGAAAGTTGTAGTTCACCTTTAAGAGTAATATGTGGATTGCACAGGCTCTTAATACCAGGTGTTACATGTCTGTGTATGTAAGGTACTCAGGACTAGGTACTGAGATCAAATACCTCTGTGATCCTTTTCTTTAAAAGAAAGTCTTGGAGCACCTGGGTGGCTCAGTTGGTTAAGCATCCGGCTTCGGCTCAGGTCATGATCTCACAGTTCGTGGGTTCGAGCCCCGCATCAGGCTCTGTATGTCAGCTAGCTCAGAGCCTGGAGCCTGCTTCAGATTCTGTATCTCCCTCTCTCTCTGACCCTCTCCTGCTCACACTGTCTCTCTCTGTCTCTCAAAAATAAAAATAAGCATTAATAAAAAAAATTTTTTAAAGTCTTAATTACCAAGTTAATACATGCTCATTATAAAAGAATTTAAACAATGCGTAATTGTCTTAAAGTTAAAATCTACCTTTTTTTCCTTGCTTATTTATTTATTTTGAGAGACAGAGCGAGAGCAGGGGATGGGGTAGGGGAGCAGGGAGAGAGAATCCCAAGCAGGCTCCGTGCTATCAGCACAGAGCCCTGCTCACAGCTTGATCTCATGAATTGTGAGATCATGACCTAAGCTGAAATCAAGAATCAGATGCTTAACTAAGCCACCTTTTATTTAATGTAAAATAAATCTACTTTTTGGGGTGCCTGGGTGGCTCAGTCAGTTGAACGTCCGACTCTGGCTCAGGTCATGATCTCATGATTTGTGAGTTCGAGCCCCACGTCTGGCTCTGTGCTGATCGCTAACTCAGAGCCTGGAGCCTGTCTTCAGATTCTGTGTCTCCTCTCTCTGTCTCTCAAAAATAAAGAAAAAGAAAGAAAAGGAAAAAGAAAGAGAAAAAGAAAAGGGGAGGGGAAAGGGTTCCAGAACTTACATACTGAAAGGTGTGGAAAGGTATTGGGTCTTGGAATGCAGACACTCTCTTGAGTATAGGCAGTTCTACACCGCAGCCACGTGTACAAACAGCCATGGCTTCTTGATCTCTAGATCTGCCTGTTGACTTGACTTCCTTCTGCCTGAGCCTTTCCCCAGCAGCCTCTTCGTGTGGATTATCCACAGCCACGAAGGCGGCTTCCTGCAGACCCCTGCCCCTTGCAGGAGGTGCTGGCCCCCACGGCTCTCAGGGTCTCTGTGTAGCTATGGAAGCTCATACCCACTTTCTGCTTCCCTGTGTTACAGGGAAGTCGGGGGTAGTCGTTAGCACTGTATCACGGTTGCAGAGGTTTATGTGAGCTGGCCTGGGAATTTAACTGTCACTCATGGCATTGTTTCTGTGTGGGGACACTGTGGAAATGAACTTCTGGAACACAACCCATGTGTACGCCGGGGATTCCCTGCGCTTTCGTGCCCCGGAGAAGTCAAGGACCAATAATCACAACAGCCTAGGGGAACAGTGCTACATTGGTGTGCTTTTCCAGTCAGGTAAGAATACTGGCTCTTTTCCTGTCTCCACTCAGAGATGAGCATCAGGACTTCAAGGATGAGCAGTTGCGGCTAAAGAAGCTTCGTGGCAAGGGGAAACCAAGGAAGGGAGAAGGGAAAAGAGCAGCAAAAAAGAAATAGTGTCGGTCCCTCAGGAGAAAAAACTTCTGTCTCAGCAACTGACAGCAGAAGAAGGTGTATCCATCTTTCCACGTCTGGCAGGAGTGGGAGCTTCCGAAATTGAAGATTATTCGGAGGAACCTCAATCATTTCCATGTCGAAGTCCAATCCAATTGAATTGTGCCTGGTTTCTGGGACGTGTTCTAATTCTGCAAAGCTGTTTTGGCCTTGGTTTTCTACTCCGAGGTTTACCTCTTTCTCTAAAGAAATGACTGCATAGATGATTGAAGAAGGACTCATTTGGGGTGCACATGGGATGTTGAGGGCATGGGGGCCAACTCATGCGATGAGCATCCTTTAGTGTCCTCAGTGTCCCTTCTTCCCCCGCTGCACCAGCCCCGAACGCCTCCAGACCACCCCTCTGACCACCCAGCCACCGTCTCCACCAAGCTCATGAACTTTAGGTACGTCTCCACCTAGTCCTTGGAGAGTATCTAATAAGATAGATTTGTGGGACAAGGCTGTACCTGCTTAGAGAGTACTGAGTGAGTACCTGCTGTATACAGTGTACTGGGGCCCTGGTAATACCATGGTTAGCAATAGGAAACAGTCCCTTCCATGTGGAACTTTCAGGCTTGTGGGGAAAACTAAATATATAATTACACAAATAAAATTGTATTAAACTCTACAAAGGAAAAATCCAGACTTCTGCAAAAGTATGGATCAATGGATGACTCAGTCTAGAGATAGCAAGAGGCCCAAACTTCTGGTAGTTTAAAGAAGGCCTCCCTAGGCACTCCAGCTGATTAAGTATCTAACTCTTGATTTTGGCTCAGGCCATGTTTCATGAGTTTGAGCCCCACATCAGACTCTATGCTGACAGTACAGAGCCTGCTTGAGATTCTCTCTTTCCCTCTCTCTCTGCTCCTCCCCCCACATCTGTCTCTCAAAATAAATAAACTTAAAAAAAAAAAGGCCTCCTTAAAGAGGCCTTGGTCTCCGGGTCTTGAGTTCAATCCCCATGTGTGGTATAGAGTTTATTTAAAATTAAAAATTAAAAAAAAAAAAAAAGGGATGCCTAGGTGGCTCGGTTGAATGTCCAACTCTTGATTTTGGCCTAGGTCATGATCCCAGGGTCATGGGATTGAGCCCCATGTTGGGCTCTGTGCTGACCATGGAGCCTTCTTAAGATTCTTTCTCTCTTCCCCTCCCCCACTCATGCACACGCTCTCTCTCTCTCTCTAAAATTTAAAAATTCAGTGGGGTTCCTGGGAGGCTCAATTGGTCAAGCATCTGACTTCGACTCAGGTCATGATCTCACGGTTTGTGGTTCAAGCCCTGGGTCAGGCTCTGTGCCAACAGCTCAGAGCCTGGAACCTGCTTCGGATTCTTTGTCTCTCTTGCTCTCCGCCCCTCCCCTGCTCGTGCACGGTCTCTCTGTCTCTCAAAAATGAATAAACGTTAAAAAAAATTTTTTTTTCTTAGTGATGGGAAAAGTGTGAGTCACAGAGAACTCTACTGCAAATCCCTAAGGTAAGAAGAAAGTGTCCTATTCAAGGAGTTGAAAAAAGACCCCTGACTGCATAGGTTTCATAAGGAAACAAGAGGCCAGACGCTGAAGGGCTTTGCAAGTCCTATGCCGAAGCTTGGACTTAACCAACTTAGTGCGTCTGTAAGGTGTTATTTCTTTGAGAAATGGCTGTTGTCTATGCATGAGCAGCTAGCTGCTCATTTTACTGTATTTTCACAGTGAGGTTCCAGAGGGTATGAGGGCTTCTCTGATTTTTTTTCAGGTTCCAAAAATCTAATGCTGTCTAGTAAATTTTTTAAAGTGCTTTTTCTCTTCTGTTGTAAAATGTACCATCCTAACTACTTTTAGGCTACAATACAGCAGCATTAACTAGATGCGCGCTGTCCAGCTAAAGGACTCTTTAGTGGCGTTCCTGCCTCTCTGGGAAAGAGCAAAGGATAGGCAAGAGTACACACGAGGAGGTACCTACAGCAGCTGCTGAGGCTGTGGCTTCCTTTCCGGCTACATCAGAAGTACTGGCAAACACTGCCCTGCAAATAATTCCCAAATTAGTAAGAATCCCATCCCACGTGTTAGATGAATTATATCTTTAAAGATACTTCATCCAGATGGTATGGCTGGGGCCCATATTACAGTTGTAAAAACTACTAAAAATCAGTAGTTTGTGTCTGATTTCATCAGGGGACTGAGAATCTATTCATCTAGAATTTTTCTTGGCACTTGCCATGTGCCTGCCACGTGCTAGTTGGGGAGGACACAGAGACTCAGTCCCTAAGACTCTATGAGTGACAGCTGTGTGATCCCAGGGGGTTGCTCAGAAAAGTGCACACCTTCTGGTATTCTTGGCCAGTGCAGCGCGGCCAGGTGTGTGGAAGCTTACCCCGGGCTGTCAGGCTGAGAAACAGGCTCTCAGCCTGAACGCGGTGTAGAACACCCCGGTGGATGTTTCGAATCAGGCCATCTCCAACTTGTGGAGACGGCCCGAATGTCAGAGGAGCTTAAAAGAATTAGCGTGGTATTTTGAAGAGAAACCGTATCAGATCCAATAGCTGACCTGAGTCAGAAACAAGCAAAGGATCCGTGTGTTGGCGTGTCGATGGCCCCGGAACGTACCAAGAGCCTGAGCAGTGGCTGACCGGGAAGTCTGCAGGTGACTCCGCAGTAGGTTAGTCTGCCGCTGCCCCACACTGAGAATCCAAGACTATGCCTAGAATGTATCTGTGCATAAGCTGTACCCTGAGCCCCAGCTGACGCAGTGAACGCCGCCTGGCCTAAGACAGCCAGTACTGGACATGGTGGACCAGACAGGATGTAGAGGACAAAAGGGAAGGGGTACTTCTTGATGCCACTAAAGCAACACATTTCAGGACATCAGCGACTGAGGTTTAAGACAAGGACAAACTGCAATCAGAAACAAATCTTTAACTGCAGGTGCAGGCTACCCAGATGTTTCATTGGATTTCTCTGGTCAAGACCAAAACTTCTGTGTTTTCCGCTCCAGTGTTTGGTATTTTGTGTGCATGGAGGACTCTGCCTTTGATCTCAGTGCGGCATAGCAAAACGGACTGGGCTTGGGAGTCAGAAGTCATGGGTCGTGGATGCAGTCCTGCTTCCTGGCTTTGTGACCTTAAGTCACATTCTCCCAACCTCCTTTCGTCTCTAAAATCATACTAATGCTTCAGTAGACTCATGAAATATTAAGATTTGTGAAAAGTGCCATGTGAGTTGTAAAAGATGCATCAAATGTTTTCACATACAGCTCTTTATGTGACCAGTGAGAATTATTACGTCTTACCAATAGGTTTTTCCAAGGTAGTGTTGACAAACACCCTACATTTATCTGCAACACGACAGGTTCAGGAAGCAGTAGGGGGTGAGATGCCTTTTATTATTTATGTAATTATGAGTTCCAGAAACTCATTTTTTAAAAAGTATCATGTAGATGTGTGTATGTATATCTAAATATGTATGAGCATATAAACAGGATGCTTTTACTTACTAAACACCTTCTGGAAAAGAGTAAGTCAAAATTAAAAATTCCACCCTCTTCACCCTTTCCTTTTTTCCTCATACATTTCCCCCCAGAGCTTCTAAGTGCCTAATTTTAGAGATTGAGAGTCAGGAACAAACTTCAAAAGAAATAGAAGGAAATGCCTCTTAAACTGCCAACTCTGCCTTCATAGTCCTTTTTCTTAAGTACTCATTTTAAGTTCAAAAGAAAGCATTTCTTTAAAAAAAAAGAATAAAACGAACAGTAAAACATTCAAGAAGACTTAGTAAAACAGGGAAACAAACAGTAAAGCCCTGGGTATTAAGAACTAGAAAACTAGTAAAACATCATGCTGAACTTAGAACTGAAATGTTTTTCTTTGGCTTTTTTTTTTTTTTTGAGAGCGAGGTAGAACACAAACAAGGGAGGGGCAGAAACAGAGGGAGAGAGAATTGCAAGCAGGTTTCAAGTTGAGCCTGCCGCAGGGCTCGATCTCTTGACTGAGATCGTGACCTGAGCTAAAATCAAGGGTCAGACCAAGCCATCCAGGTACCCCTTACATGTTTCTTAAATGATACCATGGTAGCAAAAGAGGAGGATCATGAAACCAGGGGGAGGACTGGTCAAAGACACCACCCAGATGCAGTTGGGTTTTCACATCAAATCTAACTTAATTGGATGTCTGGCAATATTATAAGTTCATGTCAAAGTAGAAACCAAAACTAAACCAAGGCAGATCCTAAGACCTTTTTCATTCCACTTAAACGTGTTTTCTGAGACAGAATAGATTCATTTTTGAAGAGCTCTGTGTGGCTATTACAGAAAATAGGAGCTCCTTATTGACAATCTAAACTGGTGCTTAGTGCAAAATATCTTCCCAGAAGAGCCACAAAACTACTAACCGACCCATTGCATTTAGCATAAAAACAACATTCTAAACAAATTAAAAATCTTAGGACACAGGTCAAATCTAAAAGGCGGAGTATATCTAGCGTGAGAACTGACCAGTTCATTAAGCACCAAACAAATTAAACCTAAATTGTTCATAAAGGTGAAGATAGAGATCAATGCAGTCCAATCATCCGGAATGACTTCACAAGCAGTGAAAGCAATAAAAGCAAGTTATGCCAACATTTCTGGAGCACTCACCCCACACCTGGCATTGCATTTATAGGCCTCATGTGACTCCAGGATGACAAGTAGTCCCACTTTACAGTTGAGGAAACTTGAGGGTTAGATCTTGTGCCCAGGATCACACAGTTCTAAGGGTCCAGGCTGAGGTTTAAATCCAAGCCACCTGAGTTCAAAGCCTGTGCCGCCAACCACCACACTGTTACAGTAGGATTGTCACATGCAGAGAGGGGTACAGCAGACAGTATGTGCGAAGACCCACAGACAGAGTCCCGGCTGGCAAGAGCTATGATGAGCACGGCCTTGCAACTTCAGAGCCATACCTTCGCGAGCCTTGAAGTTCCCAGTGTCCTTCTATGACCTGCCGGTGTAGCGCTGATCTCTCTGAGCCCGAAGATTATTATAACAACTACCGTTTGTCCAGTGCTTCCCCATTCCAGCATGGGGAACTGTACCTAACTCTGTAAGTTATACCACTTAGTTCCTACCACAGCTCCGTGAGGTAAGTATTACCTTTCCCGTTCTATGGTGACCTGAGGTTTAACACTGTGGTTCTCAACTGAGGCTGTGCGTTAGAACCCCCTGGGGGAGCTTAGATCGCTGTGCCTGGTCCCACTCCAGACCGACCAGTGGCTCCTCGGCAATACTGTGGCGCCGAGGTTAAGAATCACTGGCTTAAAGTAGTCTTTCCCAGGCTTTGGTATTCAGCAGTACCATCCAGAGGGCCTGTTAAACGCAGATGGCTGGGCCCCACCCCCAGAGTTTCTTATTCAGGAGGCCTCAGTCGGGCCCAATAATTTGCATTTGTAATAGGTTCCCAGGTGTTGCTGGTGCTACTGGTCTAGGGCCATGCTTTGAGAACCTTTGGCTTAAGGTTGTCTCTGTCTGTGTGTGTGCATTTTACCTACTCTGGTAGCAAACACAGGTAGGAATTCTGGCTGCCCAGCATGGCCGTGACTTCTGGGCCCTCTGGTCAGTAGGTGGTACCACCCAGAATGGAGCCAGACTGCTGACCGGAGCCACTGGTTTGACAGGTGGTGAGTCCTGAAGGGGTAGGACGGGCTAGGTCGCTCTGGGACTTTGGCCACTTGATAGGTCAGCCAGGGATCCCTGAGGGGGCTGGTAGCCATAGCACAGGGAAAGCCAAGGCCTCAGGCAGGGAGCAAGTACCACACAGGGGAAGAAGGGGTCCTGGGGGTACAGGGGCAGGTAATAACCCTTGCTTATCACACTCCATTCACAGGTGGAAAGGCTGGATGGAGCTGAAACAAAGTCACTGCCACATGAAAGTCAAAAGTGGATAGAACATGTTAGGATTCAGAAAAGGGAAAGTAAAAATTAACTCCCATAACTATGTACACAGCCTTTTAGAAATACACGTAGAATGTAAAAATTGGGATGTGTCTATTCAATGTTTCCTTTGGACGTTTCCCTTTCTTTAGCCTTTACTCTTAGCTCTTGGTAGGAGACTAGTGGGAGTAAATACATGACTGTCTTTCCCAGTGACACAAGATCTACACTTGTCGGGGTGACTCCATTAGGGCAGTAAGGCTCAGAGGAGGGGCTCGGCCGGCCTGCAGCTGAATCGTCACCAGAGACTTCTCTGAGTCAGCAGGCAGGGATGTGGCCCAGGGATCTGCATTTCCAACAAGCCCTTACAGGTGGTTACCACACATTAGAAATCTTGAGAATCGCTACTTTAGGATTCTGATGGAACCCTTGACAAGTGGAAGAAAAACCCTGGATCCACGACAACCTAGTGAGCCACAAGATGAAGGCGTCCAGGTGACCTTGTGCTTGTAAATGTAGCAACGATGTCTTGATTCAACCGTGAATTGTAACATCCTCATCACCAACCTCCCTCAGCTTCTGATTTTATAATTCTCTCCAACAAGCTCACATGTCTGGCTGGGTTTATTCTCAGGGAGTCCTTGGCGCTAATAATTGCTTATCATTCTATTATGATCTCAAATGATCTCTACAGTGGTCTTTGCAGGGGCACGTTCAAGGTTACAGAGGTAGCAAGGCTATCGCAATGCTCAATTCTAGGCATGTGGGCTGGTCCAGACCACGTGTGCGGGTTGTAAACTTCATCACAGAAAGGAAGGCGTAATCAGGATTATTCTTCTTGTGAAAAATAATCACTTGATCTTTCCTCATCTTTTATAGGTCTTATAAAGTCTCCCACTGCATTTCACAACCAGCATAAATAGCAGGGAAGATGAAAGTGAAGGAAAGCTCAGTGATCTCATTTGGAGATCACAGTCTGTCTTTAGCACACCAGGTGGGCCGCCACTGTTCCGTCTGCCACACTGCAAAACCAGGGAGCCACCAGCTCCCCGAGGAGGAAGGGGGACTGGGGGATGTGAAATAGGAAACAAAACTAAGACCACCCAAAAAACATGGTTCATTGTCAAATGTTTTGCAAAAAACAAGTATTATTTCAATGACCAAAAAAGAAAAAAAAAACGTTATTTTTTAGAAAGGACATTGTCATGAATTCCTGATGGCATGCCAACTGATGAAGCTATTTTCTCACTAAAATGGAAGCACCTGAGAAAGCATCAAACTAACTCAAAATGGTCATTTGAGTTATATTTTTCTAAATGTTATTAGAAACTCCTCAGGAGCCCAAATCAGTTTTAAAATGTGTCCTGCCGTCCTTTCGATCTCCCACCAAAGACCCCCAGACCAAGGAGCTCACCATTGCCGCACTGCCTGATTCACAGCCACTGACTGGGCGGCCAGAACCCCTCTCTCCCCTTTCCTGCTTGCTCCTGTGTCACCTGAACAGGTGACCTCCAGGATGAGTCACCCTCGTTTATACCCCTGGGTGCTCATGTACAATGAAGAATCTGTTTCTGAAATGCCAAAGTCTCGAAAAGAGAGGCTTCTAATACTTTTTATGGACTGCCGCCGGCAAGAGACAGATCTGTGCTCGCCAGCTTGCTCTCAGGCTGTGCCAGCGGGCACGCTCGGCCGAAGGAGACAGCGGTTGACAGCGGTTTACAGCGTCTGAGCCTTCTCACTCCTCTTGTGCTGCCCGGACCCCCCTGGGAGCTTGTTAGAAATGCACAAGTGCAGGTCCTCCCCAAACCTTCTGCATCAGGATCTGCGTGTTAACTAGATCCCCAGGTGGCTTGTACGCACCTGAAAGCCAGAGAGGATTTGTATTAACCTTCAGAGGTCCCAGGGACCCGAATACAGTCTCCCTGCCTTTACTCAGGCAGTCCATTCTCTCTACCTGGAAATGTCTTCCACCATAGCTCAAGCTGGCCAACTCCTACTCATTCTTCAAGGCCCAGCCCTCCTGATACACTGGGTCAAAACTAATCATTCCCTCCTCTGTGCTTCCTTGATCTGTTACATCTATTATATACAGTATATACCAATATTATAGTTTTCATGCCATTTTATACTTATATGCTTACATGTCCATGTCCCCCATAAGAAAGTGAGTTACTCAATGACAAAGAACACACTTTATTCATCTATGTTCCCTAGCGCCTAGGCCAGGACTTGAAACAGAGTCTCAGTAAAGGTGTCATTAAAACTACCTTTGAGGGCATCTGCGTGGCTCAGACGGCTGAGCATCTGACTCATGATCTCAGCTCAAGTCATGATCTTATGGTTCATGAGACAGAGTCCTGCGTTGGGCTCTGGGCTGACAGCATGGAGCTTGCTTAGAATTCTCTATCTCCCTCTCTCTCTGCCCACCCCACATTCTCTCAAAATAAATTTATTTTTTTTATTTTTATTTTTACATTTATTTATTTTTGAGAGACAGAGAGAGACAGAACATAAACAGGGGAGGGGCAGAGAGAGGAAGAGACACAGAATCTGAAGCAGGCTCTAGGCTCTGAGCTAGCGGTTTGCACAGAGCTCGACGCAGGGCTCAAACCCATAAACCATGAAATCATGACCTGAGCCGAAGTCAGATGCTCAACCGACTGAGCCACGCAGGCGCCCCTCAAAATAAAATTTTAAAAAAAGAAAAGAAAAAATAGCTCTAACTGCCATGTAAAAAGAAAAAAACACTAACTTTTGATCTTTTTTTTCATTGTTTTAGAGTCAGGTAATAGTAAATCTTACTCCACTACTTGAAATTTTTCCCATTATAACTTTGTATCCTTTAAAAACCTCTCTTATATCTTTGATAGCTGATTTACAGTGACTATTCAAAACCATTTCCATTGGTCAGGAAACAATCTCTGAGCCTACATTTCTTGGGACAGTGACTTCTGTTCCCTTTCTCTTGCACACACCCTTCTCCCACAAGGTAACATATCCATTGCTGAAAAGCCAGCTTACAGCAGATATTTTTAGTGGGGATGGGAGGTAGTATAATAAAAGGAATTATTGTATTTCTTCATTTCTATTAAACCTGTCTTGGTAGCCTGTCTGTTTTTTTTTGCAAATATATAAATGGTATTACTGAATCGGTTGTGGGTGAAAGGCAAGAAAACAGTAAAGAAAGTAGAAAATGAGTAGTGAACCAAGAGTGCCAATAATTAACAGCTGTGTTAAGACAAACACACCAGAAAACACGCAGGTAATTATGGGGCATTTGCAGAGCTGGCATAGCCCCTCGGGTTAACAATGAACTCTTGGAAGGCCGTACGAAGTCGTGCACCAGCCTGCACGAGAGAACACACAGCCTGAGACGCTCGCTGGTGATACACAATGAGCAGTTCTCACTGCTCTGTGCTAGGCAGCCGCGCACGGCTGTAAACAGCTCCTCGTCCGTGAGCTTCATCCAAATGGCCCACAAATTGGTCTTAGTCATTGTTCACATTTATTTCTGAAGGTATAGTTCTTGCAGTGGTAAATAAGAGACACTATTTAGGTGAACTTTCGCTTTCTAAAGTGGCCCATGCAATATTTATCAAGAGATTAAATAGGAATATCCTTTGACTCCAGTGTCCCACAGGGCTAGAGCAGCGCAGATACACGGCGCCTGGGTGGCTCACACTGTTGAGCAAATGACTCTTGATTTTGGCTCAGGTCATGATCTCATGATTGCGAGATCGAGCCCCGCATCGGGGTCTACACTGACAGGGTGAAGCCTGCTTGGGATTCTCTCTCTCCCTCTCTCTCTCTGCCCCTCCCCCCTTTCAAAATAAATAAACATTTTTTAAAAGGAAGAAACACAGACACAAATGCACATTTTCATTGAATTTTTGTTGTTTGTTTTAAAGTTGTTTTATTTATTTTTAGAGAGATAGTGCGTAAGGTGGGAGGGACAGAGAGAGGAAGAGAGAGAAGCCCACCCTGAGTGTGGAGTGCCACTCAGGGCTGAATCTCACAAACCCTGAGATCGTGACCTGAGCTGAAATCACGAGTCAGACGCTTAACTTGCTGAGCCACTCAGACGCCCCTAAACATTTTCTAAACTAATAAATGAATGTTACTGGAACAACTGAAAACAACATGGGTATTTCCTTCCCAAGGGCACAAATGCAAAAATTTATTAGTCAATGATGTATGACTTTAGGTTCAACAGAACTGGTCACTGGCACATGTTAATGTCTTTATTTAGAGATTGCTTTATTAAATATAAATTTCAGAGGCTTGTTTAAATCTATAATATTTGTTATCACTTTTTACTATCAAGCATGAGCGGGGGAGGGACAGAGAGCAGGACAGAATCCCAAGCAGGCTCCACACTTTCAGCGCAGAGCCCGATGTGGGGCCCAGTACGACCTGAGCCAAAATCAAGAGTCCGGTGCTTAACGGACTGAGCCACCCAGGCACCCCTGTTGTCACTTTTTAATTTCACTCATTCAAAAAGCTGTCTCTTCTTTAGATATTTTTCCTGTAATTAGATGATATGCCACCAGGGGACAGTGGTGGCTCAGTCATGGCCTTGTTATGTGAAGAGTAAGAATTTTGTGGCAGGGTTTATATCTTGAGAGATGTATAGTTCTTTACTTTGTAATGTTTTAATTCTTCATTAAAATCTTTGAATCTTTGAATCAATACTTAATTGAATATAGTAGATCTTTCTCTTATATCAAGATTAGGAAGAAAACAAAACAGAAAAAATCAAGATTAAAAGAAAAAAAGAAATATTCCAGTAAAGTCAGAGACAGCCTGGTCATACTGCTTAGGCAACTAGAGTTACATAAAGGAATAATATTAGCCTGTCTTTCTAGTATTCCTAATCAGCTAGAAAGTTCTGGGCTGCTTCCTGTGACTCTCCTGAAATGCCTTCTTCATATTGCTATAGAAGAACAACAAGAAAAGCAATCCTTGTTAGATTTACCCTAATTGCAGGATTTTAAAAATCCCACTTTTCGAGCTGGGAGCCATCTTAGAAATTTAGGAAAAGCCCACGTTTTACAGCAAAAGAAATTGGCATCTCAAAAGGCAGGTATTTTACCCAGGATCCCTTGGAGACACAGAACTAGGTACCAGGTTACAGGGGCCCTTGACAAATGTGCTCTAACAGGATATAAATGTCCATTTGTGGGGCACCTGGGTGGCCCAGTCGGTTAAGTGTCCAACTTCGGCTCAGGTCATGATCTCATAGTTTGTGGGTTCGAGCCCCACGTCAGGCTCTCTGCTGACAGCTTCGAGTCTGGCTGCTTCAGATTCTGTATCTCTTTCTCGCTCTCTGCCCCTCCCTTGCTCATTCTCTCTCTCTCTCTCAAAAACAAATAAAACATTAAAAAAATTAAAAAACCAAATATCCATTTGTGAAATATACAGTCACTATATAAGGCTAGGTTTACCAAGCCAGTTTAACAAATTTTTTTCTAAATTTTAAATAGGTTCCATGCCCAACATGGGGCTTGAACTCACTTCTCTAAGATCAAAAGTCAGATACTATATGGACTGACCCAAACAGGTGCCCTACCAAGCCAGTTCTTTTTTTTTTTTTTAAGTTTTATTTATTTAAGTAATCTCTACACCCCGACATGGGGCTTGAACTTCCAATCCTGAGATCAAGAGTCGCATGCTCCTCCAACTGAGCCAGCCAGGCGCCCCCAAGCCAGTTCTTTACAGACCAAGTAGCTCCTCTTAGTCACGATCTTGTTGTTCAGACAGGTTAAAGAATATACTCCAGTTACTGGCCATTGGGCCAGTCACTTGGGTTTTTTGCAAGTGGGAATGATATGAAGATAGACATTATAATTACAACTAAAAAATAAATGTGGTTGCTGAATTGCTATCCAATACAAACATTTACTCCACAACAGTAAGAAAGGCGGGTCTACAGTGTAGATTAAAATGTTACCAAGCGCAGGGGCACCTGGATGGCTCAGTCAGTTAAGCGTCCGACTCTCCATTTCGGCTCAGGTCATGATCTCACAGTGCAGGAGACGGAGCCCCGTGCTGGTCTCTGCGCTGACAGCACGAAGCCTGTCTTGAAATCCCTATTTGAGATTCTCTCTCTCCCTCTCTCTCTGCCCCTCCCCTGCTCATGTTCGCTCACTCTCTTTTTCAAAATAAATAAACAAAAAAAAACCACAAAAATTTTATGAAGTATAAATATCTGCCTTTCTCACACTGAATTTTTCTTTTTTTTAATGTTTTAATGTTTGCTTTTGAGATAGAGACAGAGTGTGTGAGCAGGGAAGGGGCAGAGAGAGAGAGGGAGACCCAGAATCTGAAACAGGCTCCAGGCCCTGAGCTGTCAGCACAGAACCCGACATGGGGCTGGAACTCATGGACCGTGAGATCATCACCAGAGCCGAAGTTGGGTGCCCAACTGACTGAGCCACCCAGGCGCCTCTCACACTGAATTTCAAATTGGATAAATGCTAACCTAATTCTGCTCTTCCTTATTTCAAAACGGGACTTCCCAACTTCCTCTCACTTAGGCTTCACGTTGCTGCACAGCTCACGTTCACTGCCCCGGGACTCAAGTTTTCCATTTACCCGGCTGCTTCTGTGCGCCACAGGGAGGCTGGGGGGCTCCTGGGCACTGCCACTCAGCTCTCCTCTTGGTGTCTAACTCTGTCACTGCTGTAAGTTCCTTTTGAAAATGAGGAACTGTGCGTTCTGCAACTCACAGCTATCGGTCAGCCTTAGGAAAGGTCTCAAGTCTGTTCCCTGAATCCATGATTGCTACAAATTTCTTCTAGAAACTCATAAAAAGAAGTGAATGGAGAACATGAAGAGACCTCAAGATCAGTGTGAAAGTCCATCTTCCTAGTCAGAAGTTTCCTGAGACAGCTTCCTCCCATGCACACCTCCACTCTTCACGGTCAGGAGCTCAGGGACAGCCCCCAGTGCCCAACAGAGGCCAGCTTTCACTTCTTGATAAATTACTAATTTTGCTTTCTTTGAGCTGTTGGATATATCCCAGACTTTGGGGTGTGTATGTGTTTTGCATTTACAATAGTTTATGTAGGGGCGCCTGGCTGGCTCTGTTGGTGGAGCATAGGACTTTTGATCTCAGGGTTCTGAGTTTGAGCCCCATGTTGGGTGTGGAGGTTACTTAAAGATGAAAACTCTTGGGGAGACTGGGTGGCTCAGTTAAGCAGCTGACTTTTGATCTCAGCTCAGGTCTTGTCTCAGGGTGGTGGGTTCAAGCCCTGCATTGGGCTCCACCATGAGCTTGCAGCCTACTTAAAAAAAAAATCTTAAAAAAAAATAGTTTATGTACATACAATAAAAGAGAAGGAAAACTTTATCAAATCCTTGGACTGGAGATAACATTTTAAGTTTAAAAATAAAAGAAAAGGCACATGGGCGACTCGGTTAAGTGTCTGACTCTTGGTTTGGGCTCCAGTGATGATCTTGAAGTTCATGAGTTCAAGTCCCACATTGGGCTCTGTGCCAGCAGTGCTGAGTCTGCTCAGGATTCTCTCCCTCTCCCTCTCTCTCTGCCCTTCCCCTGGTCACGCCTGGATGCATGTGTGCACACATGTGCATGTGCACGTGCCACACTCTCAAAATAAATAAACTTAATAAAATAAATAAAAATTAAAAAATTGAAAAGGTGAAGTGCATCAAATATTTAAACCTCTGTACATCAAAAAGATACGAGTAGATGTGAAATACAAGCTAATCATTTGAGAGAAAAACTGCAACATTATGGTCTAAGGATTAAATGAGCTCCTACAAATAGGTAAAACAAAATCCTTCTAAATTCTCAGTAAACAACGGGCACAGAACATGAATAGGCAATGCACATGTAGTTGGATGATAAACATTTGGTAAGATGATCACCGTCACTGAAATCAAAGAACAGAATTGAAACTGCAAACATGATAGTTTGTCTACCTACCAACTTAGGAAAGATGTATTGAAATACGAATGTCCCAACTGATACAGTTGTGGTGAAATGGGCCCTTTCACATATTACTGGGGGTAAGAATAAAAACTAACACATCTTTTCTGAATAGCAATTTCACCATGAATTTCAAGAGGCTTTAAAATGTTCTGAGCCTGAAATTCCACTGTCAGTGAGTTACATAACATACTAGGTAGCCATTAAAAATTATGGTTAGCAATCATTTTTAAAAATTAAAAAAATTTCTTTTATTTATTTTGAGAGAGTGAAAGTGAGGGAGGGGCAGAGAGAGAGAGGAAGAGAGAGAATCTCAAGCAGGCTCCCCACTACCAGCGCAGAGCCTGACAAGGGGCTCAATCTCATGATATGTTAGATCATGACCTAAGCCAAAATCTAGTCAGATGCTTGACCAACTAAGCTACCCATGTGCCCCAGAAAGAATATTTTAAACAAGAAAAATGCCTCTAAGAGGTAAGCGTAAAAAGCAAGTCATAACCGTTGTTTTAATGCATGAGTATAAAGACTGACAGAAAGAAAGGTTAACAGACGTTGTAACTAAGAGGTAGGATCTGAGTTTATTTCTGCTTCTTTTGTTAAAAAATTTTTTTACGTTTATTTATTTTTGAAAGAGAGATCGCAAGTGGGAGAAAGGCAGAGAGAGAGAGGGAGACAGAATCGGAAGGAGGCTCCAGGCTCTGAGCTGTCAGCACAGAGCAGGGCTTGAACCCACGAGCTGTGAGATCACGACCTGAGCCGAAGTCGGATGCTTAGCTGATTGACCCACCCAGGCGCCCCTATTTCTGCTTCTTTAAACTTCTTTGTGTTTTACAAACATTCTACGTGCATTTCTTTTCCAATAAGAAAAAAAGAGACATAACAGGAGAAAAGCTAAAGCACAAGATTAATTAACAAAATGACTGTGATTTCCCCACTCTCCCACAGCAATAAAAAATTCTCCCGAGAAGACCCTAGAAACCCCCCCTCCAGGTAGGGCTTTTAACCTGATGTTTACAGAGAGGAGTTGGTTTCTTGCAGTGTTAATGTGGTCAATTGAGAAATGGCCTAGTTCCTGCCACATGACTTTATAGGGTGCTGAGTTCTCTGCAATAACATGCATAATAATCTTTTTAGCAATCCCTGCAATTAGGGGGTGGCCAAACTGGAATTGTTACTTTATTTGAGGCAGGCACACACACATATGCACGCACACACAATGCTAGAAATTCAAAAACAACTACCCTCTTGAGGAAAAACAGTGTAATTAGCTCTCCTTTAGATGGGAAGATAGTCTCCAAAATCTAAATATAAACAGATTATACTTTTTTCCCTTAAAATATATAGATCACCAATCTCCACCACATATTGGTTACAGTCAGGTAGATGATACCATCCAGCAGTACGTAGTGCTTTGGACCTTAGGACAACAAGCTAAATCGGTGGCCTGGTAGGTGTTAGAGCCCCACAGCTTTGGAGTCGAACAAGCAATGAAGGAAGTTCTCAGGTTGCACCGTGAGAGCCAATTTTCTCAAGCAGAACTTAATTACAACTGTACAATTATCAAAACATTTATGGAGAATGCTAACCTTACACCCACTGCTGCTGGGTTTCTGTTAAGCTGATTTCCTTTAACTGAAATGTTCCCATCAAGAGAGAGAGAGAGAGAGAGAGAGAGAGAGAGAGAGAGGGAGAGAGAGAGGGAGAGAGAGAGGGAGGGAGAGAGTTGCAATTACTACAGTTTCTGCTCAACAACATCAATAACATGCTTCCTTGTAAGGCCAAATATTTTTTTCTGCCTGACAGGAATCCAAATGGGACTGTCTTAAGGTGCATCTAGAACAGCCCATCTATTGTTTTAAACACAGGAAACCCACTTTTCCAAGGTTACACAGCTAATTAGCGGTCCTGGGTTTTACTGGAGCCCAGTTCTCTGAACTCGCATTCCATTGTATTTGTTCCATTGTGTTAGCAGTATGATATCCTTGACTGACTTTTGAGAAAACTAAGATTTGAGTATCAAGACTTTGTCCTTTAGTGCAAAGAAAAATACAAAATGAAGACAATTAACTAAATAATTCTGCAGGGGGTAAAATCACCCTTTGTGATGTCAGAGAGCCTCGCTGTCCTGGATGACCATCTTGGGGCTGACTCAGAGATGGTCTTTGTACCAAATACTGCTCGCCATTGAAATGAGGAGCTTAGACCCACACACGGGCAAGAAAGAAAAAGAGCCTTGACCAGGTAGAGACTAAGCCTCAAGGACAATAAAATAATTTGGGGGTGAAGGACAGAAGTGGGTGCAAGGCAAAGAATAGGCAGATTAAAAAAAAAATGTTTCCAGAGCTCCTGGGAAGAGCAGTCGGTTCAGGGCACCTGCAAGTGCCCTTTCAGGTCATGGTCTCACTGCTCATGGGATTGGGCCCCATGTCAGTGCAGAGCTTGCGTAGGATTCTTTTTCTCCTGTCTCTCTGCCCCTCCCCCCTTTTGCTCTCTCTCTCTCTCTCTCTCTTTCTCTCTCTCTCTCTCTCTCTTTTTCTCTCAAATTAAATAAACATTTTCAAAAAAGTGTTTCAGCCGTATGCATTATTTGGAAATAGGGTTGTGGGTCTTTGGAAGAACCCTAGGAGGGAAATGAATGAGAACCAGTTAGCCTTTTCACCACAGCCTCACAGACAGACAAGCAGATTGACAGACTGACTCCCGCATGCACGTGCACGCGTGCACACACACACACACACACACACACACACACACACCAGGGCACCTCTTAGACTCTGCCTTAGTGCAGTGCTGATACACAAATACATACTCTGGCCTGTTTCCTTTTGAATGTGCAATTTCTTCTTTATCACTCTGATCTGACTAAATTTTACTCGTCCTTAAACATTTAACTCAAACCACACCACCTCGGGCTGCTTTCTCGGAGCCCGCCCCCCCACCGCCTTCTCTCTGCCCTCCCCCAGGCTAGGCTGCATCCCCACCCTGTGCTCCCACATAGCTCAGACGTGCTCCACCAAAGTGATTTTCATGCTGCACGCCAATTGTTGGTCTTCCCTACAGGGACCGCAAGCTGTCTGAGGACAGGGACTTCGGTTTTCTTCTTTATATCCTGTACCAAACACTGGGCCGGTCACATATTATGGCGTAAATGAATCCCTTCATCAAAAGACTGATTTCTGAGGATCCACTTTGTTCTCACACTGTGCTAGGTCATTGAGACACAGCAGTGGATGAGATACCCATGGTCCTGCTTCGTGAATGTTACGTTAAGGTACCTTGACACTCCAAACGCTTCTTGGATGAAATGATATTTAACACGATGAATGAATGTCGGATTGGTCTGACATAATGTAAATAACTCCCTATTCGGCAGCATTGTCCCACCTCAATTTATAAGACTCAAGGACAAACACAAGGATTAGGGTTTTCTCAGAGAAGCTAAATTTTACAAGGAGTGCTACCAGGGACAACACAGACAAACTGGCCGGAGCCTGGCCGCTAACTTCCATAGCAACACCTAAAAAGACTGGCATTCTATTCATTTTCTAGAATAAAGACAATCACAGCCAAACCTCATTTAAATGAATTCTGCTAATTTTGAATCTGTGAATTACTCACTTAGAAACTTGGCTGGCCTCTACGTTGACACTGCATACAGAGAATTAGATTTCCAGAGAGAATTAATAATAAGAACGAGCCTTTAAATAGCTCTTCAAAATGTTTAAGTCTTTCACATATAACATATGATCTGATAATGAGACTGTAGCTACCTTCGCTTTCGGGGTCTTTACCTGTTAAACTGCAGACATTCCAGGAGGACGTGGCCGAGGAAATGAGGTTTGGTTACACGACCATCCTATCTGAAACGAGCGGTTGAGCCATGCATCAAGCAAGCTTCAGGTGGTGTTCCAGGGATGGACTCCACTGTCCCACCATTTGCAAGGACTCCGCACGGCCCAGTTTGAAATATTACATGTCTTTTTGTTTTGTTTTAATGCAGACTCCTGTGTTAAAGAGTAGAGCTGTGGAATCTTAATTTACCACTTCTTTTCTCTTACCGGGTCTAAATCTTTAGAGAGAATGCCTCTTCGTTATAAGACGAGCAGAATGTTAAATGGAATTTTCAGGCGAGCCCCCAAGGGCATAGATATCTGACACCAAAGGGAGTTTCAAGACAGACTCTCCTAAAGGAGTTTCTCAGAAGGTATCTGAAAGTTGTGGCATGGCTCTTAAAATCCCTTTGTCCACATTAAGAGTATAAAGGAAGCGACTTGTTGAGAAATGAAAAGAATTTGTGCCAAACTTTACTTGCAGAAAACTGTGCTGTGAGTCTCCTACCCTCTCAGGGCAATTGTGGAAGGTTCGTCTCACTGTATATCAAGTGAGGAAAGAAGGCACGTGGTGCCCGAGTGCCTCACTCCCACCTGGAAAGCCCGACAGCCAGAGAAGGGCTGGCATCAGATCCAGAAACTCGATAGAGAGGGTGGGAGTAAAGAGGGGGTGCCGGCTCTGTGGGGCCTGTGCTCCCAGAGTGTGTCAGAGCAAAAGATGCTTGAGCATTTTTTTTCTTTTTAATTTTTGTTTTAGGTAGGCTCCACATCCAATGTGGGACTTGAACTCATGACCCCGAGATCAAGAGTCACATGCTCCACAGACGGAGCCAGCCAGGCTGGTTCGCGCCTGCGTGGGCATATTTAAGACCACAGTAGCCGTCTCAGTGGAGAGCCAGCCTGGAGCTTTTTAAAATCCCCTCCCCCCAGAGGACTGCACAAAGGAATAAACAACAGGAGAAGGCAAGGGTCTATGTGGAACAAACCTCTGAAAAACCAGAGAGAACACTGGCCAACCCAAGGAAGACGCTTCTCCCACATGGCAGGAAGTGCAGCCAAACGTGTCCAGGGGCTGCCTCCGATGAACCTCAGAAGAGTCCATGAAAAAAAAAAAAAGGCAGCTTTAAACACCTGCCAGACCCAAAGTCATAAAGTCCTCTTCCAAGTGCACCAGTAAGTTAAGAGTTTCCTGCAGGGCTGTGCCCACCCATACTAGAGCCTGAGACCACAGGGAACATTGTGCCCCTACATACACTTGTCAAAATATCTTCTCCTAGGGGTGCCTGGGTGGTTCAGTGGGTTAAGCATCTCACTCCTGATCACTCAGGTCGTGAGCTCACAGTTTGTGACTTCAAGCCCTGTGTCGCGCTCTGCGCTGACAGCGAGGAGCCTGCTTGGCATTCTCTCTCTCTCTCTCTCTCTCTCTCAAAAATAAATAAGTAAACATTAAAAAAAATATGTATTGTCTCCTATGTTGAACTGAGTGGAAAAGTTAATAAAGGCTCTACAGTCAAAAAGCTGATTACATATGAAGCCCTGGATTTCCCAATCTGTTTCTCACACCATTGTAAAGCCTCATAAACACACCCATCGAGGGACACAATGACCCGCTGGCCCTTGAACTACAGGCTGACTAGAAAAAACTGTTCCCATTGCACAATAACTCAGGGTCATAAAACAAACAAAATATGACAGCCTGTCTTCATTTACATTTTTGGTGTGTTGTTCATCCTGGATTTTTTGCATGAGGCTTAAAAAAAAATATCACATTCATATTTATCTTGATTCCTGAGCCCCTTTAAATTCTGCACTTGAGTCAAGGGCCTTCCTGCCAGCCCTGCTTTTCAGCTCAGTTTCTCCTTTCTTTTTCACTACCTCCAAAGTCAGAGAACCCAGGGCTCTTGGTTAGCGAGATGGAGGGGAGAGGTGCAAGCTCAAGGTAAGGAAAGTTTTGCATCTGCAGATGGTCTCACTGGACAGTGGGAAGCAAAAATAATTCTCCGGTCACATTCCCAGAAGTTTGCTCGTTCAACGTACTGGTCACATGGAGTTACACAAGAGCTTCGCACCAAAACCACCCAAATGCCTGGCAGTGGGGACTTTTGCCGGGGATACACAGAAACCTCCAGCACAATATACGGTGAAAGAGTTTGAGATTGGAGGTCAAAGGCCAGGCTTCCACTCCTGGCTCCTCCCCACACTAAGCTTGTGAGAATACCGATAGCCTCAGTAGCTCATCTATAGCCTCAGTGAATGTTACTGGATACTTCCAATACGGGAGGGAAACATGATTCAGTCTTTAGGGGGAGACAGAGGTGATCAGCCAGTTAGACTTATGGTGACGTTATCTGCAGGGTGTGGCTGCCACGGAGCCCTCAGGGAAAGCAACCCTCTCAAGTACGGGGCTCAGGAAGGTGACAGCAGACCTAAGTGGGGCCGAAATGATAGAGTTGAGTCATGTGAAGCTGCAGGAAAAGAATGCCTCAGCCAGAGGGAACTGCACGTGTAAAAGCAGGAGAAGAACAGAATCTAAAATAGCCAAACCCATAGGACCAATGGTGGCTGCCGGGGGTGGGGGAGGAGGAGAATGGGGAGAGGCTGGTCAAGGGGCAGAAACTTGCGGCTATGCAAGTGGCTGAAACAACACAGGTTTATTTCTCACTCATATGCTGGTTCCACTGCTCCTTCTCTCTTGGTGTTTTGCTGTTTGCATGCCTGGTCCCTTGGTCCAAGGTGACTGCTCAGGGTTTACAAAGCAGGAGGGAGAAAGGACATGAGAGGATCATGTTCCTCTCCATTTAGAGAAACTCTGCAAATGTTCACTTAGCTTTCACTGGCCTTAATCACCTGTTGCGTGGAATTCTGGCATACTTATATTCTTTTATTCTGGACAGCAGCACACCTGGTGAAGGTGCAGGATTCAGTTACTAAGGAGAAAGAATTTCTTTCTCCTTGGATCAGGCACCCAAGAGTCCCCTCCACAGTGACTGTGTCCTCTCTCAGCTAAGGATACTGCCAGCCGTTCAAGCCAAAGTCCTGTGAGGCACCATCGGTGAACTGCAGATCCAATCTCCAAGGAGCTTAGGACTTCTCATAAGTCCCAATATTCTAGCTTCTTCCAGCCATCATCTCAACTACTAACACAGCTTTTTATCTGGCCTCTTTGCTTTTACTCTTGCCACCTTTGTTAGGATAGGCTATGCTGTGCTGTGGTAACAAAGAGCTTCCTAATTTCAGTGAATGAATGTAAGAATGGATGAATGAGAGGGTACCTGGATGGCTCAGCTGGTAGAGCATGTGACTTTTGATCTTAGAGTTGTGAGTTCAAGCCCCATGTTGGACCTACAGTATACTTAAAAAAAAAAAAAAGTGGGGACATTTGGATGGCTCAGTCAGTTAAGGGTCTGACTTTGGCTCTGGTCATGATCTCACAGCTCATGAGTTTGAGCCCCACGTCAGGACCTGGGCTGACAGCCCAGAGCCAGGAGCGTGCTTTGGATTCTGTATCTCTCTCACTTTCTGCTCCTCTTCTGCTCACACTCTGTCTCTCTGTTTCACAAAAATTAATAAAAATTAAACAAAATTGTTTAAAAATGAATGAATGCTAAATTCATGGAGAGTTACTGTTTAACAGGTACCAAGTTTCCATTTTGCAAAATTGAAAGAATTCTGTGGGTGGGTGATGTTGATGGCAGCACAATAATGTGGATGTACCTAATGACACTGAACTGTACACCTAAAAATAGGTAAGCCGGTAGGAGTGTCTGGGGGCTCAGTCAGGTAAGCATCCGACTCTTGATTTTGGCTCAAGTCATGATGTCACGGTTCCTGGATTTAGTCCTATATCGGGCTCCACGCTGTAAGCATGGGGCCTGCTTGGGATGCTCTCTCCCTCTCCCTCTCTCTACCCCTCCCCTGCTCATGCTTACTTAAAGCAAAGTCAGTTAAGTGCCTGACTTTGGCTCAGGTCATGATCTTGCCAATCGTGTGTTCAAGCTGGCTTCAGATTATGTCTCTCTCTCTCTCTCTGGCTCTCCCCCATTCACATTCTGGTTCTCACTCAAAAATAAATAAACATTAAAAAAATTAAAATTAAAAATATTTAAAAATAATTAAGAGGCACCTGGGTGGCTCACTTGGTTAAGCGTCCAATTCTTGCTTTTGGCTCAGGTCACGATCTCATGGTTTGTGATATTAAACCCTGCATCAGGATTCTCTGCATGGGATCCCTACTTAGGATTCTCTCTCCCCCACCCTTCTCTCTCTCTCTTTCTCTCTCTCTCCCCCTCTGCCCTTCTCCCTGCTCATTCTCTCTCTCTCTCCAAAATAAAATTAAAAATCAAAAATAAAATGAATTAAAAAGTTAAAATGGTAAATTTTTGTTATGTGTATTTTACCACAATTTATTTTAAAAAGAATGAATAAGTGAATGGTAGAAACTGTTTGTTATGCATAAGAAACAAAGAACTATCCTAATTGTACAATGGGCCCCTAAAAATGAATGAGAAGATGATAAATAACCCAGTTAAAGACAGACAAAATGTACAAAACGAAATGCTTCCGTGGTTTACTTAAAACCTATTCTCTTCTTCTTCCTTATGAACAGACCCCAGATTTTGTTTCAGGTGGCAGTGTTTCCAGCTGAAAATACTTTCTCAAATTTCCCTGCATATTGAAGTGGCCATGTGACACAATTCTGACCATGCAGACAAAAATTAAAATGCTGGGGTTTCTGGAAAAGTTTTTCATTAATGATATAACTAATGTCCCCCCTCCCTTTTTTCTTCCTGCTTATACTGTGGGTCCAAAGCACGGAGATGCAGTGGCCAGACTGCATTTGTCTACAGGCAAACGTCATGGCAGCACAGGTCTAAATACTAAGAAAAGTGAGGGAACATGGAAGAAGCCTGGACCCAGAGAATCCATTGTACCAGACCCGGATTACCCACCTATCTCCAAACCTCTTGAGGCTTGAGACAAATAATCCTCCATGGAACTAACAGCCACATGGAAGTTTTTGCTTACTTGCAGCTGAATGTATTCCTAACTGATTGTGAATTCTATCAGAAATGAGAAGCTGCAAGAAAAAAGAAAATTAATTATAATATTAGCTAAGAGGAGGTAGGCCAGAAGGTACCAAGGAACCGATAACCATTTCAGACTGAAAAGCTGGTCAGATTTGTGTGTGGTAAAATGGTGTGTGATGATGAAGTATTTGTGCAGAATGTCACCTGTCATACCATGAAATATATGCTACATGCTCACCATGGCTTTTGTCTGGTGGTGAATTACAAAGAAATTTTAGAATGCTGACATGTGCAAAGTTTTTTTTTTTTTAAGTTACTATTTGAGTTTCTACCATGTGCTACCACTACTACATGCCAGGTGTTATTCTAGAAACATGAGATAGAGTGGTGAGTAAGAGTGAAAAAGAGTCCCTGCCTTCATGGAGTTTGTATTCTAGTAGAGGGAACAGGTAGTAAGTGAGTAAATATATAATGCATCACCTACAAAGGACTATTGGGGCAAAGCAGCAGAGCAAGAGAGACAGGGATCTCCAAGGATGGTATTGCTTTTTCTTTAAAAAAAAAGAAAACAAGGTACTTCTTCATTCATGCTTTATTATTTCATTTTACTTTTTTTAAGCCCCTCTTCTTTATTATTTTATTTTTAAGTTTATTTGTTTTAAGAGCGAGAGCATGCGTGCATAACCGTAAATGGAGTCAATGCAGAGCCCCATGTAGGGGTTGATGAAAGACTCAGACCTGCCAATGTGATGTCATGATGTGAGCCAAAACCAAGGGGTCAGAGACCTAACCAACTGAAGGCACCCAGGCACCCCGGGTATTGCTTTTATATGAGGCAGTCAGAAAGGCTGCTCTGATAACGTGACAGGCAAGCCAGGATGCAAAGGAAGTGAGAGAGGGGAGCTAGGAGGCTGCTTGAATAACACTGCCCAAACAGGAGCATCCTTGGCGTGTTCACGAAAGAATAAGGAGACACAGAGAGGATAGTAAAAAGTGATAGAAAAATGTGCGTGTCGGGGGGGCGGGGGGGACGAGTGCATGAGGGCCATGGGGGCACTGTAAAGACCATGGCTTTTCCTCTGAGTGTGCTGGGGAGCCCTATGTCTTGCCACATGGGAGTAGAGGTCAACAAGAGACTCAAGCAAGCCAGAACGCACGCAGAGACGGAAGGGAATGTGGAGCCTGCGGGACCAGGACAGGCTCTCTCTGCAGAATCCTGGAGTCCTGAACCTGGGAGCCCAGTGAGCCTGAAAGTCAACTGCTTCTATGCCATCCCTCACCCTGAGGTCCAGGCAATGGGTCTGTGAAGCAATAAGCCCAGCAAAACAGAAGACCAGCTGTCCAGAACTTTGTTCAATATCTTCACTTTTGGAATTCTTTCCCTGACAAAGAAGGAATGCCAGTGGAAGAATATGGGATTAAGGGTGTTGCCTTCCTGCCTATTCTTAAAAATTGCCTCAAGGCTGGGGCCATTAATTTCTGGGAGTGAGGGACTGGCAGGGCACTAAGCCAGTCCAAGAGCCAAAACTTCTCAGGCTCAAAGACTAGAAAAAGTCTTGGCCTTGTTTACTTGCAGCAGAATCAACTGGGAAAAGATAATCCAAACAAAAACAAACAAACAAAAAACCACTACTAGGTTTAAGAGACAACTGTGTTTATTCAAAAACAAAAAAGAATACAAGCAAAACCCAAATAAAAACCACAGGCTGTGTAACAGCTTGTGGCTATTAAACCCTAGAGCAATCTCTGGACCCCCAGATAGTACTAGCAGGAATAGAAGGGCTTATTCTCCAATGATGGGAGGGATAATGGGCACAGGTTTATCCCAGGGAGAAGACTGGTGGCTGCCAGATTGGATCGTCAAGGAACTTTTTTTTTCTACCTGTCTTAGTAATTGTCTAACAGGATTTAATAATTCCTAAAGATCAGTAACGGCTATAATTTCCCATTCTCCCCTTTTCTGAGTGGGAGTTTTCAATGCAGTTATCCTGGTCTTCCCCACCATTGTATATTAGGTATTCAGATCACTAGCAAGTTGTCTTTAAGCTTCTGGGTTGGGGCGCCTGGGGTGGCTCAGGTGTTAAGCATCTGACTTCAGCTTAGGTCATGATTCCACAGTTCATGAGTTTGAGTCCTACACCTGCGAGCATGAGGCCCACTTCAGGTGAGCCCTGCTTTTCTCTCTCTCTCATCCTCTGGCCCTCCTGGGATTTTTTTTCTCTCTGCCCTTCACTCACTTGCACCCTCTCTCTCAAAAAAAAAAAAAAAAAATTAAGCTTATGGTTGCAGGAGTATAACCGAAGTGCATACCTAATGGAGAGGGTGGTACTCCTCCAGAGCACCTGTCTGGGATGTCGAGCTGGGCAAGGTCTGTGGATAAAACTTTGTGGTGTCTCTTAGATGAGGCAGATGTGCTCCATGTAAAGGGGAGAAGGGGGTATGCAAATGATGTGAGATAGAAATGGCCAGTCTCAACCTCTAACCACTTTATCTCTTTTTTTAATGCTTTATTTTATTTTTGAAAGAGAGAGTAGAGTGCGAGCAGGAAAGGGAGAGAGAGGAAGATACAGAATCTGAAGCAGGCTCTCTCTGTGCTGACAGCTCAGAGCTCAACGCAGGGTTCAAACTCATGAACCACAAGATCATGACTTGAGCTGAAGTTGGACACTTAACTGACTGAGCCACCCAGGGGCCCCTGACCACTTTATCTTTTGCCTGTTGTACTACAGAAGCAGTAAAGCTATTTCTGGTCATCTCTGATACTAAGGTGACTATTGCAGGGGAGGAAAATAATTTTCCCTTTACCTTTCAAGATTCTTGTAAAAGCCCCATAAAAGAAGATTAGCAGGATAAAAAACAAATTGAATACTGTACATACATACAGGAGCCCCACAAAGATATGAGACTCAAAGAAGTGATCGGAGCAGGAAGCTTTTTTATTTTTTAGACAAAGAAACAAAAAAATTGTGATGAATTGACAAGACTAAGGAGTTTGGGCTATGGATGGTAAATGGTGAAAAAGTAACAAGTTTTTTGTTTGTTTGTCTGTTTTTATACAGTCTTTCTGGCCCTAAATTCCCTATTTCCAATGATGGGCTGCTTTGTACTGTCCTGGCACAAACATGGCACCTTTCACGTGGGAGATTTATTCCTACTTTCAAGGAGACATAGGAGGGTCTGAATGCCCTTCCAGCAACGACTGTTTCTCAAGTACCTTTAATTCAAAATAATCAGTATGCCGAAGGGCCATGCTTTAGAGTGACATATTCTGAACCCCTATAACCGTAATCAAGACTTGACTAAGATATCAGCAGAAATCTGCTGGGGACTTGAGAAAAGTTTTGCTTTTTTGATACATGCGTCCTGTTCCTCTTTGCTCCACTCTGGAGCCCAGACTTGAAGCTGGAGGTGGAGCAGCCGTCTCCCAACATGTGCAACAAGATGAGGATAAAAGCCAACCGACAAGCAGTGGTGGAGGAGGAAGGGGGAGAAGGAAACGCAAGAGAGAAAACAAGGAAGGGAAGAAGGGGGAGAGAAAGAGAGACAGACAGAGAGAGAGAGAGAGAGAGAGAGAGAAAGGAAGAAAGAAAGAAAGAAAGAAAAGAAAGAAAGGGCAAGCTAAACTGGAGTCCTAGATGGCATGATTAAGTAGCTATTGAGCACCAGCCCAAGAAAACTTACCCAGGAACTTGTATGAAAACACAACCATAAATCTACATGTTTAAGCCTAGTAAATCCATATGTTTAACACTAATAACCAGGGAAATGTACATGAAAATGGTGAGTTACCCTTTTATGCTAATCAGATGGGCAGAGATTATAATATCTGACCTCATGAATTATTGGCAAGGAAACAGAAAAACATGTATCTTTATATACTGCTGGTGAAGGGTGAATTGGTGCAGCCACTTGGAAGAGCAACGTGGTAAAAGGCGAAAGATTTATACGATCAGAAGAGAAACCAGAGTAAGAAGAGCAACTTGGAAAATGCTAGGGTATGTGAAGATGGACACAACAATTCCACGTCTAGATATAATCGCTGGGCCCTTGCTATTTAAATTTATTTAATGTTTATTTATTTTTGAAAGAGAGAGAGAGAGAGAGAGAGAGAGTGAGCATGAGCATGGGCGGGGCAGAGAGAGAGGAAGACACAGAATCTGAAGCAGGCTCCAGGCTCTGGCTGTCAGCACTTGTCTGAGCCAAAGTCGGACACGTAACGACTGAGCCACCCAGGCACCTTGACTCTTGCTATTTAATGTATGGTTTGTGAAGCCCAAGAATCCCTTGTACTTGTGCACGGGACATGCAGACAACCAAATTCACTGCAGCATTGTTTGCAGTAGAAGAAAAAAGGAGAGGGGAGACTTAAATGCTCATCAACAAAAGGATAATAGATAAACATTATTATATTCATATGACAAAACAGATGAACTAGAGTGTCATAAATCAACATGTATAAGCCTCAAAAGCATAAGTTGACCTAAAAAAGCAAGTTACAAAATAGTAAGTGCAGTGTATCATTTACATAAAATTTTTAATCTGCAAAATAATTCTATATCTTATTCCGATATATGTGTGTATATGTATATATGTGTGTGCATGTGTATATACATATATATGTGTACATAGACATATGTATATACACACGCACACATATGTATATAAAATGCAAGTACAAAAATGCATGAGAGGAGCACCTGGGTGGCTCAAGTCAGTTGAGTGTCTGATTCTTGATTTCAGCTCAGGTCATGAAATCCTGATTCGTGAGACTGAGCCCTGTACTGGGCTCTGTGCTGACAGTGCAAAGCCTACTAGGGATTCCCTCTCTCTCCCGCCTCTGCCCCTCAACCCCTCTCAAAATAAATAAATGAATATTAAAAGAATACATGAGAATAATAATGAAATTCAGAACACTGGTCACCTCTGGAGGAGGGACGGTGGCAGCCTAAGGGGTTCAGGGGTTCAACTGTGTCTTTCTTTTTAATGTAAATTTGAACCAAATAGGTAAAATGGCAATATTTGATAAAATGGGGTCATGGGTGTCCTGGTGATTTATTATTATTTATTATTCTGTTGGTAGTATCTCACGATTCTAAAAGGCAGGGTTGGGGAGAGAAAGGAAAAGAAAGAGATTCAAGGCAAATACCAAAACAAGAGCAAGGTATCCTCAAAAAGAAAAACAGACACCAGAAGGTGGATGGAGGGAAACGCGCCGGTCGGGAAAAGAACAATCAGATTTCAGATGCTGTTGGTTCAAATGCTGCACAAGCACTGCACACCACTGCCTTGGTCCACTTCATTATCCCCATCAATTTCTGTGATTTGCCAGATCAGAGAGAAGAAAGGCCTTTTGATCCTGAACTTGCTTGAGCCCAGAGGGCCTGGGGCATGAATATACCCAGGGGAAGATTTTCAGATGCAAGTCTTCATTCCACAAACTTGGTAAGAACTAACATTTATTTGGTGCTTACCATGTTCCAGGTGCTACGCTCGGAACTTCGTATGGGTTATCTCATTGCACTTTCTCAACATTGCTATGTGATTGGCAGATCTATCGTGCCGTGTATTACAGATCAGGACACCGAGGCTAGTCCCAGGTGAGTGTGTGGTGGGGCTTCTAGAGGCTTCAGAGCCCGATGACTGAGCCACCCAGGCACCCGAGGAGGCCTCATTCTTAACCACCTTGCACTGTGCCGGACACCGTTAGATCTGAGAGTACAGGACTCCACAGACCTGCAAACAAAAAATTTCACTGACACATTCAATTCAGTTTCACACACCCCTGCTCATTCAGTGGAATAGTTTCTGGTGCTGTCTTCATTTTTCTTCATTCTTTTTTTTTTTTTTTTCGTTTCTATTCCTCACACTGAATAAGCTCAATTTAGCTAGCTTTAAAGTTCATGATTCTTGGGGCGCCTGAGTGGCTCAGTTGGTTAAGCATCTGACTTTGGCTCAGGTCATGATCTCACAGCTTGTGAGTTCGAGCCACGCATTGGGCTCTGTGCTGACAGCTGAGCCTGGAGCCTGCTTCGGATTCTGTGTCTCCCTCTCTCTCTGCCTCTCTCTTGCTCACACACACACACTCTCTCTCTCTCTCAACAATAAATAAACAATAAAAAAATTTTTTTTAAGTTCATGATTCTTTCTTCTGTATGTTCAAATCTGAGGAGCTCAACCTCAGATTTTAAATTTCCATTTCAGTTAGTGTACTTTTCATCTCCAGAATTCTACTTCTACATGATAATTAACCATAGTCACCATGCTCTACATTACATCTCCAAAACTTATTCATCTTATAACTAAAAGTTTGTACCCTTTGTTCAATATCTCTCCTTTTAGAATCTATTCTTCTATGGTTGGATGGGCCATAGTCCATAGTACAAGTCACAAAGATATCTTCCTATCTTTTCAGATGCGTTATGGATTTTGTTTTTTAAAAAAACATTTAATTTTTTAAGTTTATTTATTTATTTTGAGAGAGAGTGCAGGGCAGGGACAGAGAGAGAGGGAAAGAGAATCCCAAGCAGGCTCCAAGCTACCAGAGTGGAGCCCAATGTGAGGCTTGAACCCTTGCATCTAGGGGTCCAAATTCATACTTTTGCATGTAGATATCTAGCTGTCTCAGCACCATTTGTTGAAAAGACTATTCTTTCCCAACTGAATGGTCTTGATATCTTTATCCAAAATGAATTGATCACAGATGTATGGGTTTCCTCTCAATTTTTAATAGGTCAATTGTCCAAAGAGGTTTCCCTCTCTGAAACAGGTATGTACTGGTCTGGTTCATTAGAAGTTATGTAAATCATAAAGCCGGCACACATCAGCACAAGCAAACAAGTGAAACAAAAACTATTAAGAAACCACACTAGAGAATGGGATGGAAGATGAGAAGATGAGATTGGAGATGGATGCAGATCTAGTTCATACATGGCCTTTTAGCTCAGGGTATATCATTTGGGGTTTATTCTAAATGTGTTAAGAAGCCACTGGATAGTTTTGAGCAGGAAAGTGAGAGCAAAGAATTTATATTTTTAGAAGGTCATCTGGTTACCAGGTAACCTCCGGAGCATCAAGTGGCAAGAGTAGACGCAGGGAGATTTTTAGAATCTTATTAGTTCTAAGTAAGAGATGATGATCATTTAGACAAGTATGGCTGAAGTGACAAAGGGCAGAAGTAGATTCAGGATATATTTGGGGGCTAAAGATTTGGAGGTAATGGTTGGGGTGCTGCAGAGAGGCAAAAAACGGGATCAAGGATGATTTCCAAGTTTATGTTAGGAATAACTGAATGGATGATTGCTCAATTACAGCCCTTCATTTGCTGAGATGTTTAAAACTAAGAGAGGAGAGGAACCAGTTTGGGGGGTTGGGTGCGCTTACTGGAAATTCATGCAGAGAACAGGCCTAGACCCTGAACGGCACAGGAGAAGTCATCACAGTTGTAATTAAGTTGAATGGGCTCAGATGTGTCTTGTATGTTGATAAATAAGATACGTGGCTCTCACACTGAGAAGGTAAACAAAAGATGACCTCAGGGATGAGAGAAAGCCTTCCAGGGTTGGGAGAAAGAGAGGAGGTGGACAAATCAGGGGAAGCGGGGTAGGAGCTGAGGGCCAGAGAGAATGTGTCCAAGGTAGAGGAGGTAGGATGCTTTGTGAGTACATGTAGAAAGACTTACGTACTTTTCAGTTCTGCGTTAGGGAACTTTGGATCCCTAACAACTTTGGATGTTTCTCGGGACCCATTGATATTTTAATCAATGATATAAATAGATGCTTCGAATACATATTTACAGTGTGTGGGAAGATTAAATAAGATTATCATTTATTTTACTGTTTGCTATATAGTTAATCTATTAATAAGTGATAATAATTATTATTAAATGTCAAAAATAGCAGATCATAATTAGCATAAATTAATAGTGATGACAACAATATGTTAGGAGGTGCAGGGCTTGATTTCCAACCATGAGCTCATGACCTGAGCCGAAATTAAGAGTCAATGCTTAACCAACTGACTGAGCCACCCAGGGGCCCCATTCTTTCTCCTTTTTGATCAAAAATGTTTTCAACCTTATTAGAAATTTTATAGATTTGTTATTTGGTTGAAAAGAAAAGTATTAACAAAGACAATCCACTTATCTGCTGATAAGAAGTATTTCAATTTAAAAACAGTCTTTGACAACAAAAATAAGAAGAACCAAACACTGCTCCCTGCAATACAACGAGACAAGACACCTTGATAACTGAGGGAACTTTTCCTTCTCGGTAGAGGTTTGGCTGCACATTTCTCCCACAGTAGAGTCCTCTTTCCAAGGTGCGCATCCCTAAGTGTACATGTCTCCTTGTTAAAGGGGACAGGCATTTATTTGTAAAGTCTTACTTTGAATTCAATAATGACAATGAAGATAATTATACTTTGTTCATATTCATTTCTCACTTTTCTCCCCATTATTTTCTGTCTACAACATAAATGTCCACCTTGCTTATTTTGTGGCTTTTTTAATGTTTAGTTTTTGAGAGAGACAGAGCATGAGTGGGGGAGAGGCAGAGAGAGAGGGAGACACAGAATCTGAAGCAAGCGCCAGGCTCTGAGCACAAGGCCTGACGTAGGGCTTGACCTTCACGAACTGTGAGATCATGACCTGAGCCAAAGTTGGATGCTTAATCAACTGAGCCACCCAGGTGCCCCTATTTTGTGGCTTTTTAAAAAAGTTTCTTTAATGAGTGCCTGGCTGGCTCAGTTGGTGGAACATGTGACATGATCTCAGGATCATGAATTCGAGCCCCATGTTGGGTGTAGAGATTACTTAAAAATAAAATCTTAAAAAAAGTTTCTTTAATATTTTTTCTTGGGGAAATATGTCACCTCTCTTCATCATCAAAAACACTTGGGAAATGTGTGAGGTCTTATAACTTCAATTATTCTCTTTATAACAAAACACATTCTTCATAAAGAAAAATAAACCTTGGAGCACCTGAGTGGCTCAGTCGGTTAATTGTCCAACTTCAGCTCAGATCATGATCTTACAGTGCAGGAGTTCAAGCCCCAGGTCGGGCTCTGTGCTGACAGCTCAGAGCCTGGAGCCTGCTTCAGATTCTGTGTCTCCCTCTCTCTCTGCCCCTCTCCAGCTAATGCTCTGTCTCTCAAAAATAAACAAACATGTAAAAATTTTTTTTAAAATAATAGATCTTGACTAATTTGAATTTAAAAAAGAATAAACCTTTATTAGTCCAATTAGGGAGAAATAAGGGAGATAAAAATATGCAGGATTTGGAATGATAAAGGAGATGTCCCGCAGATAGAGTGATTTAAAGAATTCTAAGAGAAATGCGAAATGCAGCTTTATGTCAATCGATGTGAAAATGAGGATAAACTGATGATCCCCTTTATAAACAGAACTGACCCACAAAAGATGGTAAACGTACATAGAACAATTACTATAGATGGAATTGAGAAAGTATTAAACTCTAACTTTGGAAAGTGCACTAAACTTACCTAATTTTTATCTGTTTGTCCTTCCTTCTTTCCTTCCTTTCTCTCTTTCCTTCTGTAAACTCTATGTTCCACTCAATGTGGAACTTGAACTTATGACCCCAAAATCAAGAGTTGCATGGTCTACCGACTGGGCCAGCCAGCTGCCCCATGGTTTTTATTTGTTCTTAAATTTTTTTTAATGTTTTATTTATTTGGGGGAGGAGGAGCAGAGAGAAGAGGGAGACACAGAATCTGAAGCAGGGTTCAGGCTCTGAGCTGTCAGCACAGAGCCCAATGTGGGGCTCGAACCTGCAAACTGTCAGACCATTACATGAGCCCAAGTCAGATACCTAACCGACTGAGCCACCAAGGCCCCCCTATTTGTTATTTAAAAAGCATAAAATTTCAATGTGATTTAAATGATTCGAGGCTATTAATGAAAAGATAGAAAAGATACTAATTCATTTTATAAAGTCAGTCAACTTTAACATTAAAACTTAATAAAGATAATACAAAAAAGCGTAATATTGTAGACCAGTCTCATTTGTGAGTATAGATACACATTTCCTAGCTTATGAATATAGATGCATGATTCCAAATAGTTACATTTAATACAGTAATATAATAGGGGTGCCTGGGTGGCTCAGTTGGTTAAGCATCCTACTTCAGCTCAGCTCATGATCTCATGGTTTGTGAGTTTGAGCCCCACATCAGGCTCTGTGCTGACAGCTCAGAGTCTGGAGCCTGTTTCGGATTCTGTGTCTCCCTCTCTCTCTGCCCTTCCCCTGCTAATGCTCTGTCTCTCTCTCAAAAATGAATAAACATTAAAAAATATATAGTAATGCAATCAAGGTTTTTTTTTGAGGTGGTTCAATAATAGGAATTCTATCAATATAATCCATTATATCAACAAGTTTAAGGATAAAAACTATATCATCATGTCAGTAAGTGCTGAAAAGATGTTTGATAAAATCCAGTGGCCATTCCTAATTTTAAAAAAATCTACATAAAATAGAAGGGACCTCTTAATAGGATTACTTACCAAAAGCAAACAGGAAATATCCTAACTAGCAAAACACCAAAACCATTTCATGAAAATCAATAACTAGTCAGAGATGCAATATCAGTATTATTTAACAATGCCTTGGACAGTGTAGTACATTCAGTAAGACAGGAAAAATGGTATAAATTTTAGGGGAAAAGCAGATAAAATTTAAGAAATTCAGGTAAAAAAATGACTAGAATTCATAAGAATTTGGTAAGATGACTGAAGACAATATACATATTTAGGAGTTAATGACTATTCTCTATTCTTTTAATAAGCATTTAGAAAAAGTAATGAGGTAAAATACTCCATTAACAATAAGAGAAAACATCTAAATCACCCAAAGCTAAATTTGACAAGAAAAGTAGAGAACATAAATGAGAAAAATAATATCATCTTATTTCAGAATATAAAACAAGCTCTGGACAAAAGGCAGAGCATTCATGCTCTTGTCTGAGAACATGAATATTACAAAGTCCATTTTTCCGGGGCGCCCGGCTGGCTTACTTGATTAGGCGTCCGACTTCGGCTCAGGTCATGATCTCACAGTTCATGAGTTCGAGCCCTGAGTCGGGTTCTGTGCTGACAGCCCAGGGCCTAGAGCCTGCTTTGGATTCTGTGTCTCCCTCTCTCTCTGCTCCTCCCACTTGGGTTCTGTCTCTGTCTCTCAAAAATAAATAAACATTAAAAGTCGCTTTCCCCAAAACAATGTATACGTTTAGTAAAATTCCAATTATACTCTACCAGAGTATGGGTGCAGGTTGGAATTGGATAAAATACCTTTAAAAGTCATATAAAAAATTAATGACTGAGTATAGCAACATAAATAGTGAAGGGAGACACTATATATTAGAACACACTAGAAAGTCACTGCTATCAAATTATTACAGAATTCTAAAAGGTTAGACAAACATACTGGTGAAATGGAATAAGAATCCACAAAGGGATCTCAGCAGATACATGAAAGTCATATGTGATGAACGTGGTGGTTGAAATCATTGTGGGAAAGATGAATTATTTAATAAATGGGACTAACACAACCAGCTGTGTATTTGAAAGAAAATAAATTTAGATTTCTATTTTGTTCCAGATATAAAAAGAAATAGATAAACTACTTAAAAATCAAACAATCAAAATCCTTGGGGGGAAATGTAGGAAAATAATGTATTTTATCAACAGGAAGAAGACTAGACATATATGACTCTAAATACTATCAACTTTTTAAAAACTTTATTTACTGATTTGGTGGGGGGAGCACGCACATGAGTGGGGGAGAGTCAGAGAGAGAGGGAGAGAGAGAGAATCCCAAGTAGACTCCGCACTGTCAACAGCTTGATGCAGGACTCCATGTCACGAACCGTGAGATCATGACCTGAGTGGAGACCCAGAGTTGGATGCTTAACCAGCTGAGCCAACCAGGCGCCCTTCAACTTTTGTATGAATAAATGTGGCAGACATATTATAATTTAAACTAATAGTAGATTCAGAAAAAATATTTATAATAAAGAGGAGAGATAGTCAATAACAATAATCAATAATGAGCTCTTACAAACTAAGGCAACAGAGAATAAGAAACTAGTAGAAAAGTGGCAAAACATATGAAGACAATTCATAGAAGAGAAAAGAAACCTAATGACCGATAAACACATAAAAATACAGTAAATTCACCTGTAGTCAGGGAAATGGTACATTAAAGTAATAAGAAGTTGTCACTTTAAATCCATTTGTTAAAAATTTTAAGAAGTGAAAATGCTTATTGTTAGCAAAAATGTGCAGAAGAGAGTCTCATATTTACTGGTGGTGGAAATAATAAGCGTTAGAGCCTTTTTTTATAAACAGTTGGCAATATCTATTTAAATTACAGTTATTTGTACCTTTTTCAAGTAATATCACATCTGTTTTGTATCTCATAGTAGTAAAAGGATCAAGAGGTAAGATTACACATAAAGGGATGATTTCTTCAGCTTTCTTCATGGTAAAAAATAAAATAAAATAAAGTAGAGCTCTGTGAGTTGAGAGATTTGAGAGATTACCAGGTGTTTTTGGTATTATTAAGAAATCAAGATGCACAAGACGGTCAATTTGTCACTAACTAACCAATTGGTCTCCTCAGTAAATGATGCCTTATCAGGGGCTCAGTACCGGTCCCTGTCGCTGGCAGGTTGGCAGCAGTAGCTGAAGCAGCCTTGGCAACTGGAGGCCAGGCCTCTGGGCTGGGTGTAACCTCAGTCTCTGCCACTACGGCCAGTTTGCTCGTGTGCCCGTTGTGTCCGCACTGGGATATTCTGTGATGTAGACTGGCTGACATCTACCAGTCTAATCATTTGGTCTCTTTGGTTGTTTAAGGCCTATCCATGGTGCGTGCTCTCTGGTGCACATGAACATCTGATATGACAATCTGTACCCCTTAGGCCAACTCTCCTATGTCTATTCATAAGGCCCGCCCCTAGATTTCCTTGTATCCAGTCGGTCAGCCTGTCTCTTCCAGGGCTCTGATCACTGACCACTGCCCAGGAATATGCATATATTTTCCTCTCGGTCCACATCTCCTTCTCCACAAAGCAGGTACTGCCTTTTGGGAAGATTTTCCATGCCAACTGCTGTTTAAGGCCATTCCTAAATGTGGATATAATGCAGTCATACACATATTCAGTTTTCACTCAGGTACCTAGCTGACCCATCTGTGGGCCACATTTGGGCTTTTCCCTCCTCTCTTAGCTGGTGTTACAGGACCTCCTCTCACAACATAGCCAGAGGCATGAGTGAGCAGAGAGGTACTGTGCAACTGTGGTGGCTGACGTGAGGATCTAGGCTACTTATTTCTGTCTTCTGGTCCTGTTCAAGTCTGATATCAAATATATTGTTTCAGTCTTTTGATGGACCACTGCTGGATCTGTCTGACTTAACTTGGCAGGACTGACAAAACCCTTAACGGGCATCTGGACTCACAGTTGCTTGGCTCTTCATGGTCAAATATTCTGTCTCCATCACAGCCCAGTAATGTACCAAGAAATGTTTCTCAAAGGTGTATGATTCTCTTCTTCAGATGGTATGGGACTCACACAGAACGGTCTGCACTGTGAGTCTCCCACTGGAGTTTGCTATCAACTCCGTGCTGAACTGACTGAAGGTTTTTTTTTTAAATGTCTACTCATTTTTGAGAGACAGAGAGAGACAGAACACAAGTGAGGAGGGGCAGAGAGAGAGGGAGCCACAGAATCTGAAGCAAGCTCCAGGCTCTGAGCTGTCAGCACAGAGCCTGACACAGCGCTCAAACTCAGGAACCATGATATCACGATCTGAGCCACAGTCAGACGCTTAACCAACTGAGCCACCCACGTGTCCCTATATTGAACACATTTAAATTAAACATGACCTTTTTGTAGATTTACCTCAAAACTCAGGTGTGAGTGAGAGCTGCTAGAATGGACAATAATCTAAATAATAGATAATGTACTATTATGAGAATCACTCTATTCAACCTTGGATCATGGTCCTTGGACCCACCTACAAGGCATTCCAAGTTGTTACATAGTGGCAGACATGCGCCACCCGGCTTCCAAGTACACTTAAATCTGGAACACTGTTTAGACTCCAGCTGGGCCCCTGCGTGAAGAGACCACAACAATATCTGACAACAATAGTATAAAACTAAGCAGCCAGGGTTCCCAGATGTTATCAGACCACGTGAATAAAATGAAGATATATTAACTGAAAACTTAAAATCATAATGGCTTAAGTCCCTCCCAGTTTGGTAGTTTGAACCTCAACAGCCCACATAAAGCAGGCTGTAGTTATTTCTGAGAGTCTCCTGCTTCCCAGGACCAGGCAGCCACTTTGCCCAATTCCAGGGGGCGTGACTGATATTGTGTCCTTCCTGGGTGAATGTCACTCCCTGGAGCACACCAGAGATCGACACTGCATAAAACGTCAATGGTGTCCCTGGAGTAATGTAACACTGACCCTGCACCTTTCAGGCATTCCCAAACTGATTCCCGCTCCGGATCTACTATGTTCTTCCTCTTCTGTTTCAGTTGCCCTTGGCAATTGTCCACTGTCCTTGACATTGCCTGAAGGAGAACCACTGATGCTAATGTTGAAGGTGACCTTTGCAGGCTCTTCACCGCTCACGCCAAAGGTGCGGCCCCCTGATAATCCCCGCGCCACGGTCTGCCCATGGGCAACACAGGCTGCATTCGTGGGGAGAAAGGTGTGCTTTCTGCGGCAATTTCCTGCCCAAGTACTCGAGCCCAGGACCTGACAGTCTCTCACCGAAGTGTCCCATCAGCTGCTACTCTCCATTCATTCTTCATCTCCTGAAAACAACTCTCAACACTATGCCCCACCGACAAAATCTTTCTTTGCCATAGAAATAAGTAACTGGTAGGTATAATTTGTCTCAGTGCATAATGCACCAACATCTCCATCTATCTTCTCCAACCTCTATCCAAAAGGACAAAGAAGAATATATCTAAACCACAACACTTAACACCTGTCGTTATTTTTATTGTGACTTTATATGTATGTGTATGTATGGAGGGGCACCTGGGTGGCTCAGTCTATTAAGCGTCCGACTTCGACTTGGGTCACGATCTCACAGTTCGTGGCTTCGAGCTCCACGTTGTGCTCTGTGCTGACGTCTCAGACACTGGAGCCTGCTTCAGATTCTGTGTCTCCCTCTCTCTCTGCCCCTCCCCCACTGGTGCTCTGTCTCTCTCAAAAATAAACATATATCTTAAAAAATTCACATATGTATGTATGCATGTAAATAATATATTGAGAGGACAAAATAGTTGGGTACTTGCTTTATATGTAGACCTATTCTAGAAATAAAACTCTGTAACTTTTAATTTTTAATTCCCACAGAGAATAATTAAATAAATCACCCAAAGATATGTGATTAACTACATGCTATAAACTTGACAATGAAATAAATCTTCAGGGAAAAAGAAAGGAAAACTGGTTTTCTACCTCCAATAACTTCAAATTTCCAACATCCTGCAAGGTCAAATGACAAGGACAAGTGTCTTAAGGAAATTATAATGGCTGTGGAGTAATTGTTCTAGCTTCACATTATTAAGAACCTTTAATATTGTTTATTGCTCCCTAACACCTTGTAACAGGCATGTCGGTTCAATGCAGGGAATAGATACCTGCAGACTCAGTAAAAATAAGCTAGTTAAGAAGCTGGTGATCCTCACCTTTTATACTTCAATGCTTAGCCACCAGCTCTTAAAGCGAAAGGGTTTTACATTTCTTTATGGTGTCAATTTTGCCTTTGACTTGCTCATATTTGGCCAGAAACATCTCTAAGCACATTTCCATATAGGGTTGGGAGTTTCAGTCTTTTTTTAATAATTTTTTTTAACATTTATTCATTTTTTGAAACACAGAGCGTGAACAGGGGAGGCACAGAGAGAAAAGGAGACATAGAATCTGAAGCAGGCTCCAGGCCCTGAGCTGTCAGCACAGAGCCCGATGCAGGGCTCAAACCCATGAATGGCGAGCTCATGACCTGAGCCGAAGTCAGATGCTTAACAGACTGAGCCACCCAGGTGCCCCACAGTCTTTATTTTTTTTTAAATATGTATTTATTTTTGAGAGAGAGAGAGAGAGAGAGTGAGTGCAGGGGAGGGGTAGAAAGAGAGAGAAGATCCAAAATGGGCTCTGTGCTGAAAGCAGCAAGCCAAATGTGGGGCTTGAACTCATGAACCGTGAGACCATGACCTGAACTGAAGTAGGACGCTCAACAAACTGAGCCACACAGGTGCCCTGGGAGTTTCGGTCTTGATCTATATATTGAAAAAGTTCTAAAGATAGAGTAATACTATGAAGCTGCCGTCTGCGTTTATCAGTCTTCTGTATATTGGTAGCAATAATATTCAGCTTCAGGGTGAGTCCAGCCTGGCTGTCTGCCACCACTATAGCCCTGCTCTCACCCACAGTCTTCTGCTTGTAACTTTTAAACGGTAGCATTAGCTGCATCTCCTCTTCAGCGTTTCAAAAATTGTTGGGCCTACTCTCATCCAAAACAATCCATTGCACTTATAATACCTTTGGGATGTATTAAATAATATGAAATGTAAACATGAGAAAATGTTCAATCTTCTCATTAAAATAACAGTTTGGGGCCCCTTAATGTCCCAATTTCCCAACATCTAACTTCTTTTATCATTCTAAAAACTAATAACACTTCTTAGGGAATGAATTAGTGTTCTGTACGGAATCAGGGAAAATATGTTTATACTCACGTAAGAAAGTTCTTATATGAAAAGCTCCACCCAGAAAACCATTCTAATTTTAAATGGTGTAAGAGAGATGCTAATATAGAGATCGAAGGATCTACACAATTAGGATATTTGACTCTCAAAGCTATTATTACTTTACTATATAAAACACATAAACTCTGGGGCGCCTGGGTGGCTCAGTTGGTTAAGCATCAGACTCTCGGTTTCAGCTCAGGTCATGATCTCACAGTTTCGTGGGTTTGAGCCCTGCACCAGGCTGTGCACTGATAGTGCAGAGCCTGCTTGGGATTCTCTCTCTCTCTCTCTCTCTCTCTCTCCCTCTACTCACGCTGTCTCTGTTTTTCTCAAAATAAATAAACTTAAAATTTTTTAAAGTACATAAACTGTGATCAATGAATATACTAGCAATCTAAGTTGAACATATTTATAAAATCATTTGGTTAGATCCAATATTGAGTCTTTATAAGAACAGAGCAGGGAAGTGATTCTAGCAGATGCCAAAACCATAAAGTCAGATCCAGGAGAAAAAAGACATATCAAAGTAATACATAACAGGGTTTTAAAAGGGAAAAATCCAGATTTTCCTTCAGAGGAGAACACCCACTATGGAAAAGATGTGAAGTTGGAAAGACATACATTTACCAATCTGTTCTTGAAAAACTTATAAAGTAACTGAATTCAAATATTAAAAAAGATTCCAGGGATTAACTCAAAGATTTTTTTACATCAGTAACAGAGAACAAGGAATTAGCATTTATCTTCTTTAATTTTTTAAAAAGTTTCTTGAAGTAGGGGCACCGGGATGGCTCAGTTGGTTAAGCGTCTGACTCTTGATTTTGGCTCAAGTCATGATCCCAGGGTTGTTGTTGGATTAAGCCCTGGGTTGGGTTCCACACTGTCAGAGTGTGGAGACTGCTTGGGATTCTCTCTCTCTCTCTTCTCTCTCTTTCTCTCTCTGCCCCTCCCCTGCTCACTCACACTCTCTCAAAATAAATAATCTTTAAAAACAGTTTATTGAGGTAAACTTAATATACAAAAACTTGCATGTATTTAATATGTACATTTTGATGAGTTTGGACATAGGCATATACCTGTGATGCCATCACTGCAAACAAGGTAATAAACATATCCATCACCTCCAAAAGATTTCCTGTCCTCTTGCTTTCGGAGGGAATTAGTATTTGTCTTTGCAAAAGAGAGCCAAAATATGATGATATCAATTGAAATAAAAAAATACAGGTTGAACAGCTGTTGGAGCACCAGGTAAGGAATGCAGGGATCAGATTGGGACTTGAGAGTTGGCAGTGTCGGTGACACATTCAGGTACAGACATGTGGCAGGAAGTTGGATACTAAAGGCTGAGTCCAGGTGGAGATATCTACACTGTGATACACAGTTAGAAGCCATCATGGTAAATAAAATCTATGGAACAGGTACAAGGGTGAAAGGATTTCCGTTAGGAAAGAAATAGGCAAAGGATGGGGTCCTCTTTCTCTGGGTTATATTGACAGTTAAATTGTCAATGGTGAAAAATGACCCCAAAAAGGAAGCCAAGAAAGAATTGACCTTTTTTTGAGAAGAACCAGGAGTGTGTGGAATCATGAAATCTAAGGTAATAGAGATTTCAAGAAAAAGGAAACAGCTAACAGTTGTTACAATTACAAAAAGAGGAGCAAGACCCCAGAGTGTGAAGTAGGCAAGGAGGCAAGAATGGTTAAAAAAAAATGCATGGGTCACTGCGTGGCTCAGTTGGTTAAGTGTCTGACTTCAGCTCAGGTAATGATCTCATGGTACGTGGGTTTGATTCATGGGTTCAAGCCACACATCCGGCTCTGTGCTGACAGCTCGGAGCCTGGAGCCTGCTTTGGGTTCTGTGTCTCCATCTCTCTCCGCCCCTCCCTGCTCGTTCTCTCTCTCTCTCTCTCTCTCTCTCTCTCTCTCTCTCTCTCTCTCTCTCTCTCTCTCACACACACACACACACACACACACACACACACATACTCTCTCTCTCTCTCAAAAATAAACATTAAAAATTTTTAATAAAAATAAATTTTAAAAAATGCATACAAATTTGTACTTGGGGGAGTTAGAAGCTAGAAAGTTTATGTCTAAAGCCTCTATTTTCTCTGTGACGTAGGAAGCAAGATCTCACAGAAAGGTTTCTATATCTCAGAAAAAGACAAAAACACAGATGTGAAAATCAGCATTTAGAGACATTAAACATGAAGCAGAGCAACAGTTGTGATGTCTATAAAAGTTGGGTACTATTAGATATTTGCTCTCTGATAGGCCCTCCCAGAGCAATGGTAAATGTTAAAACAAAAAAACAAAAAGTCCAAGACTCTCATTATTGTTCAGATTACATAAGAGCCTAGCACAGTTCCTGGCCCTCAGTAGGTAGGTATTTGTTGAATGAATAAAAGAAATGAACCATGAGACCTCATAAATCTATCTTAAGATCAAGAAGATAACCAGGACAAATGTTGCTACAAATGTTCATAATAAAAATGCATTACAAATACATACTTAGAATAAGACAACAACATTTAAGAAAAGAGAAGATCCCTATTAAATATGTAGAGATACATTTCAGGATCTTATTAAAACCTGAGTGAGACACAGCAAAAACTTTGTCTCACAGACTCTTATGTCCATGAATTATGATACAAAAGGTGTAAGTCCAATGTATCAGAAAATAAAAAGGACTATGAAACTAGATTTATCAGAAACTGATCCTATATAAGAAGGTAAGAAGGTAAAACTTAATGTAATAATAATAGTAGATGACTAGCAAATTTTTAATTGCCTGAAAAAAACTTATAATAAAACATAATAATAATGTTTTGTTATCATAAGTATGCGCTCTTTGTACATAATGAAAGAAAAGTTTCCTCCATCGTTTTTTTTAAGATTTTATTTTTAAGTAATCTCTATACTCATCGCAGGGCTTGAACCTACAGCCCCTAGATCAAAAGCTGCATGCCCCACCAACTGAGACAGCCAGGCGCCCCCCTAACATTTTTTGAAAAATCTCAAATATACAGCAAAGTTGAAATAGCACTCCAAACAAACTACCATACCCTTTATCTAGATATCTATTAATAACTTATTGGCTTTTCTTGATCTCTATCTCCATTTTTCCTGAGCCATTTCAGAGTAAGTTGCAGACATAATGGTATTTCACCAATCATCTTATGAAAATACAAATGTTAACATTAATTTATAATTATTACTTAATATTTAGCTCTCCTTTAAGTTTCCCCAATTGTCCCCAAAATGTGTCGTATAGTTTATTTTCCTATCCAGGGTTCAGTTAGATTTCATATTTCACATGTGGCTGCTAAAGCTCTTTAATCTCTTTTAATGTAGAAGAGTCCTCTTGACTTTCTGCCCTTGAATTTTTTTGTTATTAGTAATACCTAGATTTTGAGGAGTCAGGGTTGCTTGTCTTTAAGTCTTCCGCATTCTGGATTTGATAGTTCCCTCATGCTGACGCTCAGGTTAAACATTTTTTGGCCCCAACACTACCGATGAAGCACCGCGTCAGGACTTGTTGCATAATGTTGAGTGGTCCCCTACTGGAGATGCTGAGTTGACTAGCGTGGCTAATGGAGGGACTGCTGTTGTAAATGTATACTTCCCCCTTTTTAATTAGGGAGAGGTCTGTGTGGTGGCATTAGGAAACCGCAGGACTGGCCCAGTCCCCAACAGTCTTTTACCCAATAAGAGTTTCAGCAACTATTCATGGGCCTGACCTGGAGTAATTATCACACTGGCAGTTGCAAAATGGTGATTTTTCTAATTCTATCATGCCCTTGCTCTGGAGTATGCCAAAGTGCATCCCGTGCAAGCTCAATTTATACACTGCTGTCCTAGATCTGGAATCAGCCATTTCTCAAAGGAGCCCTCGTGACTTTCAGTGGAGAATGGTATTTCAAAATCAAGATTCAGGTATCAGGGGTACTTACTGATACTCCTAGGGACCGTTTTCAGTGCCCAGAGCTAAGAATATGTGAACCTACACGTATATATATATATATATATATACACACACACTTATTCATATACATATATATATACACACACACATATATACTTATTCATTTATATATATGCACATGTATTATATATATGTATATACACACAAAAAACTACATATAGATATAAATATACATACAGAGGATTATATAAGCATTTATAAGTGTACATATACTTACATATGTATTATACAGTATATGTACTTTCCTAATTCTATCATTTCTCTCTGTAATAACCAGCAAATATTCCTCTAAAATTATACATATATACATGTTCACAGACACGTTATTGATGTCTAACTCCTACATTAATACAGTTACTCCAATTCAAATCCAGCATCAAGGGGTTCTTCTTCAACTTCTCCTGTTCATGTTTCTTTTTCCACAGTAAGAACCTTAATTCCCAACATCATCATAGGTACTCATTTCTCTATCCACAATACATACAAATTGTTTCAGAATCACAAAACCAATAGCACTACCCATAATAAGCCTTCTAAAAAAATTAAAGATTTATTTGTAGTTAATTTTGTTCTTTGAATGTAATCCAGTCAGTACTTAATCAGAAGCACTAAGAGACATAAATCATAGGAATGGATTACAGAAATGAGGTCTTAGACAACCATCCTGGAGCTGGTTAGGCGGTCTAGGTGAGGCTGGGGTTCCTGGGACTGCTGCTGGAAGCCAAATCCTCAGCCAGACAAGAAGGAAAGACGGAGGTGAAGTGGGAGAAGCAGGAAAAACTGAAATCTATGAGGCTGAGCTAGAAGTTAGGAGGAAGGACTGTAATATAAGTCGGGTTGTCACTACCTTGGGCTCTTGTAACAATGCCAGTGATGGGGCTCTTGCAGGAGAAACCCATCATCACAGACATGCATCCCTCCCACAGACATGGTAGCAGTGGTCATTTCTGGCTTACAGAAGAGAGCCAGCAGAGAACTCTAAGAGTTATTTTCACAAATGCATTTCTCACAGCTTTGGTGAAGAGAGTTTGCTCTGGATGATCTCAGGGGATATATTTCAGAAGTGAGTGAGCAGGTCTTACATGACAGAAGAGGATTCTGGGAAATAGTTGCAGTTTGGCTAATATAACACAACGGAAGTCCACTATAGTCTTTAGTCAGAAAGCGACATGCAAAAGCCACTTGAATTAATCACGTTCTCTTTTTATATTTTTTAAAACTCGCATCAATTTCAGCACTGTTGTCATCTCCTCTACTGAACTCACATTGCTCAGGCTTTTTAATTCTTGAAGGAAAACTTTGTGGTTATGGTATGAATTTGATATATGATTAGGTTCGTTTGGTTAGATTTACTTTTTTTCATTTGTTTACGTCCATAAAGTAAAAGTATTAAAACATCTACTCAGAGAAGTCTCATTCGTACCCTATCTCCTTCACCCTGTTCTTACTCATCACTTATCAGGTGCCTTTTGTATGCATATATAGTTTCCCCTCACTTCTTGCCAAAAAGGTAGCATGCTATAAATAGTTTACTGCACCATGAAATACAAACAAACTTGAAAAGAATTGAACACTTGAGAGGTGGCTCAGTAAGTTAAGTATCTGACTCTTGATTTCAGTTTAGGTCATGATTTCACGGTTTCATGAGTTCGAGCCCCACCTCAGGCTCTATGCTGACCACATAGGACCTGCTTGACACTCTCCTTCTCTCTCTTCACCCTTTCCCCCCTCATGCTCTCTCTCTCTCTCTCAAAATAAAGAAACATTAAAAAAAAATTGAAAGCTCCAAATTACCAAAATTCACAAAGAATAGTTCAAAGAAGAGTATATCTTATTAACACACCAAAGGTTAGTATAAGTAAGATGTTTTAAAATGAAAGAACATACTCCTATAAATATCCTTTAGTAAATGTTTAAAAATGTTTAAAAAATCACTTTTCAGAGTAATGAAGATGTTCCAGAACTGACTGTGATGATGGCTGCCTGACTCTATGGATATACTAAAAATCACTGAATTGTATACTGTATTATCTTTTTTAATGTTTATTTATTCTGAGAGAAAGAGAGCATGAGCAGGGGAGAGGCAGAGACAGAGCGTGAGAGAGAACCCTGAGCAGGCTCTGGGCTGATGTGGGGCTCGATCCCACAAACTGTGAGATCATGATCTGAGCTGAAAGAAGAGTCAGATGCTTAACTAACTGACCCACCTATGCATCCCAAATTGTATACTTTATTCAATTTTTTAATGTTTATTTATTTTTGACAGAGAAAGAGAGAGACAGAGTATGAGCAGAGGAGGAGCAGAGAGAGAGGGAGACAAAGAATCTGAAGCAGGCTCCAGGCTCTGAGCTGTCAGCACAGAGCCTGACACAGGGCTTGAACCCATGAATGGTGAGATCAAACCTGGGTCGAAGTCGGATGTTCAACTGATTGAGCCACCCAGGCACTTTCCAAAGTGTATACTTTAAATAGGTGAATTATATGATATATGGATTATATCTCAGTAAAGTTGTGTTTTAAAAATTCAAAAAAAGAGAAATATAATATCTAATACACTTCATCAATCTTAAAGCAAACTTTTCCTTCAAGAACTAAAAAGCCTGAGCAATGTGAGTTCAGTAGAGGAGATGACAATAGTACTGAAATTGATGCGAGTTTTAAAAAATACAAGAAACAAAAACAAAGGTCTTTTATTGACTCCAAGTTTCACAGGTACCAGTAAATGGGGTAGGGTTGCTTATATGACTTTTGATAGTATTTTTTAAAAAATATTCAGATTTAAGTTCTTTTTTTAATGTTTATTTATTTTTGAGAGAGAAAGAAACAGAGTATGAGTTGGGGAGGGAAGAAAGAGAGAGAGACACAGAATCCAAAGCAGGATTCAGGCTCTGAGCTTTCCACACAGAGCCCATCAGGGGGCTTGAACTCATGAACTGTGAGATCATGACCTGAGCCAACGTCAGATGCTTAATCAACTGAGCCACCCAGGGGCCCCTGATTTGTTTATTGTGTTAACAAAAGCATGGGTACTAGGTGATTGCAATCAGAGGTTCTATTCTTTGTTAGTTGCATGAAATCTGGAAAGGTTTTCAATGCACGGGACCATATTCTAAGAGGAAAATTGAAAAGAGTAACAGAAAGATGGGAAAATGCTTCGAGGAGAGAAGTAGAGGAAACAGAACTCCCTTGAAATACTTGAAAGCAGTTACATAGAATAACATATAGACTGTGTTATATGTTACATAGAATAACATACAGGTCTGTGTTATATGCCTTCCTCTAGAAGGCAAAACAGACCACAATACAGATGTCATATAAAGAGGAGGCTTTCAATTCAACTTCAGAAAACAAAGAAATTACCATTGAAGGCACTGCATTAGTGAGGTCTCCATTACATTTGCATAGAGTCTGGCATTCCACCGAGAAGATTCCAAGTATTTCTCTGCAGGATGGCTGCCCTGAATCAACTCTATGATTCTATCTTCTATCCACACCTAAATAACTTCTAAAAGTAGCTTTCTATTTTTTTAATGTTTATTTAATTATTTTGAGAGAGAGCACAAGTAGGGGAGGGGCAGAGAGCCAGGGAGGGAAAGAATTCCAAGCAGGCTCCACACTGTCAGTGCAGAGCCCAACGCAGGGCTTGATCTCATGATCAAGTGAGATCATGACCTGAGCCAAAATCAAAAGTCGGACACTTGACTGACTGAGCCACTCAGGCACCCCAAGAGAGTAGCTTTCTATTAATATAAGATGTGTTATTCACAACGATGACCTTGATTCATAAAGAAAATAAACTGTAATTGGCTATACATCATTGAATCTTGTTGGAGCTACAGAAGCTTCCTGGAAACTTCTTGTTTTCTAGTAGCCGACTACATTAACATGGGTCAGACCCAGCTGGGCAAGTCCAACTTGTGGGTAGGACTATCCAGTGTCTACTAGAATGCAGGATTCACGATAGAAATGCCAGTTGGAAATTAACTGGAAGGGAGGGTCAGGTATGTCAGCAAGGCTTCTTAGTGTCTCAGACATGAACTAGAACAAAGATGTAAGGAACGGTCTTCACCTAGATGGGTTTTCTAGCTTCCTGTGAATACACAAATGCCTTTGGGGAAAAGGGGCCTGGGAACAACACCTAAATGAACTGCATTGACTAAATGCAAAAGAATACTGCTTTGATGCCCATATGACACACCATACTATAGGAAGGAGGTGTTTTTCTGTTTCTGTTCAGAACACAGACAGACTTGTCTCATCACATGCTTCAAGAACACAGTGCCATAGTTTTGGGTAGAGAGTTTCAACATAGCATAGTGTCTATGGGAGTATTGGGACTTGTCAGGGCGAAGCACCCAAAAGGAGACAGGTAGGCTGTACTCTATGGCCAATGACCTGCATTTATTTTCGCATGCAGTGGTAAGAAGCCAGAGAAAGAAGGTAAGGGCTTCTCCATTAGTATACTGAGATATGTCTTCATGATTCCCAGTAATAAAAGAGGGAGGATTCGAGCACAGAGTTCCCTCAGAAGAAGGTGAGGGTAAGTAACCATTTCTAGAAAAGTTAGCTCATTATTCTAAACACACTTCTCTGTAAATTAAAGGTAACTGTAAGTTCTTTGACACTTCTTCCACTGAGAGGTAGGATCTATATGCCCTTTCCTTGAATTTGGGCTAGACTTAATGACCTATCTATATCCAATAAAATGCAGAAAAAGTAAAATAAAATAAAAAATCAACAGAAGTGATACGGTGGGACACTGGAGGCTAAGACATAAAACGCAATACAGGTTTCACCTTGCTTAGAGGAACCCTAGCATTGGAGCCCTCAGCCACCTTGGAAGAAGTCTGACTACCTTTAAGCAGCCATGCTATGAGGAAGCTCAGACCACATGAGGAATGTATTTTGGGTATTCTGGCTGACTGTCCCCAGTTGATTGCTCCCAGCTTCAATCACCAGGCATATGAGGAAATATGCCTCCAGATTATTCCAGTCCCCACCCAGGCACAGAGTCTACCCACCTGAGGGTCCCAGATATTATGGAGCAGAGGCAAGCCATCTTCTGCTGTGCCTTGTCTGAATTCTGATTGGGAAGGTAATTTCATATTTTGTTAAGGGCAAAACTATGTTTGATCCTTACAATGATACAGTTAAGCAGTTTGGGTCAGCATTATTACCACTGTCATTTTATAGATTAAAATAACAACAACAAGGATTTGAGCTTACCTTCTTTCAGATTATGCTGATACCCATCTTCGTATTCCATAAAGTTTATGCTTTCTCTATATTTTCCCATCTGGATCCTGTGGAGCTTTAGAATGGCCTAGGGAAACCAAATAAGATATATCCAGATTTAAAGACAAAGTTAGAAATGTTGAGTGAACAGAGGCTCAATATCGAAAGGGTGAGATCAGTTATCCTGTGGAGAAATAACTATGTAAGATATGATCTACAGTTTGTTGCTGATAAAGAAGGCTATAATTTAAAATAGAACCAATGAAAACAAATCTTAGAACTTTGAATGTTATGAGGAAGTGTTATGATGATGTAACTTTTTTAGGGTCTGATTAAAAAAATGAAATAGGACTGTTGAAGAATAAAAGATGCTGCACGTTGTGATTTTGATAAAACTAAGGGTAAAAGGTGGCGTGACTGGCTAACGATGCAATTTTAGTCTGTTTAGAAGTATGTCCTTACAGTAAAGAAGGACGCTTCAGACTGGTATAGCTTGATGACATCTCTTATGATAATCTTCATTTCCTCTGCTTTGCCAAGCCACTTTTTGATTTAAATTTAGTTCCTCAAGGAGACTTTTCTACTTGGAAGAGAAAAGCACAATGAAGCTAACAAACCTACCACACTCACTTGAAAGGCTACAGTTTGCATTTTTCATTGTAAAGGAATGTTAGTATTCAGATTAATCAAGCAGCCTCACACACAACGCCTTACCTTTAGACTAAGGATCAGCTCCCGGGCTCATAGTGACTCTATCAGTAGGCAGACCTTCCGCTCCAGAACTCAGTAGGACAGCTTTCTATCTCTTTAATCATGGTGAATACCATAAAGAGGTCACTGGTGAATTTCCTCCTCATGGGAAGTAAAAAAAAAAAGTAGTTCAAAGCTTCTCATGATTGATGGTTTGGTTACTTTGGTGATTCAAACTGTACACCATCAGTAGGCCACAGTATCTTCCACTATGTTTCTCACTCCTATTTCTCCAGTCCCTCCCCCCCTCCAATATTCCCTTTCCTTTACATCCAATGGACTTTTCATAATGAATTGGGTGTCTTCCATTTTGTTCTGTAATTGAGCCTCCAAGGGGAATTTAACTGATTTTCATGCATATTTTTTTACAGATAATGCCTTAGAATATTCTCTTCATGAAAGGCATGAAGTATTTAAAATGCTTTGAATGATTTTCTTGAAAATAAAAATGATTAAAGTTTTGATGCTTCAGATGTCTATAATGCTGTGCTTTGTGCAGGCCCTTGTACGCAGCAAGTTTTCCGTTTACATTTGTTGAATGAATCTGGAAAACGAAAAACACACTTAAAGGAAACGTTTTAGTCCTCAATAATGGGGAAAAGCTTTTAGACTTCCATTTAGCCCTACTGTAACAGGCCAGGTCCTTTAATGAAACGGACACAAAAATCATTCTAATAATTTAGCTGTTCCTAAATATACTTCTGTCAAATTCGCTTGGATGTTTCCACCCTGGGGTTTCAAGTCTTATTTTAAGGACAGAGACACTCGCTGTCATGGAAAAAACACAAGTAGTATGGGCTTCCCCATCTTTCTCCCTCTAGGATTTCAACTTCTCGAACACACCCATGCATGCTCTTCTAGTAAATCCCACATTGCAGCACAGGTTTAGGACAGGCAGAATGAAGTAGGAAATCGGAGCCATGGAAACGGCAGAGCGGAGGCAACGTGCACGCGCGAGGGTGGGCTCGAAGGTAAAGAACCCTCCCCTGACGACGGCGCGAGGGCGCTCCTAGGATTACGTCACGCACCCCGGGTGACGTCACGGCCGTGACACGAGCGTGACGCGGGTGACGCCGTTGCCGCGGCGACTTCTAGTCGTCTCCGCCCCCTTCCCCCGCCCCCCGCCTAGCATCCTTCCCCCAATCCCCTCAGGCTCGGCTGCGCCGGGGGCCGCGGGCCGGTTCCAGAGGTGGCCCAGGGGCCCTCCCGCCGCCGGCGCCGCCCGGGCCGTCCCTCCCCGCCGCCCCCCGCCCTCCGCCTCCGCCTCCCCCCGCCCTCCGCCTCTCTTCCCCCTCCCCGCCCAGCAGCGGTCGCTCGGGCCCCGGCTCTCGGTTATAAGATGGCGGCGCTGAGCGGCGGCGGCGGCGGTGGCGCGGAGCAGGGCCAGGCTCTGTTCAACGGGGACATGGAGCCCGAAGCGGGCGCCGCGGCCTCTTCGGCTGCGGATCCTGCCATTCCCGAGGAGGTGAGTGCCGGCGCACCCTACACCCCTCAGGTCTCTGGGCTCGGCTGGCTGGCATTTTTTGGGGGAGAAGGAGGTGGCAGTGGGGGCTCTGGTGCCTTCAGCCACCTTCTCCCTCGGGTTCTGCGGGGTGGGAGATGGGCATCCCCGCCGTGTCCCTCTCCGTCATGCGGCTCCTCGCTACGTAAACACACACGGTGGCCCAGGGGGGTTTCCCTGGCTCGCACCCCAGCCTGGGGGATTCAGGCAGCGTTGGTTGAACAGGAGGCTATCAATAGGGGGCGAGACTCAGGGTTGGTCCGAGAAGGTCACGGCTGGCTGAAGGTAGCCAGCCTCTCATCTCTTCGATGTTTTCGTTATTTGGGGGGGGGGG
>PISW01001631.1:177330-338139 GCA_004023785.1 Mungos mungo | reverse complement strand
TGTCCATCACCTGATGAGTGGATCAAGAAGATGTGGTATATATACACGATGGAGTACTACATGACAATGAGAAAGAATGACATATGGCCATTTGTAGCAAAGTGGATGGACCTCGAGGGTGTCATGCTGAGCAAAATAAGCCAGGCAGAGAAGGACAGAAACCATATGTTTGCACTCATAGGTCTAACAGGAAAACAGGAGAGACTTAATGGAGGACCAGGGGGAGGGGAAGAGGGAAAGAGAGTTGGGGAGAGAGAGGGATGCAAAACTTGAGAGACTATTGAATGCTGAAAATGAACTGAGAGTTGAAGGGGAAGGGGGAAGGGGGAAAAGAGGTGGTGGTGATGATGGAGGGCACTTATGGGGAAGAGCATGGGGTGTTGTGTGGAAAACAATTTGACAATAAAATATTATGGAGAAAAAAAAAAGAAAGTAGCATCCTTGTGCAGAGATCCTGTGGTGCTGTATAGTGCGGTCCCCCCTGGTCACTAGAACCAGGCACTCCAATGTGTCCCCATTATAGACTGCGGGTACCCTTCTCTTGTGGCTGAGCTGCATTTGTGGGCATGTTGGTGGGTGGGGGCCGGCTTCTTGCCTGACTGGCTGCAATGCCTTGCTTTGCCCGATGTGAGGGTACTGGGCATGGTTTGCCCCTTGAGGTGTTGAGAGGCCCGGTTCCTGCCTGTGTGCTCTCGGGTAGGCGTTGTCGGTATTCAGCCTAGCCAGGGGCCTGCAGTTACTGTCTGCCATGCCTGCGGGCGCAGCAAAGGGCAGGACTTGCTCTCTGCACAGCCGGCTATGAGGCTCAGCTTCGGGAATGTGGACACGCTGGTGTGTGGGTTATCTCCTCCCCTCCCAAGGGCGGGAGTTATTTTGAAGTGGCACATGCTGGCCGACTTGCCTCTGGGTGTGTTGGGGCAGGAGCTGTTTTGGAGGAATGGCTGCCAAGGTGGGCAAGTTGGGTGGGATGGTCTGCAGGAGAATGAGGGGGCATGGCACTCACGGACAGCATGGTAGAGGGGGAGTGTTAGAACTGGCTCCTGGAAGCATCTTGATCTCTAGGCTACAGGAGACAAAAATGGCATCTGCTATCGCTTTTGTTTCCAGAGAAACCTCCACCACATATTCTCAGATTCATCGATAAATCTCCTTCACAAATACCCCCAGGTGCTTTTCAAGCTGTTACTCTTGCACTGTGTCTCTGAGTTATTGAGTTTGTTGACTCTTTAATTGTTGGAAATCGGTTTCCTGTAGCACTCTGGCTCTCTTGGAGTTAAGCCAGCTGATTTTCAGTGTTCCTAGAGTTAGCCCTGGTATTTTCAAAGCCAGATATCACATGGTTCGGTTTGTCTTCCCAGTGTGGGTTCCCAGTTCAAGGGGGTTGCCCAGTGTGGGGTCTGTTCCTTTCGCTTGTCTATGCCTCTTCTGTTTGTGGTTAGTTGTACCAAGTGGTTGGTTCCCAACTGTGTCTCTTCCCTGTCTACCCTTTTCTATTTGACGTTCTGTCTGTGACGAGCTGCGGAAGTCTTCTGGTCATTTTCAGAGTTAGTCGGGTAGCTCTAGTTGCTGCCTCAGTGTGTCTGTGGGACAAGTTGAATTCCAGATCATCCCATTCTACCACTTTCCCTTGTATTCTCAGATGTGGGTCGTGGGTCCACAGTCTCACTATTTGTGCATTTAAAACGCAACAGAGGGATTTAAAGTGTGGAAAGACAAAAAAAAACCCCAAATAGTTATCAAAAACCAACCGAGATTTCTAAAACAAAGGAGCCTCAGTTGGGGGAGGTGGCCTGGCTCTTTATCTAGTTTTACAGCTGGCACTGTGTTTATTGGAGACAGCCATCTTTGAAGTGGATGCCTTTTTGAAATGTATCCGTTCACAATCAAAGCTTAATTCAGGCACTTGCATTACAAACAAAACAACAAAACAAAACAAAAAACCAAAAAACTCCACAAAAAACTGTTAGAACTTACACCACAACCACCTTAGTTATTTTTTAAGTGTACTGTTCATTGATATTACATACATTCTTAATGTGCCATCATCGCCCCCATCCATCTACAGAACTTTTTAAAAATTGTTTAAATTTAATTGTTTTTCTATACTTGTTTATTTTTGAGAGGTGGAGACAGAGTGCAAGCAGGGGAGGGGCAGAGAGAGGGAGACACAGAATCTGAAGTAGGTTCCAGGCTCTGGGCTTTGAACTTACAAGCCACGAGATCATGACCTGAACAGAAGTCAGATGCTTAACCGACTGAGCCACCCAGGTGCTCCATTATTTATCTATTTCTCTACTTAGCATGGATCTCAAACTCCTGACCCTGAGATCAAGAGCTGCATGCTCTTCCAACTGAGCCAGCCAGGTGCCCTAGAACTCTTTTCATCTTGTGCAACTAAAACTCTTTATATATTAGACTTAGGGCCCCTGTCCCCCAAGGCCCTGCCTGGCAGCTACCATTTTCCTTTTGGTGGCTATGGTTGTGATCATTCCAAGCAGTATAAATGGAGTCATTCCAGCATTTATTTTTTTGTGACTAATGTCCTCATGGTTGTAGCATATATCAAAATTTACTTTCTATTTAAGGCTGAATAATATTCCTTGGGACACTTGAGTGGCTCAGTCCCTTAAGAGTCTAACTGTTAATTTTGGCTCAGGTCATGGTGTCACGGTTTGTAGGTTCATGCCCCACGTGGGGCTCCATGCTGACAGTGTGGAGCCTGTTTGGGATTCTCTGCTCCTCCCCTGACCCCCCCACCCTCCACAAATAAATAAACTTTAAAAAAAGCTGGATAATATTCCACTGAACGGATATACCACATTGTGCTTATTCATTTATTTATTGATGAACACTTGGGTTTCTTAAACATTTTTGCTATTGTGAGTAATGCTGCCATGAACATGGATGTACAAATATCTTTTCAAGATCCTGCTTTGATTCTCACCAGTAGTGCGCAGATTCCAGTTTTTCCACACCCTTGCCAGTGCTTGGTACTTATTTGTGTTTTTTTGTTTTATTTTGATAGTAGCCTAATGGAAATGAGGTGGCATCTCTTTGATTTGCATTCATCTAATAGTGATGTTGAACATCTTTTCAAGTGCTTTTTGGTCATTTGTATGTTGAGTTCTTTGCCCATTTAAAAATTTTTAATGTATTTTTCTTCTCAAAAATTTTTTTTAAATGTTTATTATTAAGAGAGAGAGAGAGAGCTAGCACAAAGTGGGGGGCGGGGGGGAGAGGGCAGATAGAGGGAGACAGACGATGCAAAGCAGGCTCTGTACTGACAGCAGGAAGCCCGATGTGGGTCTCGAATTCACAAATGCGAGATTATGACCGGAGTTGAAATTATTTGCTCAAATGACAGAGCCACCCAGGCACCCCTGTTTGTTTATTTTTAAAATTAAGTTTGTTTATTTTGAGAGAAAGAAAGGAGGGGAGAAGAGCAGAAAAAGAGGGAGAGAGTGAGAATTCCAAGCAGGCTCTGCATTGTCAGCACAAAGCCTTACATGGGGCTTGAACTCATGAACTGTGAGATTATGATGAGTTGAAACCAAGAGCTGGATACTCAGCCAACCTGCTGGGCCATGCAGCTGCCTCTCTTTGCCCATTTTTTAAGCAGATTTTTAAAAATTGTTGTAGGAGTTCTCTGTGTATTCTGGATGTTAACTATCACACATATGATTTGCAAATATTTTCTTCCATTCAATGGGTGCCTTTTTACTCTGTTGATAGTATCTTTTGATGTTTTAATTTTCATGAAGTCCAATTTTTTGTTGTTGTTGTTGTTGCCTGTTTCTGGTTCAGATCTAAGAAACAACTGCCAAATCCAGTGTCATGAAGCTTTTACCTTATGTTTTCTTCTAAGAGTTTTACAGTTTTGCCTCTTTAGTTCTTTGGTCTATTTTGACTTAATTTTTGTATATGGTGCTAGATAATGGTCCAACTTCATTCTTTCCATGTGGATGTCCAGCTGTCCCAGAACCATTCGTTGAAGACACTACACTTTCTCTATTGAATGATTTTGGCATTCTTGTGGAAAATCTTTTGACAGTATATGTGAGGAATTATTTATGGCCTCTCTATTCTATTTCATTCGTTTATATATCTTTATTCCAGTACTACACTGTGTTGATTTCTGTAGCTTTGCAGTGGGTTTTGAAATCAGGAAGTGTAGGTCCTCCAGGTTTGTGCTTTTTCAAGGTTGTCTCAGCTGTTGATGGTCCATTGAGATTCCTTATGCAGTATATTAGAATGATTTTTTTGTATTTCTGCAAATAATGTTTGTGGAATTTCAGTAGGGATTGCATTGGTTGTCTTGGCTGATTTGGGCTGTATTGACATCTTAATATTAAGTCTTCCAATCCATGACTATAGGATGTTTTTCCATTTATTTGTCTTTTTAATTTCTTTAAAAAAATTTTTTTAACATTTTATTTATTTTTGAGAGACAGAGTGTGAACAGGGGAGGGGGCAGAGGGAGGAAGAGACACAGAATCTGAAGCAGGCTTCAGGCTCTGAGCTGTCGGTAGGCACAGAACTCAAAGTGGGGCTCATACCCACTAACCGTGAGATCATGACCTGAGCCAGAGTTGGATGCTTAATCGACTGAGCCACCCAGGCACCCCAGCCTTTTAATTTCTCTGACCAGTATTTTATAGTTTTAATTGTACAAGGCTTTGACCTCTTTGGTTAAGTATTTTTTCCTTTTGATGCTATTGTAAGTGGAATTGTGTTGCTAATTTCCCTTTCGGATTACTTATTGTTAGTGTATAGAAGTGTGGCTGATCTTTGTGTGTTACAGGCTTACATCCTAGTACTTTGCTGAACTCACTTATTCTAACAGGTTTTTGGTTTTTTTGGTGGACTCATTAGCATATTCTGTATATAAGAGTAAATCATCTGCAAGCAGGTATAATTTTACTTTTCCTTTGATTTGGATGCCTTTTATTTCTTGCTTTGGCTAGACCTTCCAGCACTATATGGAATAGAAGTGGTGACTGCTTTGTTTCTGATCTTAGAAAAGAAAGATCTGATCTTTCATAGAAGTATGATGTTCACTGTGTTTTCACATGTGGCTTTTATTATATTGAGGTAGATTCTTTCTATTCCTACTTTATTGAGTATTTTTATCATAAAAGGGTGTTCACTTTGGTCAGATGCTTTTTCTATATCAGTTGAGATGATCATGTGGTTTTTATCCTTCATTCTATTAATGTAGTCCATTATATTCATTTCTTTTCATATGTTGAACTATTCTTATATTCCAGGAATAACTCCCATTTGGTTGTGGTATACAATCCTCTTAATATGCTGTTGAATTTGATTTACTAGTATTTTGTTGTGGATAATTGCATTAGTGTTCATAAGGAATCTTGGTCTTTAGTTTTCTTGTATTGTTTTTGTCTGGCTTCATATCAGAGTGATGCTAGCCTTTAAAATGAATTAGAGGGCTGGGGAGCCTGGGTGGCTCAGTCTGTTGAGCATCTGACTTTGGCTCAGGTCATGATCTTTTGATTCATGAGTTCGATCCCCACGTCAGGCTCTGTGCAGAGCCCCACGTCAAGCTCCAGAGCCTGGAGCTTACTTTGAATTCTGTCTCCCTCTCTCTCTCTGCCCCTGCCCACTGATGCTATGTCTTTCTCAAAAATAACTAACCATTAAATAAATGAAAACAAAAAAGAATGAATTAGGGGGTGCTTGGGTGGCTCAGTTGGTTAAGCGTCCGACTCTTGATTTTGGCTCAGGTCTTTATCTTAGTGAGATCAAGCCCGTGAGATCAAGCCCAGTGTCGGACTCTGCACTGAGCATGAAGCCTGCTTGAGAATCAGTCAATCAATCTCCCTCTCCCCCTCTCCCCTCTCCCCCTCTCCCCTTCCCCCCTCAATAATAAATAAATACACATTTAAAAAAATGAATTAGGAAGTATTTATTCCCTTCTCTTCAGTATTTGGAAAAGTTAGAGAATAATTAGTTCTTTAAATCTTTGGTAGAATTCCTCAGTAAAGTCATCATTTCCAAAGCTTTTCTTTGTTGGGACCCCCCCCCCGCCGCCAAGTTTATTTGTCTATTTTGAGAGAAAGCACGAGCACAACCAGGAGAGGAGCAGAGACAGAGAGGGAGAGAATCACAAGCAGGCTCTATACTGTCATGCAGAGCCTGATGCAGGGCTCACACCCAGGAACTGTTAGACTGTTCCCTGAGCCGAAATCAAGAGTTGGGTGCTTAACCGACTGAGCCGCACAGGCACCCTTGTTGGGAGATTTTTGATTACTGATTCAATCTACTACATGTTATATAGGTCTATTCAGATTCTCTGTTTCTTTGTATTGCTCTCATAGGATTTTTATTTCTGTAAAATTGAGACTAATGTCCCCACTTTTGTTTATGATTTTAGTACTTGGAGTTTCCTTTTTTTTTTTTTTCTGTCCATTTAGCTAAAGGTTTGTCTATTTTGCTGATTTTTTTTTTCCAAATAACTTTTTATTTCAATGATTTTCCTCTACTGGTTTCCTTTATCTCAGCTCTAGTCCTCGTGATTTCCTTTCTTTTGCTAGCTTTTGTTCTTTTTCTAGTTCCATAAATTGTGAAGTTAGGTTGTTTATTTGAGATCATTCTTTTTAAAAAATTTTTTTTAAATGTTTATTTTTGAGAGAGAGCGAGCGAGCACTGGGCGGCGGGGTGGGGGGCAGTGTGGCAGAGACAGAGGGAGAGAGAGAGAGGAAGACACAGAATCTGAAGCAGGCTCCAGGCTCTGAGCTGTCAGCACAGAGCCTGATGCAAGGCTTGAACCCACAAACCACAAGATCATGACCAGAGCTGAAGTCAGATGCTTAACAGACTGACCACCCAGGTTACCCTGTTCTTGTTTTTTAAGATAAATGTTTATAACTATAAATTTCCCCCTTATCACTGCTTTCACTGAGTCCCATAAATTTTGATATGTTGTATTTTTGTCCCTCCCCTCCTTTTTTTTAAAGTTTTATCTATTTGAGCAATCTCTACACACAGTGTGGGTCTTGAACTCACAATCCTGAGATTCAGAGTTGCATGCTCTTCCAACTGAGCTAGCCAGGTACCCCATATTTTTGTTTTTCTTAATCTCTAAGTGTTTTCTAATTTCCCTGTAATTTCTTCTTTGATCCATTGGTTGATTGAGCATATGTATTACTTAACTTCCACAAATTTGTGGCTTTTCCATTTTCTTTGTGTTCCTGATTTCTGACTTTACCTTGTTGGAGTCACAGAATGTACTTTGTCTGATATCTGTTTTTTAAATCTGTACCCTAACATATGGCCTATCCTGGAAAATGCCTTATGAATGCTTAAGAAGACTGTGTATTGTGTTTTTGTTGGGTAGAATGTTCTTTATAAATCTGTTAGATCTGGTTGGTTTATTATGTTTTTCAGTTCCTGTTTCATTACAGGAACAACATTATTTTTGCTTAATGTGTTTTGATGGTTTGTTGTTAAGTGTATACGTTTGTATTTATTTTTTAGTTTATCTTTTTGGAGAGCGAGCAAGTGCGTGAGTAGAGGAGAAAGGCGGAGGGAGGGAGAGGAAGAGGGGGAGAGGGGGAGAGGGAGGGGGAGGGGGAGGGGGAGAGGGAGAGGGAGAGGGAGAGATCTTAAGCAGGCTCCACACTCAGCATTTTGTTTATCTGGGATTGTCTTAATTTCTCCCTCACTTGTGAAGGACAGTTTTGCCAGACATAAGATTTTCGATTAACAGTTTATTTCTGTTAACTCTTTGAATATATCATCCTACTACCTTTCGGCTTCTAAAGATTCAGATGAGAAGTCTGTAGGATTTCTTACTGAGGATCCCTGTTATGTGATGTCACTTCCTATTTGCTGCTTTCAAGTTCTTTATCTTTCAGAATGATTATAATGTTTCTTGGTGTATATCTTTTTAAGCTCATCTTACTTGACTTCTTTGTATGTATTTGTGTCCTTCAGCAAAGACCTGTTTTGGGTCATTTCTTTTTTCTCTCTGACACTCTTTTCTTTTTTTCTCCCACAATTTGTATATTGGCCATTTGATGATATCTTTTAGGCACTGTTCATCTTTTTAAATCTTTTTCTTTCTGTTCCCTAGGTTTATCAGTAATTTTGAAGGTAGGGCAATGGAATTTGTTTCTTTTGCCTGCTCAAATCTTGCTTTGATTGCCTCTAGTGAATTTTTCATTTCAGTTATTGTCCTTTTCAGCTTCAGAATTTCGTTTTGATTTCTCTTTAGGTTTTTCTTCTCTTTATTGATATTTCCATTTTATGTATTGCGTGATGCCACATCTTCCTTTAGTTCTTTGTTTTTAAGATGGTGGTTTTAAAGTCTTTGTCGAGTAGATCTGCCATTAGTCTATTTTTTTTTTTAATTTCTTCCCCAGCGATAGTTCCTGTTGATTTTTTTTTTCTTTGAATGGGCCATACATTCCTGATGCTTAGCATGTTTTGTTATTTTTTTGTTGGAAACTGGACATTTGAATCTAGTAATGTGGTAATTCTGAAAATCAGATTCTTCTCCTTCACCAAGGTTTGCTGGGTTTTGTTGTGCTTTTCAAATGTTGATTTATTTGGGGAGAGGCAGAGAGGAAAGAGAGACTGCCAAGCAGACTCCATAATGTTAGCGCAGAGCCCAATGTAGGGCTTGATTCCAGGAACTGTGAGATCATGACCTGAGCTGAAATCAAGAATTGGATGCTTAACTGACTGAGTCATTCAGGTGCCCCTTGTTTTTGTTTTTTGATTATTATGGGCTATCTCTGTGCCTAGGATCAGCCTGATGTATAAAGTTTATGTCCTTGCAGTTTTTTTTCAGCCTGTACCTTTCCCTCAGCATGTGCAGTGACTCGTATATGTATTTGCTTTTAAATGTTCTAGTCTTTATTGTCTGGCTCCCCAAAGGAGCAAAACAAAACAATGAGGAGAAGAAAAGATGATGATCCTTTACATTTTCTGGAAGTCACTTTAGCTTCTTTGGTTTTTCTAGGTTAGAAGCAGTCATCAGTGATCAGATCACAGAACTCTGATATTTGGAGCAAAGGGTTCTTTTTGCACCCCCCTGACCTACACAGACTGGGTGCAAGCTGCTCCTGGTACACTGTACACTGGAATTTGCACGTAGACTCCTTTAGAATTCCAAAATAGTTTTTTGAGACAGTCTTCCCAGTACAATTGTTGATTAGGTGGGGGGATACATTCCTGGTACTTCTTACTCTTCAATCTTCCCAGAATCCTTTCCTCTTGACCCTTTACAATGGAATGGGATTCAGGAAAGCCTTTCTGACTTCTCTTCTGTTGCTTCCATGTAATGTTAATAAATAGGGCAATTTGTTTTCCGAGATTTCCAACCAACTTTGGTCTCGCCTTGCCCTTCCTCTCTCTTGTCCCTGTCTTGCTCAATTTTGGTTCCATTCCCAGAAGTTTCTTTTCACTGCAGGCCCTGTCATGAAGCTCTAGCATGTCCTTGAGTGTTCATAGGACTCCAGCAGCTGGCACAAGGGTCAGCAGCCCTTCCAGATTCACCTCCTGTTTTTGTATTAGTGCAGTAGTGAATGTTAGTGAATACTCATGATTTGGGAATCTTCCTGTTTTCATAACTGTTAAATACTGCCTGTTGCTTTTTTGTTTTGTTTTGTTTTCCTACACAGATGATGACACCCTGCAGTTCTTGCGGCCATTTATGATTTGTCCCCACCTACTTATATTTTGATGTTTGTGGGGAATAATTTGTCACTAAGTTTTGATGCAAATATCGTTCTTTAGTTTTTGTCTTTGCTACCTTTTAATGTAGAGATTCAGAGATTTAGACGTTGAGGTCACCATGCAATCATTTTTTTCTTTATTCTTTTACATTTTGTATGTTAATATTTTATATGGCTTTTTAATACTTTAGTTGTCTTTTTTCCTTCAATAACATCTAGTTTGGCTTTTTTCTTTTTTTAATTCAGCTTGACAGTCTCCTTTAACTGGAAGATTTAATCTGTTTACGTTTAATATAATTACTGATGTGAGTTTAAGTCTGTATTACTTTCTTTTGTTCCATTTGTTCTCTGTTTCTCTTAGTGGTTTTTTTTTTTTTAATTCATCATCATGGTTCCTTTTTTCCCTTTACTACTAAGAAAATTACACACGTGAGTTCTATTCTTCAGTGGTTATTCTGAAAATTCTCCAGCATTCTTAATTTACAAAATACTGATATTAATAGATACCTTTATTCTCCTCCTGAATTATAAATAAAATCAGAACACAGTGACTCTACTTACCCTAATGCAGCTAATACATTTTGTTATTGTGCATTTTAGCTATGTCTTTCAATCTTCATAAGACATTATTTTATGTAGTTAGTATTTTTTACAGTTATTCAGTTCTTTGCTCTTTATTTCTTCCTACATCTCTGCCTTTCATCAAGGAATCTTTTCCATGAAGCATCTCCTTTAGAATTTTTTATAAAATAGATCTATCAGATTTGTTTTGTTTGAAAACATGTTACTTGTGCCTTTTATTATTAATGGATATTTTCACTGGGTTTAGAATTTGAGATTAGTAGGGGCACCTGAGTGGCTCAGTCAGTTAAGTATCTGACTTCAGCTCAGGTCATGATCTCGTGGTTTGTGGGTTCGAGCCCTGCATCAGTCTCTGTGCTGAACGCTTTCTCAGAGCCTGGAGCCTACTTGAGATTCTGTGTCTCCTTCTCTCTGCCCCTCCCCACTCACAATCTGTCTCATTCTGTCTCTCAAAAATAAATGTAAAAAATAATAAAGAATTTGAGATTGGCAATTATTCTCTTTCAGCACATTGAAGATATTAATTAGTCCGCCGTTAGTTTTCATTTTTACTGCTAACAAGTTAGCTGACATTTCAACTGTCAATCCTTTGAAGATAATCTTTTTCTATAATTGATTTTAAGATTTTCTGTCTTTGTTTCTCAGTAGTTTAATTTGATGTTCTTAGGTGTGATTTTGGGGGGGCGGCATCTATTTTGTTTGTAATTGCTGGGCTTTTTAGAATCTGTGGATTTATGTCTTTCGTTTGCTCTCAAAACTTTTTAGCTATTATATCTTTAAATCCTTCTTCTGCCCCATTGTTTCTTACATTTCTTGGATGCCAATTATGAATATATCCCCTCCCACTTGAAGTAGAAGGTCTGTTGTATTTTCCTGAAAGTAGCACAGAGAACTAAAAAGATGAAGTCCCTTCTACTTCTTCTTCTAATTCATTTAATTTTCTCTTCTGGTCTTCCTTAATCTGCCGTTAATTTTGTGATATGTGATCTTGATTTCAACTACTGTATTTTTTGTTCTAAATTTTTAGTTTATTCTTTTTCAATCCCTTTTTGTTTTCAGTTTACAGTTCTTTGCCAAAGGTTTCAAGGTTTGATTTTTTTATTCTTTTGAATATTATCAGCATAGTTGTTTTTTGTCTCTGACTAATAATTACAATATCAGAAGCCCTTTCTTGGTCAGTTTCTTTTGACTACTGTTTCTGTTCTCTTTGTGTCTTGTTTCCTGTATGCCTTGGTTATTTTGGACTGTTTGCTAGGTGTTGTACTTGAAACCTATTTTGGTGGGGATAGTTTAAGGCCTTTTCCCAGAGATTTCATTTGCTTCTGTCATTCACATGAGGGCGCTATTTGTTTGGGACCTTCTTGAGATAGTGGAATGACCCAGAGGAGAGGAAACCAGTTTCAGTTCCAGGCACAGTTGGTTTACTTCTAGTTAATTTTTACGCTGAGCACTGTAGCCCTTACAGATGAGAAATGGGGTGTATCTTTGATCCTTAGCATTCATTTTCACTATTCTTTCTTTGGATTGCCAAATGACTTCAGGGGAAAAGTAGGTTTCATCGCCTTGATTTTTTTTTTTTTTTTTTGATCTGGTAATTCCTCATTACTGTGTTAGTTCTTTTAATGCTTACAGGAAAAAGAGTTTAAGGAGTTTTTTGTTTTTAATTTTAAGTAATCTCTACCCCCAACATGGAGCTTGAGCTCATGACCCTGAGATCAAGAGTTGCATGCTTTACCAACTGAGCCAGCCAGGTCCCCCAAATTTAATGCATTTTATTCAGCTTTCTTCCTTGCCTTTAGAGACAGAGCTGCCTACTCTATCATTACCAAAAGTAGACTACTTATCTCATGAAATGTAGTCTTATCTACATACACTTAGGTAAAACAACGTGTATGAAAAAATGATCTGAGAAATTTACAGAAAAAAATCCAAGCTAATATATGATGGTAGGATCAATTTTGTTTAGCATACTTTATTTTAATTTTCAATGTTTATTTTTGAGAGAGAGAGAGGAAGAAACAGTGTGAGCAGGGGAGGGGCAGAGAGAGAGGGAGACAGAATCCAAAGCAGGCTCCAGGCTGAGCTGTCAGCATAGAGCCCGGCATGGGGCTGGAACTCAAGAACTGTGATATCATGACCTGAGCCAAAGTTGAATGTTTAACTGACTGAGCCACCCAGGCGCCCCTAGCATACTTTTATATAACAACAACTATCACTTATCTATAAGTTTCTATATGCCAGGTTCTTGTTCTAAGTACTTTCTACATATTGTATGACTTAATTTAACCTATAGGTGTATTACTGTGTTCTCTCTTTTACAAATGAAGAAATTAATGTTCAAAGATGTTAATGAATTTATCCTTGTCATATAATTTAATAGTCACCATCTGACTCTGAATGCTAAACATCTATACTTTATTCTTTATAGTGCTACGAGAACGTATAACAAGAGGACCTAATCTAGTCATGGGATCAGGGGAGATTTCCCTGAAGAAAGAAATCTGAGCCAGGATCTGAAGGTCGAGTATGAGTTAATTAAGTGAAGAACAGAATAAAAGTAGGCCAAGCCTTGAATATGGAGAGGAATGAGATTTTGAAGATTCGAAAGAGGTCCAGTGTGGTAGTTAGGAAGCTTGTCAGAATATGTAGCTTCATACTCTTTGGAGGATTATCTTACATCCTTGTTTCTGATCTCCAAGGATGTTTTCTTCCCACCTTAAAATTCTGGCTGACTCTTGATGGTGATACAGCTGGATGAACATAGCACCACCTCTGAAGTACTCCTGCCATGAAATCCTGAACCTGAATTTTAATAAAGTCTCTAGATGTACAATTTACAAGAAATATAGGGAGTGGAGACATGGTAAATGACAAGAATACAGTAAGCCAGATCTGAAATACAGGTAGTTTTGCAGGATAGATGACCTATTTTTTCAACCAAAATAATGCGTGTCAAAAGTGGGGGGGGTGGGACTGTTACAGATTAAAAGAAACTTTAGAGGGCTACATGTAGACCTTGTTTTGATCCTGATTTGAAAAATAAAAAGACATTTTTAAGACATGGATTTATTGGGGCACCTCAGTTAAGCATCCAGCTTCGGCTCAGGTCATGATCTCGTGGATCCTGGGTTTGAACCCCATGTCGGGCTCGTGCTGACAGCTCGGAGCCTGGAGCCTGCTTCAGATTCTGCGTCTCCCTCTCTCTGTGCCTCTCCCCTGCTCATACTCTGTCTGTCTCTCTTTCTCTCAAATAAATAAACCCATGTCTTTAAATTTTTTTTAATGTTTATTATAATCTTTATCTTTTTTTATGTATTTCTGAAAATTTCTCTAATGAAAAGTTACACTAGCTAAATGGTTTGCAAAGGCAGGAGGGATTAACATAGTGGGTTACTGAGTTGGTAAAAGAGGGTTATTGAGTTGGTAAAAGAGACCAAAGTTGATGTCAAGCAGCACAAGTGGAAGAATTTGAAAATTTTTAACATGTTACTGAGTTTATCTAAAACTGGAAAGCTATACACTGTAGACCTACAAGAGTGACTGGTAAATTGTCCAGTTGGATTTCATTATCTGAAGCGGACATAGAAGGGTAGGAGGGTGCTTTGGAAGAAATACGGCCTGGTAGCAAGGAGGCCTACTTCTTTCCTAATCAGTCCTGAGACGATCCCTTCTCATCTCCGGACCTCAGATGGTTACAGCACATGACACACTGGTACAGCTCTCCCGTGTGCTTCCTTGCCAGCTCTCAACAGCGAGAGATTTGGGGTTAAGCAATATTCAAGGTCCTCTCAAGGTCTGAAAGTTGATGATGCTAATGAATGTGTGTGATTGTGTCTCTGGAAAGGAGGAATTGTACCTACATATCAAACAATACAAGAAAACTTTTTCCTATAGGATGATAGAGTCTTAGAAAACAAGAGGAAGTGATGGTCGGGTAGAGTAAATAAAAACTTTTGTGTCCCAGACAGAACTCTTTGCTGCTAGCTTCTGATCTATTTAGAAATAAAGACCACCTAACAAAATGGCACTGCATTTACCCTTGGAATTAGTGCAGTGAATTGTTAGACTGACGTGGAACTTTGGGTCAGGCACCGTTCTTTTAGTTTTGGGGAGCAGCTTCCAAAAGAGAACTTTATTAGCAGCATGTGCTTTGCACATTATCTAGTTAATAGTTTTCTGTGTGTGTGCATGCACCTGCATGGGTATGAGAAACCCCATAATGTTTTATTTCTAGAGAACATCATAAGATCAGGCTTAATCATTTAAAAAAAATTTTTAAGCAGTCTCTACACCTAATGTGGGGTTTGAACTCAGGACTCAGAGATCAAGAGTTGCATGCTCTTCCAACTGAGCCAGCCAGGCATCCCCAGATTAGGGTTTATTCTAGTCATTCTTTTTATTTATTTTTTATTTAAAAATAGTTTACTTTTGGAGGCAGAGCATGAGCATGAGCAGGGGAGGGTCAGAGAGAGAGGGAGACAAAGAATCTGAAGCAGGCTCCAGGCTCTGAGCCGTCAGCACAGAGTCCGTTGTGGGGCTGGAACTCACGAACTGTGAGATCATGGTTTGAGCCAAAGTCGAACCTGTAATCAACTGAGCTGTCCAGGTGCCCCTATTCTAATCATTCTTAAAATCAGCTTTCTGAAAACTCCTATCAGTTTTGACACAGGAATGGCTTAAATTGCCCAAGAGTTACTGGCTCTTCTAAGTATAATTTCCTTTAATACCTGTTGCACTTTTTCTTTTTTAATTCAGGCAACTCCAGTATTTTTTACTGCCAATCTACTTCTTTTGATTTTACAAAAGATACCGAATCTCCAGCAGCCCCTAAAGCCTAGGAGTCCAGTAAATCACCAGACTCATGACTGAAAAACAGGTAAACTTAAAATTTTTGAAGCCAATGATTTGTGAATGTGCCAAAGAATACTCCATCTACAAATGTGAAAAATCTTTCTTAAAAGGGTTCTTTAGTAAAATAATTTAGGGAAATGTTGGAACTGTAATAACTTTGGGAAATATTATTAAAGATTATTTCGTGATTTCATTATTCTAAGACTTCGCCACACTATCCAAAGAGAGACTTTAGTATACAGTATTTCCTATTTACTTAAAAGTCTCATGAACAGTTCATTAGTGTTCTGTGCCACATGCTTTAGAAAATGCCATTCTTAGCTCTTTGCAGAATTAGCAGTTACATTTTTCTTTTCCTTAAAAGAGGTATCCAGGAACAGCATGTATAATTTGATAATTCCAAAGACATGGCATTATTTACAGTACTTTGTTTTTGTGAGTCATAGCAGACATCCACCGAGATGCCCAACAGAACTTGTGGCTCCTACAGCCTATCTTTTTTTCGTGTTAGTTTATTTTTGAGAAAGAGAGAATGAGAGAGAGAGGGGATGGGAGGCGGGGGATGAAGAGGGGGGATGAGTGAGGGAGATAGAGGAGAATGAGAGAGAGAGGATGAGGGAGAGAGAGAGGAGAATTGCCGGGGGCGGGGAGAGAGAATGAGAGAGCATGAGCAGGGAAGGGGCAGAGAGAGAGGGAGACACGGAATCTGAAGCAGGCTCCAGGCTCTGAGCTGTCAGCACAGAGCCCACAGAGCCTGACACGGGGCTCAAACCCACGAACCACGAGGTCATGACTTGAGTCAAAGTCAGACACTCAACTGACTGAACCACCCAGGTGCCCCTAAAACAGATACGTTTAATAATTTTAATTCTGGGTCATGAATCTTTGTGACCAGAAGACCTTAAAAAATAATAAGGGAAAAGATTTTGGGAGGGTAGAGAAGTACAAAAAGAATAAAGAAGGGGAGGAAAACAGCCAAAAGGAAAGAGTTGGCGCTGTGGTGACAGTGCTGTCATAGTTATCAGGGTAACTTGTTCCTTTTTTGTCTTGAGAGATTTTTTTAATATCTATAGGCTTTGGATATGGAGAGTAATCCTTTTATATGTATTTTGTCTATTGCCTAAATTATTAATCTTTAAGCTATAATATTTAATACTATTCCACTAATGAAAACTATATAAATTACATTTTTTCAAACATTTTAACACTGAAAATTCATTCAAAAATTACCTTCTCAAATATACTTTAGTAACTTAAATATTTATTTTGAGAGCAAGAGTGTGTGTGAGCAGGGGAGTGGCAGAGAGAAGGAGAGAGAATCCCAAGCAGACTCCATGCTTGGTCAGCACAGAGCCTGATGCAGGGCTTGATCTCATCAACTGTGAGATCATAGCCTGAGCTGAAATTAAGAGTTGGACAGCTAGCTGACTGAGCCACCCACACACCCCTATTAATAACTTAAAAAGCAAGTAAATCACCTCACACATCGATTCATTGGATTTACATCAAAAGACTGTTTTAAACTGTTAATATATGGATTTAAATGTATAGTTTAAACAATTCTCTCATTCTTACCTATATCGTATGTTCTTAATTATCTTTTTCCTCCCATTATTTTGTTTTTATTTATATAGACTAGAGAGTTAGGGTTCCCCTCTTAGGTTTATGTTATAAATACATACTTAAGAGTCAGGGATACAAAAACTTGAGAATTATCTTTCAGAGTAATTCTACCAGAGTCAGGTACCTAGATGGACTCCTTTTATAATTAAATCTTGTCTATTATACAAGGGACTGTGTGAATTATTGGCTTCAACCAGTCAGAGGTGTGTGTGTGTGTGTGTGTGTGTGTGTGTGTGTGTGTGTGTGTGATTCTACTCATTAAGTGATACTTGTTTCTGAGTAACTGACATTTAATTTACTATTCAGTTAATAGGACCTAATTTGCAGCTGTTTCTTTTGAGTAGAGCCTGGGCTGGTTCAGTTAAAACAAAACACTGAGGTCTGTTTGGTTCATTGAAATAACAAGGTATTTTTTTGTTGGTGTTTTTGTTTTACTTTATCCATTAAGGCCTTATGTATGAGTATTCTGGAATTATATTATTATGCTTATTTGCATTCTTTATAGTCCTGCTAATTTTGTCAGAAATAAGTTTAATTTTACTTATTATGTGTACATAAAAATTGGCACTAAAAAACTTTGGAGAGAAAGTTCCAGTATTCAGAAGACAAGGAAATTATATTCAAGAGGGTGTTTCTTCTCTTTGTATGTTAAAGTTGATTGTTTTCTCCCCTTGTGATTATAGCAGGAAGAAGCAGAATGGGAAAGCATAAATGTGCTTTTGATGATGCATGGCTTAAAACCTTTATCTCTAGTCAAAAGACCTGATCTTAAAGGTAATCAGATCCTATTCTTGCTTATTATGGGGGAAAAATTTCTTGTTCCTTTTAAGACTTTTTATCTTAAAATTATTTTGCCTTTTATATTTATTATCTGTTACATTCCAAAAATGTAGATCTCATCGTTTTTGACAAACAGTCATCACAGAAGATGAGGCAGAATTTGAAAACATTGGTGGAAGAAACAACACGTCAGCAGAAAATGATCCAGGAGCTCATAGAAACCAATCAGCAGCTTAAGTAAGAAAATGGAAAAAATCTCTTGAGAGTTTTTTCTGCATAAGTTGTATGCTTTTTAAAAGTAGTTTCCTTGAAAAGAATCTGGTATTTTAATTTTCTATTTTGATGAAATACTAAGCTTAAAAAATATTTCTGATAAATCTTTCAGTGTTCGCTTAGTTTAGGTATGTAACAGTGCCCTATATTTTTTACATTGGTTTGTGTTATATGATGGAAATTAAGAATGCAAAGAAATTTTAGAAATTCTTTATGTTGTTATGGGTATGTTTGTTGATGTGATTTACTTTTATTACTAAGGGAAGGAATTGTGTGTCTGTTATTAGGAATGAACTTCAGCTAGAACAGAGCCGAGCAGCCACGCAGGAACAACGAGCTAATGACTTGGAACAAATTATGGAGTGTGTGAAATCTAAAGTTGATGAATTGGAGGATGAATCCCTAAACAGGGTTTGCCAGGAACAGAATAAAATAAAAGATCTTCAAAAGGAACATAAAGCTTTACAGGTATTGATTATGTGTTTTCTTACATGATGGTACTGAAACAGCTCATTAAGGTCACAGGTGACTTCTGTGTTGTCGCTTAATTCAGTGACTTTATCTTACTCACCTATCACTGCTGCCTTCTTAAAATTCTTTCTTTCTTTGGTTTCCAGAATATCCTCACCTCTGGTTTTCCTCCTGGTCATTCTTCAGTTCCTTTGCTGGTTCTTATCTCTCTATCCTCTTAGTGCTGGGACTCCCCAGTACTCATTTCTTAGATCTTTTATCTTTCCTATATATTCTGACTTATATGTTCACTCTAATTCATAGCATAAATTCATTTGTAATTTAAATCTATAGCCCAGGCATCTTCCCTTAATTCCATACTGATAACTTGCAGCCTATTTGATATCTCTACTGAATGTCTGATAGATAATACTAGAATTTTACGTGTCTAAAAAGGAATTCCTGAATTTCTTCCCAAAACTTTTAATGTTCTTAAAGCTCCACTTCAGTCAAAGTCACCTTCATTTCTCTTCTACTCCTCTGTTGATCTCTTTTGTTTCCACCCTTGCCTTTTCAGTGTGCTTTCAACACAGTAGCTCAGAAGCCTCTGATGGCTTTCCTTTTTCTTGAGAGGAAGATCAAAATGTCTTACTATGGCCTCTAAGGTCCTATATATGTGGCTCCCTGTTACCTTCTGATTTCATCTAGTGTACTCCTTGCTGCTTCTACTCCGGCCGTACCCATGTTCTTGCTCTTCCTTGAACATTTTCTTTGATCATCCTCACCTCAGGGCCTTCGTACATTTTGTTCGTTCTTTTCCCTTTGCCCTGCATGCCTTTTTCTTTCTCCTTTCTCAGTGTCACCAAGAGTTAGCTGCATGGCTTGTTCTCTGTCCTTTCTGAGATGTCACCATCTCTCAGGGATTCCTTTCTTGACTGCTTTGCTTCTAGTGCCGGTCCCATCCACCACATTTCATACTCCTTCCTTGATTTATCTATAGTTCTTACCACCGTCCAACATCCTGACATACTATATGCTTTGTTTTGTTTATGTATCTTCCTATGTTAGAATGTAAGCTCTGTGAAGGCAAATATTTTTGTCTGTTTAGGCTAAAAGAGTACCTCTTTTATTAGTAGGAGTGGATGCTCAAATATTTGTTATTGAATTAAACTTATGTAACATTTTTATGGAATATCCTTTGTGATTATAAGTTTGGTTACTTTTCTTTTTATAAAAATAGCAGTATTTTAACACTGAATCCTTGTTAATTCTCCAATTTTAAAAAATTATTTTATTAAAAATCTTTTTTACTGTTTCTTTGTGAGTGAGAGAGAAAGACAGAGTCTGAGCAGGGGGAGGGGCAGAGAGAGAGACACACACACAGAATTGGAAGCAGACTCCAGGCTCAGAGCTGTCAGCACAGAGCCCACAGAGCCTGATGTGGGGCTTGAACCCAGGAACTGCGAGATCATGACCTGAGCAAAAGTTGGATGCTCAACCCACCAAGCCATACAGGCGTCCTTATTTTATTTGATTTTTAAATGTTTATTTGAGAGCGAGCATATGGGTGAGTGCAGGGGAAGAGAGAGGGAGAAAGGGAATCCCAAGCAGGCTCCACACCCAGGGTTGAACCTCATGCAGGGCTCAATACCGTGTTCATGAGATCACAATCTAAGCCATAATCAAAAGTTGGCTACTTAACCGACTGAGCCACCCAAGCACCCCTATTCGAGAGTCTGTTATGATTTTCTGTCTCTTTTTATCTTCCTTTTTCCTTCCCTTTTGTTTCTTAAATTCCACATGACTGAAATCATATGATGTTTGTCTTTCTGTGGTTTTTTTGACCTAGCATAATACACTCTAGTTCCATCCACATTTTTGCAAATGGCAAGATTTCATTCTGTTTGATCTCTGAGTAATATTCCATTGTATACATATACCATATCTTCTTTATTCATCAGTTGATGGTTATTTTGGCTCCTTTCATAATTTGACTATTGTTGATAGTCCTGCTATAAACATTGGGGTGCACGTGCCCCTTTGAATCAGCATTTTTGTATCTTTTGGATAAATACCTAGAGGTGCAGTTACACTAATTTTTTGAGGAACCTCCATACTGTTACCCAGAGCGGCTGCACCGGTTTGCATTCCCACCAGCAGTGCAGAAGGGTTCCTCTTTCTCTGCATCCTCGCCAACATCTGTTGTTGCCTGAGTTGTCATTAGCCATTCTGACTGGTGTGAGGTGGTATGTCAATGTGATCTTGATCTTTTCTATACTTGTTGAGGACCAATTTGTGCCCCAGTATGTGATCTATTCTGGAGAATGTTCCATGTCTACTTGTGAAGAATGTGTATTCCACTGTTTCAGGATGAAATGTTCTGAATATATTGTTAAGTGCATCCAGTCCAGTGTTTCACTCAAGCCATTGTTTCCTTGTTTGTTTTCTGTTGAGATGATCTGTCCATTGCTGTAAGTGGGGTATTGAAGTTTCTATGGGTTTCTATGTTTGGGTACTTCCATGTTGGGGGCATAGATGTTTACAGTACAGTTGTTAGGTTTTCTTAGTGGTAGACCCCCTTAATTATGATATGATGTCCTTCTTCATCTCATTACAGTCTTTATGTTAAATATTTAGATTTTCTGATGTAAGTATGGCTACTCCAGCTTTCTTTTGGCGACTATTAGCATGATAGATGGTTCTTCATCACCTTACTTTCAATCTGAAGGTGTCTTTAGGTCTAAAGTGGGTCTCTTGTAAACAGCATATAAATGGATCTTTTCTTACCCGTTTTCTTACCCTATGTCTTTTCATCGGAGAGTTAATCCATCGACATTTAGAATGGGGAGGCAGAGTTTTTGGCCCTACAGGGTGCTTGCCAGAACTGTCATGGCTGTCTTCCCTCATGGGAGTGAGGTGTGTTGAGACTGCAGTTTAAATAAATACAGTATAATGAACTTATAGGTTATTGCAGGCTACAGGCTGGCAAGGAGAGCACACGCTCTGCACCTGCTGCCCTTGGTCTGATAGCCCTGGTGGAAGGTGGGCAGCTATGAAACTACTGTTTCATTTTTACCTCCAGCTCATCACTAACTACTCTATCAAAATCATTGATATCTAATCATCTTTCAAGATTCATTCATGTTGCTGGGTGTATCAATGGTTAATTATTTTTTATTACTGACAAGTATTCCATTGTGTGGATATACCACAGTGTATTGACCTGTTAGTGTATATTTGAGTTTCTAATTTCTGACTATTACAAATAAAGCTTATTAACATTTGTGTTCAAGTGTTTCTGTGGACATTTCTCTTTGGTAGATACCTGAGACTAGAATTGCTGAGTTGTATGTAAGCATATAGTTAACTTTTTAAGAAACTGCCTTCATTTTTTCAGTCATTTTCAAGGAGCTTAAGTTCTTAATTTTGATCAAGTTTAAATCAGGTTTTAAAAAAATAGATTATGCTTTTGATTTGTATCTTAAATGGTCCCTAGCCCAAGGTTATAGTATCTAATTGTTCTACGCACCATTCGTTAAAAAAGAGTATCCTTTCTCTACCACATTGCCTTTGTACTCACAGCCAAAATGAATTTTTGTACGTGTGGGTCTCCTTCTGGACCCTCTGTTCAGTTTCATTAATGTATGTATCTGTCTTTATGGAAGTACCACACTGTTTTGATTGCTGTCAATCTTGTAATCAGGCACTGCAAGTCTTCTATATGTTTCTTTTCTACATGTTACTTTGTCAATATTGTGTTCACTGTTTTAGGTCTTCTGCATTTCTTTGTGAATTTTCTAATTAGCTTGTTGATTTCTAAAAAAAAGAAAAAAGCCTGCTAGGATTAAATACATAGATCCATTTGGGGACAACGGCATCATCTTAATAGTATTGAATGTTGTGATCCATGAAAATGCTGTTTCTATTTGTTTAAATCTTTAATTTATCTCCACAGTGTTTTGTAATTTGGGGTACTCTGGCCTTTCACATCCTTTATCAGATTTAGCTCTGAGTATCCAATATTTTAATGGTATTCTAAGTGATTGTATTTTCTGTTTACTTAAAAATAAAATTTTAACAAAAAAAGCAATCTTTACACCTACTGAGAGTCTCAAGCTCATAAGAGTCACACACCTTGAGATGGAGCCAACCAGGCACCCTGATTTTTTAATTGTTTAATTCTTAATATTCACTGTTAGTTTATAGAGATAAATTGATTTTCCCTTTTTTTGTTGTTGTGCACTGTTATACATAACATAAAACTTACCATTTTTAAGTGTACACTTAAGTAGCATTAAATACATGCTTGTGCAACTATCCTCGCCATCCATCTGCAGAGCTTTTTTCGTCTTTCCAAACTGAAACTTCATACTCATGAAACAGTAACTCCTCATTCCTTGCTCCCTGCAGCTCCTGGCAACTACCATTCTACTTTGTGTCTCATGTGAACTGCTCTAGTTGCCTTATATAGGTGGGATCATAAAGTATTTATCCATGTTGTAGCGTGTTGGAATTTCCTCTCTTTTTAGAGCCAGGTAACATTCTATTGTATGTGTTTACCACATTTTGTTTATCCATTCATCCATCATTGGATACTTGGATTGTTTTCATGTTTTGGCTATTGTGAATAATCCTGCTATGAACGTGGATGTACAAATGTCTTTTCAAGTCTCTGCTTCCAGTTGTCTTGGTTATATGCCCAGAAGTGGAATTGCTTGGTCATATGGTAAATTTATGTTTAATTTTTATGTGGAACTGCAATATATTCTCTGGAGTTGCTACACCATTTTACATTTCTGCCAGCAATGCACAAGATCTCTCCACATCCTTACCCACATTTGTTATTTTTGATTCTGTTGTATTTTTTTTATATATAGTTTATTGTCAAATTGGTTTCCATAGAACACCCAGTGCTCTTCCCCACAAGTGCCCTCCTCCATGACCATCACCCCCTTTCCCCTTTCTTCCTCCCCCTTCAGCCCTCAGTTTGTTTTCAGTATTCAAGAGTCTCTCATGATTTGCCTCTCTTCCTCTCCCTAACTTTTTCCCACTTCCCCTCCCCATGGTCCTCTGTTTGTTTTCACTCATAGGTCTAACGGGAGAATCCTTACGGTATCTGTCCTCTGCCTAACTTATTTCACTTAGCATGACACCCTCAAGGTCCATCCACTTTCCTACAAATGGCCATATTTCATTCTTTCTCATGGCCATGTAGTATTCCATTGAATATAGAAACCACATCTTCTTGATCCATTCATCAGTTGATGGACCTTCAGGCTCTTTCCATGATTTGGCTATCGTTGAAAGTGGTGCTATGAACTTTGGGTACATGTGCTCCTATGCATCAGCATTTCTGTATCCCTTGGGTAGATCCCCAGCAGTGCTACTGATGGGTCATAGGGGAGTTCTGTTGTTAATTTCTGATGAACCTCCACACGGTTTTCCAGAGCGGCTGCACCAGTTTACATTCCCACCAACAGTGTAGGAGGGTGCCCGTCTCTCCACATCCTCGCCAGCATCTATAGTCTCTTAATTTGTTTATTTTAGCCACTCTGACTGGCGTGAGGTGGTATCTCAGTGTGATTTTGATTTGTATTTCCCTGATGATGAGTGACTCTGAGCATCGTTTCATGTGTCTGTTTGCCATCTGGATGTTCTCCTTGGAGAAGTGTCTATTGATGACTTCTGCCCATTTCTTCATTGTTTATTCATTTTTTTGGGTGTGGAGTTTGGTGAGTTCTTGTAAATTTTGGATACTAGCCCTTTGTCTGATATGTCATTTGTGACTATCATTTCCCATTCTGTCAGTTGCCTGTTAGTTTTCTTGATTGTTTCCTTTGCTGTGCAGAAGCTTTTTATCTCAATGAGGTCCCAATAGTTTATTTTGGTTCTTGATTCCCTTGCCTTTGGGGATGTGTCAAGTAGGAAATTGCTGCGGTTGTGGTCAAGGATTTTGTTTCCTGCTTTCTCCTCGAGGGTTTTGATGGTTTCCTGTCTCACATTCAGGTCCTTCAGCCATTTTGAGTTTATTTTTGTGTACAGTGTAAGAGAGTGGTTTAGTTTCATTCTTCTACATGTTGCTGTCTAGTTCTCCCAGCACCATCTGTTAAAGAGGCTGTCTTTTTTCCCATTGGATACTCTTTTCTTCTTTGTCAAAGATTAATTGGTCATACGTTTGTGGGTCTGGTTCTGGGTTCTCTGTTCTATTCCATTGGTCTATATGTCTGTTTTTTTGCCAATACCATACTGTCTTAATGATGACAGCTTTGTAGTGGAGGCTAAAGTCTGGGATTGTGATGCCTCCTGTTTTGTTTTTCTTCTTCAGTATTACTTTGGCTATTCGGGGTTTTTTGTGGTTCCATATGAATTTTACAATAGTTCGATAGTTCGTTCTAGCTTTGAGAAGAATGCTGGTGCACTTTTGATTGGGATTGCATTCTGTTGTATTTCTAATCGTAGCTCTTCTAATGGGTGTGAAATGGTATCTTATTCTGGTTTTAATTTGCATTCCTAATGGTCTTTGATGTTGAGTGTTTTTTCATGTGCTTATTGGTATGTTCTTTAGAGAAATGTCTATTCAAATACTTTCCTTGTTTTTTTAATTGGATTTTGTTGAGTTGTTGGAGTTATTTTGGATACTGACTCTTATCATATGTATTATTTGAAAATATTTTCTTACTCTGTTGGTTGCCATTTTTACTCTGTTGATAGTGTCCTTTGATACACAAAAGTTTTAAGTTTGGAGAAAGTCAATTTATCTGTTATTTTTTTCCTCTTGTGCTTTTTGTGTCTTATTTAAGAAATGATTGCCAATCCAGTGTCATGAAGCTTTTGTCCTACGTTTTCTTCTAAGAGTTTATAATTTATCTCAAATTTGGATCTTTGATCCATTTTAAGTTAATTTTTGTATATGCTGTTAGATAAGGGTCCAACTTCAGTCTTTAGCATGTGGGATACCCAGTTTTCCCAATATTATTTGTTGAACAAAGCATTTTATTTTCCCTTTGAATTCTTTTGGTACCCTTGTTGAAGAAAATTTGATCATACATCCTCAGGATTATTTCTGGGCTCTCTTTGTTCTACTCCATTGGTATATATCAGTATCACACTGTTTTGATTATTATAGTTTTGTGATAAGCTTTCAAATCAGGAACTTTAAGAACCTTAACCTTTTCCTTGTTTTGGCTGTGTGAGGTATCTTGAGATTCCATTTGAATTTTAGTACCGATTTTTCTGTTTCTGTAAAAAAAAAAAAAAAAAAAAAAGATGTCATTAGAATTTGGATAGGGACTGCATTGAATCTGTAGATCACTTTGGGTAGTATTGACCTCTTAACAATATTAAGTTTCCAGTCTGTGAACACAGAATGTCTTTCTATTCATTTCTGTTGTCTTCACTTTCCTTCAGCAGCATTTTATAATTTCAATGTATAAATCTTTTGTCTTCTTGATTTATTTCTATTTTATTTTTTTATTCTATTGTAAATGGAATTGTTTTCTTTTCCTTTTAGATTGTTCACTGTACTTGTACAGAAATGCAGTTGAGGGATATCTGGGTGGGTTGGTGGAGTGTCTGACTCTTAGTCTCAACTTAGGCCATGATCTCTTAGTTTGTGGGATTTAGCCCCATGTGGGGCTCTGCACCAACAGTGCTTAGGATTCTCTCTCTCCCTGCTCTGCCCTTTGCATGTGCACATGCTCTCGCTCTCTCTCTCTCTTAAATAAATTGAAAACAAATGCAATGGATTATTCTGTGTTCACTTTGTATGCTTCTCCATTACTGAATTCATTTATAGGTCTAACAGGTTTCTTTTTGTGGACACTTTAGGCTTTCTGCATATAGGATCATATCATCTACAAACATGCTTTTACCTCTTTCCAAAATGGATGCCTTTTATTTCTGTTCGTTGACTGATTACTCTGACTAGGACTTCCAGTACTATGTGGAATACAAGTAATGAATGCAGGCATCTTTGTCTTGTTTCTGATCTAAAAGGAAAAGCTTTCAGTCTGTCACTATTGAGTATGATATTCACTATAGGTTTTTCATAAATGGCTTTTATTATGTTGAGATTGTTTCCTTCTGTTCCTGGTTTGTTGAGTGTTTTTATCATGAAAGGGTGTCAGATTTTGTCAAATACTTTTTCTACATCAATTAAGATCATCGTATTTTTTCCCCTTTTATTAACTGTTTATGTGGTGTAGGATGTTGATTTTTTTTTTTTTCATATGTTGAGCCATTCTTGCATTCCAGGAATAGATCTCACTTGGTCCTGGTGTCCTCACGGGTCCTTTTAATTGGTTAAGGAATTTGGCTTGTTAGAGTTTTGTTGGAGATTAACTGCATTAGTGTGTATAAGGAAGACTGGTTTGTGGTTTTCTTCTCTTGTGTTGTCTTGCTTTGTGTCGGGATAGTGTTGGCCTCACAGAATGACTTAGGAGAGATACAGTTGATTTCTTACATGTTGCTCTTAACACATGCAAGCTTGCAAAACTGATAATTAGTTCTAGTTTCATGGCTAATGTTTAGGTAGAGATGGAACTGGGACACATGTCAATTGGCTATAAAGCAGCTGCCTGGCTTCCAGTTGGGGACTGAGGCACATGGTCACTGGTTACTAGGAGATGTTGTAGTATCAGAAGCTGAGTCCCCTTTTCCCCTTGAGGCTTGAGCTAAGTCTCAGTAAACTTTGACAATATGGGCAGGTGAACATGTGCTTAGACAAGTCATTCTCCTCTGAAAATGGTATATCATGGGTAGATGGGCATGGAGTTTCTCACTGAATTTAATGAAAAGTGTATTAATAACAGCAGTGATGATGCTATTGATAATGAGCTTTCAAAGGACATTGAAGGATTGAAGGTAGGGAAGAAGGGAAAACCAGGCCAGTGATATTTTATTGAAGACAAAGTGTCCAAGAGTTAAATTCCTTTGTATAAATCTTGGGGTATATATTATTTCTTAATAATAAATCCTGGATAGGGACTTACTCTAAGTTTGTCATCTCCCATATTGCATGAATGCCTAAATTGATCAAATTCTCTGAAATCTTGAATTATCATTGATCACTTAATCTGAATTTTAGGGGCACATGGGTGGCAAAGTCAGTTACGCATCCAACATGATTTCTGCTCAGGTCATGATCTCAAGGTCATGAGATCAAGTCCCATTTTGGGCTCTGTGGTTGGCCTCTGTGCTGGGCATGGAACCTGTTTAAGATTCTCTCCCTCTCTCTCTCTCTCTCTCTCCTTCTCCCTCCCTCTGTCTGTTCCTCCCTGGTTGATGTGTGCATGCATGCTCTTTTCCCAAAAAAAAAAAAAAAAAAAAAAAGGAAAAAAAAACCCTGAACTTTAAATCCTGGTTTTTATTAACATTCCTAATATTGGTCATTTCCTGATTATTATTTTCATCTAAATGAAATTATGTCATTTTTATGAAGATTCTTGAGTTGCTTTACTTGCTCTCAAAACTTGAATACATCCAATTAAGTATAAGTGTTATTTTTGTATTGTTACCTTTTTTGGGGTTTATGACTTATTAATGTTCTTGGAGCTTGTACTCATGTGAAAACAGTTCTTAAAGTTCTTGAATGAAGCCTCTTGATAGAAGCTGTGTACAGTATTGTTGGGACAGCGTGTCCTCGATGTACATATCGTAATTACGGTTTTTGAAAAATTTCTTACAGGCAAAATGTCAGCATTATAAGAAAAAACAAATGGAACAACAAGAGACCATTGCTTTTTTGCAAAAGGATATCTATAGATTAACAAAGGAGGAGGAAGAGCGCATTGTTACTCAAAACAGAGTGTTTGCTTATCTCTGCAAAAGAGTTCCTCATACCGTCTTGGATAGACAGTAATGTTTCCTACATAAATTGATATGTGTAGCTGGATTCATTATTTTTTTTAAACAGATTTTATCTTGGGAGTGGTTATATCTCTTATGAACTAGAGGAGTCTTCCTCCCTTTCTTGCCTGCTTATTTTTGTCCTCAGAATGTCATTGACTTGTTGAAGAAACTGGTCATTTGTCCTGGAGAAGTTCATGCTAGCTTTGTTTCCTTATTATGTCATTTAATTTATTCTTCTGTCTCCTATATTTTCTCTAAACTGGGAATTTGGGCTAAATTCAGATACAAATATTTTTGGCAGGGGTGCCTGAGTGGCTCAGTCAATTAAGCATCCAACTCTTGGTTTTGGTTAAGGCCGTGATCTCACAGTTGTGAGAGGGAGCCCCGTGTTGGGCTCTGCACTGACAGCACAGAGCCTGCTTGGGATTCATTCTCTCTCTCTCTCTCTCTCTCTCTCTCTCTCCCTGTTTGCCCAAATGCACTCTCTCTCTCTCTCTCTCTCTCTCTCTCTCTCTCAAAATAAATAAGCTTTTAAAAAAGAAGGAAAAATATTTTTGCCAAAAATACTTCATAGGTGGTAAAGTATGCTTCTAATTGTGACGTATCAAGAGGCACATGTCTTGTTGACTTAATTCTTACAGATACTAAGATTGTTGGGGTTAAATAGTAATTTGATCCTTCAACTATAAAATTCCCCATCTCTTCATCTAATGGCTTCACCCAATTGATGATTTTGCAAAATGGTGGTTTTTTCAATCCTGCTGCTGTTGTTGTTATTGTTGTTGTTGTTGTTGTTCTTTTTTTTTTTTTTTTGGTGGAATTCTTTCATAAAAAAGAACCTTTCCTATTGACTAGGGGTTCTTTGGTTGCCCTATGTGGCTTGTTATAGGAAAGATAGAATTAATGCCCAGTTTTTTCATCTTAATTCCTACTTTTTGTTAAAAAAAACTTTTTTTAGAGTTCATTTATTTTGAAAGAAAAAGAGAGAGAGCTAGCAGAGCCAGACTTGCAGCCAACTGAGCCACCCAGGCGCCCCTTAATTCCCACTGTTTGGAGTAAGGAGTTGATACTCTTTTGATTTCCAGTGATAAGCAATAAGATTTTTTGTTGCTGGCTATCTCTCCTTTTTTTAAAGTTGTTAACTCATGTATTTTAATGATCAAATTACTCTGTCTTCAGCTGGTGGGAACATATTCATGCTGTTATTATATCCTTTTGACTCAACCTCATTAATCTTTGATAAATTTCTTACTTTTAGGCAGAAGGCACATACTGTACTTTATTTATTTATTTATTTTTTGCCCCATGGCAAAAATATCTGAGAGTCGACTCAGATATTTGTTAAAGCTAACACTAAACATTTAGAATTAACTAAATTAAATTTAAAATTAATCAATTAGACATTTCTTTTAATCAGAAATGATTTTTAGAGATCACAATTTTGTTTGTCATGCTCCTAGTGTTACTATGTTTTCATTGATTTTAGGACTTTTTAGTGAAGAGTGAAGGGAATTATATATATTTCTGGGGAAAAAACAAATTATTGATTTTTTTTTATATCAGAATTTAACCTTACAGAATTTTTATTTAAAGTCTGATTCTGAAAAAAAAATAAATAAAGTCTGATTCTGCATTTGTAAGTTTCTTTTATGCTAGAAATCGTTTTTCCTAACAATAATATAATAATTTATTTGCTTTATTGTGTAACCTATAAAAATTGTTTCAAAATAATACCAGAATTACTGCTAATAATAAGCCTACTTTATGAAATTTAAATTTCTTTGCAATTATCTTTGACATCAATAATGTATTCTAGGATACAAATACAGTGTTCTAAAATACTTTGAAACATTTCTTTGTGTGTTTGTGTCACCAAATTAATATACAGTTAGGTTTATTTATTTAAATTTGGTTTGAATTCTTAGGGATTGCTTTTTTATATTCCATTTACTTTTGAATATGTAAGATGTCAATATGATTCCAATTCAAAACTGTTCGTATTTAGAAAAGTTGTGTTTTCATTTCTGTCCCCTTGACCCTATTCCTTATCTTCCCCTATAGGTAATTTTAAATGTTTAGTGATGTTTTTAGCAAAAACAAGCAGTATGAATATTATATTCATATTTCTCCCCTTTTTAACTTTATTTTTTAAAGCAATAGAGTGCAAGCAGGGGAGGGGCAGAGAGAAAGAGGGATAGAGAATCTTAAGCAGGCTCTGTGCCGTCAGCGTGGAGCCTGATGTGGGGCTCCGTCTCATGAACTGTGAGATGACTGAGCCAAAATAAGAGTCGGATGCTTAACCAACTGAGCCACCCAGGCACCCCCGCATTACTTCTTTCTGTATAAAAGATAGCACCATGGTTCCCCCCCCCTTAATAGTATAAACTAATTATATTTTAACTAGTCTTATGTATTTACATAATAGAGTTGGGGATCTTTACTAACTAGGAATTTCTGTTTTACCATAAAAATGAGTTCTCATATAAATTAAAAACAAGTTAAGACTAGATTATTTTGATAGTTATATAAGAGATAATGCACACATACATAATTCTCATCCTTTTGAAGGAAGAATAAGGACAAATATTTAAAAATTAAAATACCATAAATATATACAGATAGGTATAAATAAATTTTATTTTACTAATTAAAAAATATTTTGATGTTTATTTGTTTATTTTTGAGAGAGAGCAAGAGAGAGCGGAGGAGGGGCAGAGGAGGAGGAAATCACCAAATCTGAAGCAGGCTCCAAGCTCTGAGCTGTCAGCAGAAAGCCCAACATGGGGTTTGAACCCATGGACCATGAGATCATGACCTGAGCCAAAGTCAGACACTCAACTGACTGAGCCACCCAGATGTCCCTACTTTTTTTTTTTAAAGTTTATTTCTTTATTTTGAGAGAGAAAGAGCATGAATGGGGAAGGGGCAGAGAAAGAGAGAGAGAATCCCAAGCAAGCTCTGTGCTGTCAGCATGGAGCCAGATGCGGGGCCTGATGTCACGAACCATGAGATCACGACCTGAGCTGAAATCAACAGTGGGATGCTTAACAACTGAGCAACCCAGACACCCAATATTTTATTTTATTTTATTTTATTTTATTTTATTTAGTGTGAGATGGAGCAAGTATGAGTGGGAGAGAGGAGCCGAGAGAGAGAGAGAATCTTAAGCATGGAGCCCAACATGGGGCTCAGTCCTGACCCTGGGATCATGATCCGAGCCGAAATTGAGAGTCCGATGCTCAACCAACTGAGCCAAGAAGGCATCTGTAGGGGTGAATAAATTTAGAAAAGAGAGGAGCAAGGAAAGAAAAATCGGGGTAAGGAAGAACTGAAAGAAGGAAAGGGAGATGAGTACAGTGGGAGAACGAGGCCTCTAAGGGAGGAATGAAGGAGGAAGGGGAATGAAGACAAGAATAGGAAACAGCCAATTTCAGTAAGAGGACAAGAGAAAAGAGAAGGATTGAGAGAATTTATGTGCCATCTGAAGTCAAGCTAATTCAGGTGTGAGTTTGTCTGATGACCTAGAGGTTGTCTATTTGGTTTTTAATAAAGCTAATTTTGAGTTTGAGGTACGGAACTTAAAAATGGTGAATTAACCTTATTAGAAATATGTGAGTTGGAACCACTACAGCTCTTGTTAAAAGTCACAAAGGCATTGGGCAAAACAATATAGAACCTACACAGATGAGTAAAAACACGTTCCCTGCCATTATGGACATGACAATCTAGCTGGGTAGCTAGAAACATACTCAGGTAAGTAAAATATAAGGCAAATAGTGGTCTGTGCTGTAATGGGGGGCATATAGGATACTAAGTGGACATGACAGTAGAGGTTATTTTCCTTTGAGGAAGATGGGGATGACCAAAAAGGTTTCATGATGGAAATAACTTATAAACTTGATTATTAGAAACTATAGAATTTTAATAGGTAGAGGTAAGGGAAAGGTATTTTGGATAAAGAAGTGTGGTGGCAGGAAAACGGAATGTATTTGAAAATAGCAAGGAGTCCAAGAGGACTAGAGCAGAGAGGGTGCATGAAATGATGATGGTTAAGTGTCTTAGGAAACGATGTGGAAAGGTGTGCTAGAACTTCGAAGGGCTCAAACTCCAGGCCGAAGAGTTGGGGTTCTGCTTACTATATAGAAGGAACACCCTACTCCCCAGGATATCTGATCAAAGAAATTAAACCCAAAGACGACAAGACCAGTTACTAATAGTTGTAGTAGTCTAGGTTGGAGATTGCAAAGGCCTGCGTCAGAGCCAAGAGAAAAGAGAGCTGTGGCAAAGATGGACAGGAATTGTCCAGACCAACTGTAGACACTGAAAGGAGGAGAAAAGTCAAAGATAGCCAGATTTCAAGCTTGGTTTGGGGAAGAGGACTGGAAGATGATGAATTCATTTATGGACATGTACCTAGGTACCTCCCATCAGCCTCAGATACTTGACCTACAATTAGAAGGGCCAAACTCCAGAGACTCTACAAATTTCAGATAGAGGAACAAAGGAGAGGGAGAATAGGAGTTACCTTTGGGTGTCAGGGTAACTAAGGAATAAAAATATTTTAGGAAAGAGAGGTGATAAGAAGTATATGCTGCCTAATCATTTCATGTGTTTGCCTTCTCACTGCCTTGCTCAGAATTCTCAGTTTGACACACAGTAAGCCTTTGCTGCAAGTTTATTGAAGGTATCTGGTAACAATCAGAATGAATGAAGTTTGCTATGAAGATAAAGCGGCAGAGTGGTGGCATAAAGGAGAAGTAGGGGGTGAGAGGGTGTGTGAGGGATACAAAAGAAATGGAAGCATTTTTGTGGGGTAATAGGAAAGCTAGTATGTGTTGAGATGGAGAAAGATTGAAGAGAAAGAATAATTCAGAAAGTTGTAATAGTAAGAGCACAATTGGCTGAATTAGCTCTGGAAAAAAAAGAGATGAGTAAGTTTCCCCAGATGGGGAAATAGTATAAATTCTTGCTTTAAAAAGAATAACATGTGAAAACAAGTGCTGTTTTTCTCTTCAAGGGTTTTTACAAATGCAGTACATTCATAAAAATTCAAACAGTATAAAAGTGCATAAAGTAAAATATTACATACCTGCTTACCTCTCCTAATCCCCACATTCCAGAGATAATCATTTTTTAATAGTTCAGTTTGTGCCCTTCCTAGGGTTGAACAAGAGGAGTGCCTTTGGCAGTTTGCAAAGGATGATGGTTCATTGTGTAGTAGGGCTGTGAGTTCATTGATGAACTTCTAGTATTCTGCTCTCTGCCCAATTAGTCGTATGACACCCAGCACCATCCCGTAGGTTAAGGTATTATCTCCCAGTTAAAAACCCACAGAGTTAGGCTCCTGGGTAGCTCAGTTGGTTAAGTAGCTGACTCTTGATTTTGGCTTAGGTCCTGAGATAAAGCCCTGCATCAGGCTCCAAACTGTGCCTGCTTGGAATTTTCTCTCTTCCTCTGCCCCTCCCCTACATGTGCTCTAAAAAAAAAAAAAAAAAAAAAAAATTAAAAAGAAACCCACAGAGTTCTTATTCAAGATAATTACAACTTCACATACAATTATTTCTCTTTAAAACAGAAATAGAGTTAATATTCCATATTTGGCTATGTAACACTACTTTTATCCCTTTTCAATTTTTATTAGGACATACAAATTTACATTTCTTCTGTGCTTCATTGTTTTCTTTAGAGCGGTTGTGTCATTATTTATAGAGCTTTCCCCCTATTGAAGAATATTTAGAGTATTTCTGGGTTTTTACTCTTGTAAATAATGGTGCAGTGGACAGCTTTGTTCATGTAGAATTACAAGCTTAAGCAAATATTTTTGTAGGAGCAATTGCTAAAGATAAAACTGCTAGGACAAGGAAAATACTCATTTAATATGTTGAGATCTAAAGTTCATGGTTATTTTAAAATCTGTACTTTGAAATTAAAATATATGCCTTAGTATAATACTTGTGGTAAAAAAAAATCACTTAAGTTTTTAAAATAAACTCGCTGGACACATTCATCACTGTGATTTGAAATTATGTAGAGAGAATAGTAGTAAATGCTCCAATACCACATTTTGAAAACTAAGTTCATCTTCTGTTTTCTAGGTTGCTTTGCCTAATTGATTATTATGAATCTAAAATTAGAAAACTTCATAAACAAAGGTAAGACTCATCCTGTATTACAGTTTTCAAAGTCAATTACCTAGTCATGAACTACACCAAAATTTTTATAATGTTTTGAAATTTTAAATATATTTTGGAACTCTTCCTAATATAACTATGAATTTCTTTTTTTATAAAGATCTTCAAGAGTGCATTTTGCTTTTTATATTAAAATTTATTGTTGCATTTATTTTAAAATATGTGAATTTAACAATCACCAAGTATTGGTCACAGAAGAAATAGTATTTGTTTTAGTTTCTTGAAGTATTATAATTTGTTCTATACATCTAGCCAATGGACAGTTACTGAGTGTATTCACAGGGTATGTAGCATTCGACTAGCTACCTAACAAAGTGCAAACTAATTAATTTACAGATTTATAGGAGATAAAGATAAAACATCATAGTGAAAAATCACACATGGAGTAGAACACACTTGTCACCTCTGATTAAAAATATAAGGGTAAAGATAAAGATAATGGTCTTTGACTAACCTAAAATAACTGAGGGGTATCTAAGGCCCTTGTTTCATTGTTTATAGATGGAATAATTCCTTGAGCAATACTTATTTGAGCACCTACCTTGTGCCATGTTATTTTAGGTACTTAATATGCCTTAATAAACATGCACATAGATTCTCTACTGCATTCTCAGATTCTTGCCCCACGACTAATGACTCCACTAACACAGCAGGACCAATGCTAGAGCTGTGCTGGTTGCTGATTCCTTCTAGCAACTTGGGCACTATTTAAAAAAAAAATGTGTGTGTGTGTGTGTGTGTGGCAGGATGGAGAGAAAAAGGAAGGAAAGGAAGACAAGAAGAGAACAACTACTGTACTGGTAGAGCAATTCCTCGTTTCATTCTTTCCAGAAAGTAGCATTGTATCAAGTAACTTCAGACTTCCTATTTCCAAGTGAGACTGGGTCTTTCAGATGGTGTTAATTTCTACAGAGATGGGACACAGTTTTGGATATGGTTCTTACCTTCTAAGATTTTACAGTATAGTAAGGGGGATAAAATGTAAACATTATAATTAAGAAAAATAATAAGAGATTAAAAAAACACTAATACACATAATGTCATAAGAGAGTAGTGACTAAAACAGACAGTAATAGAGGACTTTAGAACAAGAACAATATGGATTTGGTTGGAGTGCCCAGGGAAGTCTTTACAAAGCAAATGAGGGTTGTATTTGTGCTTGAAGGAAGAGCAGAATTTGGGAAAGCAGAAAGGCAACAAAGCCATGAGCAAAAGTGCATAGATACAAGAGTGTAGACTTTTTTTTTTTAATGACACTGATTGAGCCAATTTGGCTGCAGTTCAAAGGATTTATAGTATCCTATAGAGTAATCTTTCACATAATGCACCAAGTAAGCTATAAATGAATGACAAGGCATCATTTGCCTTGGAAAGAAGAAAAGTACTTTTTCCTTTATACAGAAAAACTGGATTTTTCAGGTTTTTTCAGGGTGCTCGAGAAATGAAACCAGTAGGATATATATTGATGTAAATAGATTTATTTTAAAGGAATTGGTTCATGTGAACTGCCTAAAGATCATGAAGGCATTTTCCAAAGGATCCACAGCGAATATCATCTTCAGTGGGGAAAACTGAGAGCTTCCCCCTAAGGTCAGGAACATGACAGGAATGTCCACTCTCACCACTGTTACTCAACATAGTGCTGGAAGTCCTAACCCTACCAGTCAGACACAAAAATAAAAGGCATCCAAATTGACAAGGAGGATGTCAAACTCTCACTATTCTCAGACCACATTATACTCTTTTTGGGAAAACCCAAAAGTCTCTGCCAAAAAACTGCTAGAACTGATCCATGAATTCAGCAGTCGCAGGATATGAAAATCAATGTACAGAAACCAGCAGAAAGAGAAATCAAGGAATCGATCCCATTTACATTTGCACCAAACCATAAAATGCCTAGGAATAAACCTAACCAAAGAGGTGAAAAATTTATATGCCGAATACTATAGAAAGCTTATGAAAGAAATTGAAGAAGACACAAAGAAAAATGGAAAAACATTCCATGCTTCTGGATTGGAAGACCAAATAGTATTCAAATGTCTACATACTCAAAGCAGTCTACACCTTCACTGCAATCCCTATCAAAATAGGACCAGCATTCTTCACTGAGCTAGAACAAACAATCCTAAAATTTTTATGGAACTACAAAAGATCCTGAATAGCCAAAGTAATGTTGATGAAAATGTATTACAAAGCTATAATCAAGACAGTGTGGTACTGGCACAAAAACAGACACACAGATCAATGGAAAAGAATAGAGAACCCAAGAATGGACCGACAAACTTGTAGTCAACTAATTTTTGACAAAACAGGAAAGAATATCCAATGGAAGGGCACCTGGGTTGCTCAGTTGGTTAGGCGTCTGACCTTGGCTCTGGTCATCATCTCATGGTTTGTGGCTTGAGCCCCACGTCAGGCTCTGCTGAGAGTTCAGAGCCTGGAGCCTGCTTTGGATTCTGTGTCTCCCTCCCTCTCTTCCCCTCCCCTGCTTGCACTCACTCGCTCTCTCTCAAAAATAAATGTTAAAAAATATATCCAATAGAAAAAAGAAAGTGTCTTCAGCAAATGTGTTGGGAAAGCTGGACAGTGACCTGCAAGAATGAACCTGGACTACTTTCTTACACCATACACAAAAATAAAATGGATGAAAGACCTCTAGCTGTAAGACAGGAAGCCATCAAAATCCTTGAGAAAGCGGGCAAAAAGCTGTTTGACCTTGGCTACAGCAACTTCATACTCAACATGTCTTCAGAGGCAAGGGAAACAAAGGCAAAAATGAACTATTGGGACATCATCAAGGTAAAAAGCTTCTGCACAGGAAGGAAACAAATGACACACTGGATAAAAGGTTAGTATCAAAAATCTATAAAGAACTTAACAAACCAAATAATCCAGTGAAGAAATGGACCAAAGATATGAATAGACACTTTTCCAAAGAAGACAGCCAGATGGCTAACTCATGAAAAAATGCCCAATACCACTCATCATCAGGAAAATACACAATGAGATACCACCTCACACCAGTTAGAATGGCTAAGATTAACTGCTCGGGCAACAATATATATTGACTAGGATGTGGAAAAAGAGAAACCTTTTTGTACTGCTGGTGGGAATGCAAACCAGTACAGTCATTCTGGAAAACAGTGTGGAGGTTCCTCAAAAAATTAAAAATAGAACTACCCTACAACCCAGCAATTGCACTAGTAGGTATTTATCCAAAGGATACAAAACTATTTATTTGAAGGAGCACATGGACCCCAGTGTTTATAGTAGCACTATCAAAAATAGCCAAAATATGGAAAGAGCCCAAATGTCCATCGACTGATAAATGGATAAAGATGTGTTTTATATTGTGTACACACACACACACACACACACAATGGAATATTACTCAGCAATCAAAAATAAGGAAATCTTGACACTTGCAACATCTTGGATGTTACTAGAATATATTATGCTAAGCAAAACAAGTCACTCAGAGAAAGACAAATATATGATTTCACTCATGTGTGGAATTTAAGAAACAGATGAACGTAGGGGAAGGGAAGGAAGAATAAGATAAAAATGGAGAGAGAGAGACAAACCATAAGAGACTCAAGTACAGAGAACAAACAGGGTTGCTGGTGAGGTGTTGGGTTGGGGGGATGGGATGCATAGGTGATGGGCATTAAGGAGGGCACTTGTTGGGATGAGCACTGGGTGCTATATGGAAGTGGTGAATCACTAAATTCTGTTCCTGAAATCATTATTACACTATACTAAATTGGATGTAAATTAAAAAATAATACATAAAAGAATTAGTTCATGTGATTTTGAGGCAGGCCAGCAGGCTGGAAACTCAGGAAAGAGTTCCTTTTTGCAGGTCTCAGGCTTTGTTCTTAAGGCATTTAATTGCATGAGGCCTTCCCACATTATAAAAGGTTCTCCTTAAAGTCTATTGTTTTAAATGTTAATCACACCGAAAAATACCTCACACCGTCGTCTAGACTGGTGTTGGACTAAACAGCTGCGCTCCAAGGCCTAGCCAACCTGACACTAAAATGAACAGTCATAGTATGTAAGAGTAAAGGGAAGGAAAATGAAGAATTTAATGGCTTGAGAAGTTGCAAACTGAAGTTCACACAATCAAGAAAATAATGAAATTGAGTGAAGCAGGTTAGGTGAGGACTGGCAAACTGGACAGCTATGTACTATCCTTCTAAAGGGGGCCATTACTACACACTCTAGCCATGTGATACCTTGTAAGAATGTGAGCTCAGTGTTGCTGGATTTCCTGGGTTGTTTGGGGGGTTTTTTTGAGAAAAATTAGAAGATTATATTTATAAATAAGATTCTTCTCATTAAAAAAGTTTTTTGGGGTGCATGGGTGGCTCCGTCAGTTAAGCATCTGACTTTAGGTCAAGTCATGATTTCATGGTCCGTGGGTTCGAGCCCTGCATTGGGCTCTATGCTGATAGCTCAGAGCCTGAAGCCTGCTTCGGATTCTGTGTCTCCCTTTCTCTTTGCCCCTCCCCCACTCAGGCTCTGTCTCTCTTTGTCTCAAAAATTAAACATTAAAAAAAACTTTTTATTTCTTTTTTTTTTAAACATCATCTGTAGTCTTTTTTTTTTAATTTTTTTTAATGTTTTATTTTATTTTTGATACAGGAGAGACAGAGCATGAGAGGGGGAGGGACAGAGAGAGAAGGAGACACAGAACTGGAAGCAGGCTCCAGGCTCTGAGGTAGCTGTCAACACAGAGCCTGACGCAGGGCTCGAATCCACAAACGTGAGCTCTGACCTGAGCCAAAGTCGGAGGCTTAACCAACTGAGCCACCCAGGCGCCCCTAAAAAAAACTTTTTAAAAATTAAAAAAGTTTAAAAAAAAATTTAAAAAGTTTTTTTTTTAATGTTTATTTGAGGTGGGGGGAGGGGCAGGTGTGAGGGATATATAGAATCTGAAACAGGCTCCAGGCTCTGAGCTATCAGCATAGAGCCCAATGAGGAGCTCGAACCCATGGACCATGAAATCATGACTTGAGCTGAAGTCGAATGCTTACCTGTCTGAGCCACCCAGGAGCCCCATAAATAAGATTTTTAATGTTCACAATTAACTCAGTGATTTAAAAATATATATGGTCCACAAAGAACAAACTGATGGTTGCCAGAGGGAAGGGGAGTGGAAGATAATGGCTTCCGGTTATGGAATCAATAAGTCATGTGAAAAATAGGGAAAGCATAGGGAATATAGGCAGTGATACTGTAATAACTTGTGGTGACAGATGGCAGGTCCACTTGTGAGGATAGAGAACATACAGAGAAGTTGAGTCACTATCATCGTGACACACTGTGTATCAACTGTACTCATAAAGAATTGAAAAAACAAAACAAAACAAAAGTATAGTCCAAACTGGGTATCAGATGCAACCTTTGAGCCATGTCGTTAGTAAATTCTAATCTAGAGTTAGGCATTTGCAAACTTTTCTGTGATGCGCCAGACAGTAAATATTATAGGCATTTCAGGCTATATTGTCTTTCACAGATGTTCAACTCTGCTGTTGTAGCAGAGAGCCAGCCGCGAATTATAAGTAAATGAATTGGCGTGGCTGTGTTTTGTAAAACTTGAATTCTGAAAATCCACAGCCTGCATGCGGCCCACAGGCAGCAGTTTGCTGACTGCTGACTAATTAGATGATAGAGTTGGGGATTTTTAGTAAGCGTATGGCTATCATTTGAAATCTGCCACGTGGAGTATGTTATAAGTTGCCTCTGAAGTTGTGCAAACTGGGCTTGTCCAACTAAAAATGATAGAAGGATGGAGACCGTTGTGGATTGGAGTGTTGAGTTTGGTTGTCATGAATTTGCAGTAAAATCCAGGGTTGAGGAATGAGAAACTTGGGGGAAAAGAATTACTTTTTCACTTAGCAATCCTGTCATCACTGGCCTCGCTGAAGTGAGATAGTTTGGCCTATACAAAATACCTTGTTTGGGCCAGTTATTTGGATTGAATGTCTCTCATTAAGGGAGAAGGAGATAGGAAGAGAATAGGAGGTACAGTATAAATAATCATCTTACAGATGAAAAAGTTAGAAGTCATTTCAGTTTTGCAGTGATAAGTCTCCAAAGAAGAGGGTTTTTCAGGGTTCATTGACTTTATAAACCAGTAGTCTCCTTTCTGGGCATCTGGGTGGCTCAGTCATTAAGCATCTGACTTGGGCTCAGGTCATGATCTCAGTTCTTGAGTTCAAGCCCTGCTTCAGGTGAACATGAGTCCCATGTGAGCCCTGCTTCTCTCTCCCTCTGTCTCTCCCTCCCTCTCTTCTTCTGTCTCTCTCTTGTTCTCCTTCCACCCCAGCTCCCTTCCTTTCCCCACTTCCCTAGGTCTACCTGCCCCTCATTCACTTACATCCTCTCTCTCTCTCCAAAAAAAAAAAAAAAAAAAGATTCTCCCTCTGCCGCTCCCCCTACTCACACACTCTTTCTAAAATTAAACAAAAACAATAGTCTCCTAAGAGTGAGTACTCACTTGCTAGTGAGGTTGTAGCAAGTTCAAGGTGCATCTTGATATCCATAAATAGGGTATTGTCACCTGAAGGAGCAGGAGTATTGTAAAAGGAGGGTATAATTGACATGGATATTACTGAAGAAAAGAAGATGAAAGAGTTGAGAGATGGAGATGAAAGAGGGGAGAAAATGAGGGAAGATAGGCTAAGATTTGGAGGCGTACCTGGGATAAACAGGAAGCCCAGGAGGTACACACTATAGAACTAGGGGAGGGGAGTAAGGGGAGAAGATAGATGGGGCAGGCCGCTTGCAGACACAAAAGCCCCTGCTTAACACCTGTTTATTCAGGCCAGTGTTGCTCAGTTTTTCTCCTCACGAGAGACAAGTGCTATTGATATGCCACACTGGGGCCTGCCCAGAGCTGCAGTGGGAAGCACGTGGCTCAAGAACTCTGAGCACCCCAAGCCCTACCCACTTGTCCTGAGGCCACAGGAGAAGAATATCTTGCCACACTTACAACCCTTATGCACTGTGCACCTGTGACACAGTATTTGCGAAGACTTCCAGAGGGACTTTGAAGGGAGTTTCTGAATACTGTGGACTGTTACTTTCTGTCTCCATACATGAGCAAACTCAGAAAGTAAGGGAAGTGATGACCAAAGCAGCAGGAATGTCTTAAAAAAAAATGCAGACGCCATAATCTCTGGATAAAGGGGAAAAGTACATTTTAAAATACTAAGTGTTCTGGGTGCATGGGTGGCTTAGTAAGTTGAGCGTCTGACTTTGGCTCGGGTCATGCTCTTGTGGTTTGTCAGCTGTGCTGACAGCTCAGAGTCTGGAGCCTACTTCAGATGCTGTGTCTCCTTTCTCTGCCCCTCCCCTGCTCACACGGTCTCTCTCTGTCTTTCAAAAATAAATAAACGTTAAAAAAAATAATAGGTGTTCAGCTACGTAACTTTACTTTTCTTTGCCCAAGTAAAGAATAATAATTCAGTATAGATTACATGACATAAATTGCTAGTTATTTGTGAGTATTTCCCTGAATTGGTGGATATGATTAAAGAGCCAAGGAAAATAACATAGGAATAAAACCTACTAGGCTCAGATTTTCTTCTGAGATGTCAAAGACATTTGAAAAATTACCCCAGGGAAAATGGGTTAGGGGAAGCTCCCTCGTTTAATTCCATCTTTCTCTTTAGATAGAAATTTTAAAAAATGGTCTCAGTAACAGAAGCAAGTGACTTTGAAGTTCACTTCCTTATTTCCCGGAAATGAGTGCTTTCGTATCTTTTATTTACTTTTAACACCAGTCCTGTGAGGTAGATGTCACAGCTACTTCTCTGGCAGAAGACAGATTCTGGTATTGATGTACTCAAATATCAATGGGTTAATGGTATCAAAAGACTTGAATTGTGACTATAAAATCTGTTGTCATGTCCACTCATACTCTGCGTTTTTGGTTTCTTTTTTTTGTATAGGGTTTTTGGTGACGCAAAAGTATTAGAAGGAAAAAGTATGCTTTGGGTTTTTTAAATTCATTCAAAAAGTGTTTTTTTTCACCACCTCTTATGCTTCATACTCTTCTAGCCAGTGAGATACAATGGTGAACTAAACAAAGTTCTGGTCCACATGGATCTTACGTTCTAATTAAGGTGATAGTGAACAGAGATGTATTATAATACTGGGTAGTACATTCCAATATTATTCTCTCTGAGTGCAAGTAGGAAATTTGGCTTAAATTTTAATGGATGTTTAGGTTATCAAACCTTTACTGATTTTTATTAGCTATCTTTTTTCCGTTGAAGATAGATTTTTCATAAGAAGTACACACCAAATGTCTTTTCATAGGCTGTATAAGGAAGATGAAAGTCCATCAGAAGAAGAAAAAGACTACAGAAGTTTGGATGCTTCACTGACTTACAAAGGCCTTCTAATGGTATGGGGACTACATGAGTAATAAGTACTTTTTTATGAAGTAAAATAATCTAGGAAAGCTCACTATTTTTCTATGAAATGTGTTAAAGTCATTACAGAATCAACTCAAGGAATCGAAATTCAAGATTGATATACTTCTAAGTGAAAAGCTGAATCTCCAAAAAGATTTGGAAACCAGGTAAGGAAAACTTAAGTCATTTATATTTAACTTTTGGAAAGTAAATACGTCTTGGAATTTAGGGTGTTAAATGAATCTTTGTAGCTCCTTTCTGTAAAACTAATCCTGGAACCGTGCTTTCACTCATTTTAGACAGTTGTATCTCATCTGGCAGAAGGAACAAGAACACATAGGTAGGCAAGGCAAGTGCGAACACAGGAGCTCACACTGAAGAAGATAAAAGCGGGTAGGAACGCAGAGTAGATTCAGATTTATATCAGCGGGTTTCCCATTCCCCAAAGTACTTTGCAATGTCTGTCTCATCTCATCCTTGTGCTGTGAAAGGGGAAGAGAACTGAAGAATGTAAATGGTTTCTGTGGAGCGTGCTACCACAGGGGCATGACGCTCTCTGCTTGTTGACCGTGAATAGTAAGGAATGAACATTGTCAGGACTTTTTGTTTAACAAGAGTTTGTTGAATACTTCTTGTAAGTTAGACACTGTCCTAAGCTCTGGTGTAATGACCAAAATAAGTAACTTGTTCTCATAAAGGTTATACTTAAATAAAGAGGGAACTGATACCTACAGTAGGAACCATTTAGGTAAAGTTTAAAAAACCTGCTACATCATAATATATAAATCTATTTAGTAAAAATTGTAAACCACGTACGGGAATACTGAGCAGTGGATTTGGGGTAGTGGTTACTTAACAAGGGACACACATGGAACCTTAAGTATGTGTATCATGTTTTAGTTAAAAGAGAATTTGAAACAAATATGTTAATATTTGACTTTGGTAAAGCCAAGCAGTGGGACGCCATTATTTGTTTAACTATTCTCTCTTCTTGTCTGTATATTTGAAATATTTCAGTATAAAAACAAGTAATAGATGAACAACAGTAAAAAATGGGTAAAAAGTTTTGAACAGGGAATACACAGAAGAAATTTGGTGGAATATTTTAAGAATTTTAATAAGCATATTTGTGACAAGTAACATGGTATTTCTTACTTATTAAATACCTTTGTAGTTTTACTCAATAAATTAAATGCATTCAATGTGATTTACTTTCTACAGGCCCACGCAACATGAATTAAGACTTTATAAGCAGCAAGTGAAGAAACTGGAGAAAGCTCTTAAGAAAAATATCAAGTAATTATATTGTACCAAAGTTACAGATTCATTGTGGTTTTGTGTTTTATTATTTTTATTATCTGTAAGTTTACTTTATGCTTACCTCAGAGTGACCTTAGCTTGAAATTAGCAGACTGATGGAGGGGAAATGACATAGAAGGATATTTTTGAGGGGGAGCTGGCTGCCTCAGTCATCAGAGCATGTTTCTTGTTCCCAGGGTTGTGAGTTCAAGCCCCATGTTGGGTGTGGAGCCTACTTAAAAAAAAAAAAAAGTTACCTCTCTACTAAGATGTAGTTTCTCAAAAGGATAGTTCTGGTTCCACAGTTTGTTTTTTTTTAATGTTTTATTAATTTTTGATACGAGAGAGACAGAGCATGAGAGGGGGAGGGGCAGAGAGAGAAGGAGACGCAGAACCGGAAGCAGGCTCCAGGCTCTGAGCTAGCTGTCAGCACAGAGCCTGACGTGGGGCTCGAACCCACGAACGTGAGATCTGACCCGAGCCGAAGTCGGAGGCTTAACCGACTGAGCCACCCAGGCGCCCCTGGTTCCACAGTTTAAAAACCATTTCTACTGTATTGGATTTGGCTACAAATTTATCTTAAAACAAAAAAAGGCATTTGCCTGATATAATAAGGGCAAAGATTTTAACTAGAAAATTGTCTTTGAAAGTCATAGAGGAATTACAAAAGAATCATTGAAATTAGAGATAAAAACCCTCCAGTTTTTGTTGGCGCTAGTCATGACCTGAATAATACATCGCCTCGTCATACTTTAAAAGTAGTAGGATGAATGCAGTGAGCCATTCACATCCATGACTTACTGGTACTTTTCTTGACTTTGAAAAGCACGGCCTCAGAGCAGTTTGAAAAAGTTGGTCCTCAAATAGTAGTAGTGTTTTCTGAAGATTATCCGGGTGTACTTTTTGATTTGAGGGAATGGAACTTGAGGAGGTAGTGCGGGGAGTGTTGGGAGGAAATATTTTGAAAACTATATGAGTTAATATATGCATTGGATATATTAAATCAGTTGTATTAGCATAAGTTGATTCAGTTTTCAGTGACAGCTGTGTTTCTTCCTCCTTATGGCAACCCATGCCACAGAGAGAGGCCAATATTCTGGATATTTAGGAATTGACATACTGAGTTACATTAAGATAGTACAGAAGGAAAACTGATAAAGAAAAGTGGAAGGTTTGGAAAGGCTGCATCCATTAGTTCAACTAATAGTTTTCCCTTCCTACTACTGCTTAATATTTTGGGTACTTTAGTACTTCCTACCATGTGCTTGGTATTCTGGGTACTGGAATTGGAGTGATAAGCCAAATAGAAAGAGTCTCTGCCCTCATGGAGATTACATGAAAGGAGAAGGATGATGAAAACAATAAAGCCATTTTGATATTGTATTAAGTACTGACTGTGAAATAGTATGAGTTACTGTTGTATTTGGACAAGAGGTGGTGGTGACAGGGTCCCAGGGAGCAGTAGTGGCGGAAGTGAGAAGTGTTTGGACTGTTGGAGGTAGAACTGATAAGACTTGGTGATGAATTGGATATAGGCAGCTGAGGGGGGGGATGAAATCACAACTCCTAGTTAGTTGTTGGTATCTCAATGAGATAAGGACACTGACTGAGAAGCAACTTGGAAAGGGAGGATGTAGGGAGGTAAAAAGAGGAGGTGTAGATAGATGTTATATGTGACCGTATGGAAGTCTTCATAAGGAAATGAAGGCCGGAAGAAACAGTTTAAGCTGAGCTTTTTTTTTTTTTTTTTTTAACTAGGTTTGATGAAGTGGAAAATTGTGGAAAAACATAATAGGGCAAAAGAGCATGAACCAGGTACACTGGGGAAAACTCAGATTCTTTCTTGGAATCCCTCTGTCTTCAGAGATGAAGATAGTCCTTTCCTCTAGGTATAGGGAGGGCACCTAGTACATGAGGCTCTTATGATCTGCTCAGGAGAGAAGGAAGAGGTCAGAGAGAATCCTTGTGGTGCCTGCCATATCTCAAATTCCTCTGGCTTAAAACATGTCCTGTGTCAAAAGTAGCATATTTTGGAATGGCATATCCTGATGCCCTTTGAAGGAATTTTACTCACTTCAAGGCAACTATATGCACGAGGATAGAAACACACAGTCATGTACTTAGGTATACATAGAGATAGGGAGTCAGTTCTCATTCAGATTCCATACTTGTGAATTTGCCTACCTGCTAAAATCTATCTCTAATCCCCAAATCAGTAGTTGTGGCACTTCCATGATCCTGTGTGGACATGCCCAACACACATTTCCAGCTGCTGAACAGGTGAGGCTCTGCCCTCTTGTTTCAGCTCTCATAACTGTAAACAAGCGTTCTTTGTGTTGTCGTAGTGCCATTTTCTTTTCCATTTTTGTGCTTTTTGTTGGTGATTTCTCCAACATGGGCCACCAACCATAGTGTTGAAGTGCTGTCTAGTGTTCCTCCTGGGCGAGGAGAAGGCTGTGATGTGGCTTACAGAGAAAATACCTGTGCTAGGTAAATTTCACTTAGGCATGAGTTACACTGCTGTTAGCCACGAGTTCAGTGTTAAGGAATCAACAGTATTAAATAAGGTTATCTTTAAACATTAACACACATAAAATAAGGATATATATTGATCAGTTGAGGAAAATGTTTCTAGATGCATGTAGGAACCTGCCTCTGTATTAACCCTAGGAGCAATGAATGGTTCAGTCTGCAAATTCAGTGTTTTTGGTGACTTTATAGGCTCTATCATGAATAATGAGAATCGAGTGTATATATTTTTGTTGTTGTTCATTTGAGCTCTCATCTTTTGATTCACCTTTCACTATTTAAAAAAAATTTTTTTTTTAGTTGTTTATTTTGAGAGAGAGCATGAGTGAGTACAGGGGTAGGGCAGAGAGAGAGGGAGAAAGAGAATCCCAATCAGACTCCATGCTGTCAGAGCCCAACATGGGACTCAGTCTCACGAACTGTGAGATCATAACTTGAGCTGAAATCAAGAGTCAGGACACTTAAATAACTGAGCCACCCAGGAACCTATGACTTTTCACTATTAGCTTTTAAAATTACGATTTAGAACCAATCCCTGCTGTATTTTTCTGTTGGATTTTGTAGAAATTATTTGTGCTATAGAAATTTAAATTTCTGGAATTTAAAAGTTAATTTTTTTTAAAGTTTCGAACTTTCATAGAATCTCGATGTGAAAACGGAATTCGGAATCTTAGCTCTAACTTGCCTACCTCACATGGGTGGTATACGGAAGAACTTGAAAAGAAATTAGATCTGTACCCAATCATTCTGACTCTTAACCATCATCCTAATTAGAACCAACAAAACACCTGATGAAGAACATTAAAAAAATTTTTTTTAATATTCATGTAATAGAGAGAGAGAGAGAGATAAAGCAGGAGTGGGGAAGGGGCAGAGAGAGAGAGAGAGAGATAGTATCAGAAGCAGGCTCCAGACTCTGAGCTGTCAGCACAGAGTCCGATGTGGGGCTCGAACCCACATACTGTGATATATCATGACCTGGGCCAAAGTCTGCTGCTTAACCAACTGAACCACCCAGGCACCCCAAAAAACACTTTTTTAACATAAAGCTTTTTACATTTTTTTTCTGCAGTGGCAGAGGTAGAATATTTTTTCAAAGAACTGCAAATGTTGGGCAAATAAAAATAAAATATGCTGCCAGCCTAGTGAATTCTCTCCACATATGTTGGAAAAAAGGGAATAGTTTTATTACTGAGTAAACATCTAACTAGACTGTGATGTACATTATAGGCAATCTGCTAAAAAAGATTATAAATACAGAAAGAAATCTCTCTTTCATAGAGCCATGCATATACAGTCCATTACGTACATGTGAATTGTCTTTATCCTAAGGAAAAATAAAACTTTCCATGTTTTTCGATAAGCAGAAAGTTAACAACCTAGGGAGCCAAGAGCTTAGGCAGACACTGGGAGACAAGGCATCTAATGTCAGAGATTTGGTTCTAAGGCTCTCAAAGAAAGACATTCCTAGGATGTAACCTTGACAAAAGGCTTATTTAAATGTTAAAAAGATTTACATACTTCTTAAAGAGAGAAAGGATTTACAACTGCAAGTTTTCCAAAGGAAATGGTACAGGAAAAGAAGGGGATAGTCTCTCCCCTTTTAGAACCTGAGAAAATTCAATTTTTTTTTTCTTTAGACTTATAATTGCCTTTCAACTAACCAATCTTCAGTCGCAAATGAGCCTACTTAACATGGGAAAACATGGACTTTTCTTGTTTGAGTTAATATTACAAAGAAGTTGATTATAAAATTCAGTTGTTAGGAAGCGATCAAATAGGTCTGTCACTACAAGGTAACTAAAGGTATTACACTAATTCCATTTAATTTCAGTGGTATTTATATTTTGCTTGGAGAAAACAAAATCAGAATCCTGTCACCCTGGTACTGAGGTGATGGATGTCAAGGTCATCCAGACAGTGAACCAAACTGAAATTAACAACCAAGGCTTTCTTCTCTTACTGCAATAGCATAAGCAGCCAAAAATGTTCCATTTTTAGTGTTGAGTTTTTCTCAAAGGAAAGGTACCAGGCAAGGGTCAGTGAATGAGATGCTGAACAGATGGGAAGAAACATGTCACTGCCTAGGAGCCCTGCACAAGACTCCTGCTGTTTCATGGGCCAAGGGGGAGGCCCGGCAGTGGAAAATACTGAGTCACAGTGGAGAAAAGTATATTAGTCAAAACTCTTCCCAGCCCACAAGGAGAAGTGGAAAGTACCCTAGTCAGGGCCACCCCACTAAAGAGCCTCTGGATGGAGGCACCGGGGCTGGGAATGCAGAAATGCTGGTAAGCACAGCTGGCCTGAGAGTCACAAGGGAAGGGAGGGGGCGGGGGTCTGAGTTCTTGCAGCATCTCTCTACAGAGATTGCAGTGCCCAAGCTGTGCACCAAGTCTGATTTGGGAGGGCACCTGTTCCCCCATGAAGCTTTCCAGGGCAAAGCCTTTGTAATTGTGGCTTGGGCTGAAAGGTAACATGTAGGATTTTGGCCTGGAGCTGGACTTCTCTCCTAGAGAAAGTTAGCTTCAGAGTTGTAGCCTTGGTGTTGACAGACTGAAGGGAACCCACCCTTCTTTTCATCTTAATCATATAAAAAAATCCTAGGAATGTGGAGAAAAGGACTCTGGGAGCATACAGCTCTGAGAGGTTCACATTGGTTTGTACGTGTGCTTTGTATCATTGTGGTTAAATAAACAGGAGTTTTAAAAACAAAATTGGCATTCACTTTTCAACCTGTTCCTCATCTCCAGAATGGAAGTCATCATGAGATCATAGAAAGGCTTCAGACACGATTAAAAGCTGTAAAGTATCTGTACATAGAAACCTATTGTATGGAGATGGCTATGGAAAACAGAGGAGACAGCACAGCATAGCTTAAGTTGGAAGTGCAGTTTTCTGGGTTTTCCAAACTCCACAAAGAAACAGCTCTTGCTTCTAGCCACGTGGAATGAGTGTCCACTAAGTACGTAAAGAATCCTTTAGCTGCTCTTAGGATTTTTTAATGGCCTTTAGGATTCAGGACATGGAGAGTCTGTTACTTGCGGTGTTATTTGAAATAAGTTGATTTCCTGTATGCTTTAATGAATAAATGCTAAGTCTTCTAGTATATGCTAACACGGGTGTGTAATGCTGGATCCTTTCAGGCCTTGGGTCACAAATCTATACTTCGCTGACTCTGTTTCTGTCACCATTGGAAGCAACTTTGCCCTGCTCAGCCAGGTGGGACAGGCGTGGTCTAGCAAGTCTAAAGGTTTGCCTCACTCCGCAGGAAGTGATGGGAAGACCACATCCTGTTTTTCCCTTGGAGGTCATTCCCAGGTCTTTCTGCTTTCCTCAATGGGACAGTGGCTGCCACAGAGCTAAACTGTGTAATCCCCAGACATGGCCCCTCCTCATCTTATAAAAAAAAAAAAAAAGCTCACTGCTTTGGAGACAACAAAACAACCCTGGCATGTTTCTGAATACAGCCTACTCTCCTATTACATAGGTTTCTAAAACATCAACGAACTGCTATGCAATTGGGAAATATGAGCATGATTAGTAGTGTAACATAGACATCGCATTGTTGACGTAATTTTTCTTAGTTACAAGGAGCTAGAATAGCAGTAGTATTACAGCTTTCAGGAAGGAGAAAAGCTCTTCTAGTACATAGGCAACTGCCCTTTCAGCCCTATACTAAGAAAATTGAAAATAAGAGAGTGCACCCAGGACTCCCTCCTTGACCCCCAGCATCTCACAGCCGTTAGAATGGAGGCAAGTTGCACTCCGTACCCCCCCCTCCTGGCCTGTTTTAACCTCCACTTCTTTGACCTGGAGTTCCATTTCCATCTTTGTAGTCTGGGCTTATAAAATTAAAGTAAAAAAATTTATGTGTGCACGCATACACACATGTATATGTAAAAGCTATTGGAGGGGAGCTGAATCAGTTTGTTTTCGTAAGTGTCTAGGAAAGCATTTTGTATTATCTTGATATATGTTTTCTTCTTTAGATTAAAGGATCTTATCAGTCAAAAAAAGGTGGAGGACCCAGAGAAACAAGATGAACCTGGCAAAGACAACCAGCAACAGGCCCTTACTGACCACAGATACTTTCAGGTACTGAACAGCTGGCAGAGACTGGTATTGGCAATGAACCTTGGTTTCTGTTCTTTTCTTTTTAAGTTTTTATTTAAATTCCGTTTAGTTAACATACACTATCATATGAGTTTCAGGTGTGCAATATGTCACTTCCAACAACACCCATTGCTCATCACACGTGCCCTCCTTAATCCCTATCACCTGTTTCACCCATCCCCCCCCCCACCTTCCTTCTGTTATCCATCAGTTTGTTTTCTTTTGCTCTTTTGTTTTCTTTTTCTTTAAGTAATCTCTTTACCCAATGTGGTGCTTGAACTTACAACCCCAAGATCAAAAGTCACATGCTCCACCACCTGCGCCAGTCAGGTGCCCTTATTTTTTTCTTAAGTTCCACATATGAGTGGAACCATAAGATATTTGTCTCTCTCTGAGAGACAGAATATTAGCATAATACTTTCTAGCTCCATCTGTGTTGTTCCAAATGGTAAGATTTCATCCTTCTTTATGGCTGCATAATATTTCATTGTGCATATACACATCTTCATTCATCAGTCACTAGACACTTGGGCTGTTTCCATAATTTGGCAATTATAGGTAATGCTGCTGTAAACATCAGGGTACATTTATCTCTTTCAATTAGTACTTTTGTATTCTTTAGGTAAATACCTAGTAGTACAATCATTGGATCATAGGGTGGTTCTATTTTTAACTTTTGGAGGAAACTCCATGCTGTTTTGTGGAGTACCTGCACCATTTTGACTGCCCCCAGCAGAGCACGATGGCTCCTTTTCCTCCACATCTTCACCTACACTTGTTGTCCCTTGTATTGTTGATTTTAGCCATTCTGACAGGTATGAGGTAGTATCTCGTTGTAGTTCTGATTTACATTTCCCTGATGATGAGTGATGATGAGCATCTTTTCATGTGTATTGATCATCTGTAGGTCTTTTTTGAAAAATTGCTATTTATGTCTTCTGCCTCCTGCCCCCCACCTTTTTTTTCCTTCTTTTTATGAAAGGCAGACTGCCACATTCAACACCTCATTTGGATGTATCTGGAGTCTTAGAGTCAACTTAGGGTTGACAACCTCAAGTTCTCCTACAAATAGACCTTGAGAGCTTTTTTGTAGGTTCTAGCTGGGGAACGCAGCTGCTCCTATACCCTTGAGTAAAGAACAGTCCTCTTTTAGTGAGGAAGGTCGTCCTCTTCGACAGAATGTGCAGCTTTAAAGGGACGCACGTGGAGTGGTGAAGGAGGGAGGGGACACTCGGTTGGCCACCCAGATCAGTCGAATCAACCCTGATGATCAATGGAGCGACAGATGTTGCAGCCAGATCATCCCCACATCCTGTTCGATTTTTAATTGGGTTGTTGTCTTTATATATTTTGGATACTAACTCTTTATTGGACATGTCATTTTGCATATTCCCATTCAGTAGGTTGCCTTTTAGTTTTGTTGATTGTTTCTTTCACTGTGCAGAAGCTTTTTATCTTGAGGTGGTCTCAATAGTGTATTTTTGTTCTTTGTTTCCTTTCTTCAAGAGAGATCTAGAAAGAGGTAGCTACCACTGATGTCAAAGAAGCTATTCCCTGTGTTCTCTTCCAAGAATGTCATGGTACTAGGCCTCACATGTAGCTCTTTAATCCATTTTGAATTTAGTTTTGTGTATGGTGTAAGAAAGAGGTATAGTTTCGTTCTTTTACATGTTGCTGTTCAGTTTTCCCACCACCATTTGTTGAAGAAACATTCTTTTTCCTATTGGATACTCTTTTCTGTTTTGTCAAAGATTAATTGACCGTATAATTGCTGATTCATTTCTGGATTTCCTATTCTGTTCTATTGATCTATGTGCCTATTTTTTGCCAGCACCAAACTTTTTTGATTACTATAGCTTTGTAATATAACATGAAGTCCAGAATTGCGATGCCTCTAGTTTTGTTTTTCTTTGCAAAGCTATTCAGGGTCTTTTGTGGTTCCATTGTGGTGCCTGGGTGGCTCGGTTGGCTTAGCATCCAACTTTGGTTCAGGTCATGATTTCACAGTTAGTGAGTTTGAGCCCTGCATTGGGCTCTGCACTGACAGCTCAGAGTCTGGGGCCTGCTTCAGATTCTGTGTCTCCTTCTCTCTCTCCCTCCCCTATTCACGGCCTGTCTCTCTCTGTTTCTCAAAAATGAATTTTAAAAATTTCAAGTTATAGGATTATTTGTTCTAGCTCTGTGAAAAATGCTGTTGGTATTTTGATAGGGATTTATTAAATGTGTAGATTGCTTTGGATAGTGTAGACATTTTAACAATATTTGTTCCAGTCCGTGAGCATTGAATGTCTTTCCATTTCTTTGTGTCATCTTCATTTTCTTTCATCAGCATTTTATAGTTTTCAGAGTAAGACCTTTCACCTCTTTGTTTAGGTTTATTCCTAGGTACCTTATTGTTTTCATACAATTGTAAATGGGTTTTCTTAATTTCCCTTTCTATTGCTTCATTACTGGTATGTAGAAATACAGCAGATTTCTGAAAATTGATTTTTGTATCCCGCGACTCTACTGAATTCATTTATCAGTTCCAGGAGTTTTGGCGGATTCTTTCAAGTTTTCTGTATATAGTATCATGTCATCTGCAAGTAGTGAACGCATTACTTCTTCCTTGCTGATTTGGATGCTTTTGATGCTGTGGCTAGGACTTCCAGTACTATATTGAATAAAAGTGGTAAGAGTGGATATTCTTTCTTTTTTTTTTTTTTAAATCAGATCTACAATCCATTGAGAGGAGACTGATACTGACATTATAGTTTATTTTTTTTAATTTTTATTTATTTATTATTGAGATAGAAACAGAGCATGAGTGGGGGAGGGGCAGAGAGAGAGAGAGACAGAATCTGAAGCAGGCTCCAGGCTCTGAGCTGTCAGCACAGAGCCTGATGTGGGGCTCAAACCCATGAACCGTGAGATCAAGACCTGAGCTGAAGTCAGCCGCTTAACCAGCTGAGCCACCAGGCGCCCCAAGAGTGGATATTCTTGTCTTGTTCCTGTTCATAGAGGAAAATCTCTCAATTTTTCCCCATTTAGGGTGATACTAATTATGGGTTTTTTTTAATTTTCATGTATGGCCTTTATCATGTTGAGGTATGTTCCCTCTAAATCTATTTTGTTGAGGTTTTTCTTTTTTATCATGAATGGACGTTATACCTTGTCAGATCCTTTTTCTGCCTCTATTCTAATGATCATATGGTTCTTAACCTTTTAATTAAAGTGATGTATCATGTTGGTTGATGTGCAAATTTTGAACAACCCTTGCAACCCAGGAATAAATACCACTGAATTGCGGTGAGTGATTTTTTAAATGTATTGTTAGATTTGGTATGCTAGTATTTTATTGAGAATTTTTGCATCTATGTTCATCACCGATATTGGCCTATTGTTCTGTCTCTGTCTCTCTGTCTCTCTCTTTAAAGTTTGTTTTTTTGTTTAGAGAGAGGCTTTTTATTACTGATGCGTTTCATTTGCTGGTTAATGGTCTGTTCAAGTTTTCTATTTCTTGCTGTTTCAGTTTTAATGATTTATATGTTTCTAAGAATTTATCCATTTCTTCTAGATTGTCTAATTTTTTGGCATGTGGTTGTTCATCATATTCTCTTACAATTGTTTGTATTTCTGTAGAGTTGATTGTTACTTCTCTCTGATTTGTGATTTTATTTGGGTTCTTTCACTTTTTGATACGTGTGTCTAGGTTTATCAATTTTGTTGGTCTTTTTAAAGAACCAGTTCCTGGTTTCATTGATCTGTGTTATTGTTTTTTAGTTTCTATATCATTTATTTCTGCTCTAATTTTTATTATTTTCTTCCTTCTGCTGGCTTTAGGCTTCATTTGTTCTTCTACCACCTTCGGGTGTAAGGTTAGGTTGTTTGAGATTTCTCTTGGTTCTTAAAGTAGGCCTGTACTGCCATGTAACTCCTTCTTAGGATTGCTGTTGCTGCATCCCAAAGGTTTTGGACCATTGTGCTTCATTTTCATTTTTTTGTGTATATTTTTAAAAATATCTTCTTTGATTTCCTGGTCAACCCATTCATTGTTTAGTGCATGTTGTTTAGTCTCCATGTACTTTGGTTTTTCCAGGTTTTTTTCTTGTAATTGACTTCTAGTTTTATAATGTTGTGGTCAGAAAAGGTACATGGTATGATTTCAGTCTTTTTGTGCTGAGGCCTGTTGTGTGATCTAGTATGTGATCTGTTCTGAGGAATGTTCATGTGCACTTGAAAAGAATGTGTAGTCTGCTGTTTTAGGATGGATTGTTCTGAATTTATCTGTTAAGTCCATCTGGTCCAGCGTGTCATTTAAAGCTTTTGTTTTCTTGTTTATTTTCTGTTGAGATGATCTGTCTGTTGATGTAAGTGGGGGTGTTTAAGTTCCCCACCATTATTGTATTTGAACCTTGATTTCCATCACAGTTTAATATGTTATCAGGTGGTAAGGAATGTTTGTATTTGTGTGTGTTTATCCTGTTTTGCCATGACCTATCTTCTTGGCTAAAAACACTATAGGTAGCTTGACTTAGAATTTGTCTTACTCCTTGAAAAATTTTGGCCTAATTCAAAGCAGGGTAGTAAAAAGCTGACAGGATTTTTATGATTGACCTGTAGTTCTCTCTTTTTTTAATGATAGTTTATTTATTTATTTAGACAGAGGGGGAGTTTTTGATTACTAACTCATTTCATTTGCTCATTATTGGTCTGTCCTGTTCTCCTCTCTTAAGCCATTTCTCTTTTTATTGTTTGTGTTGTTGCTTTTGTTGGTATTACTATTATGACTGTAGTTATTATATATAAATGTATTTTCTTGAGGTCTTTATATAGTTTTGTTTTTATTTAGATACTTAGTCCCTCTGAACTTTAATTTTCTATGTAGTATGATGGAGAGATCTAATTTTACTGATTAGACCATTTATTTAATAGATGAGTGATTAAGCCAGGCTGTTTACTGATTGAATGGGCCTGTTTACTGGACCCAACAGGGTTTTTTAAACTTTGAATTAATTACTAGTTTTTTAAACTTTGAATTAATTACTAATATTTTAAAAATTAATATATTTTATTTTTTTTCTAGCTTCTCTTAAAAAGGTACAGAATATGACAACAAATTCCTGCCTAGTCATTATCAGAGCAGAATTAACGCCTCTCTGGTGTCACATATGGTGCTCTTCAGGTAGCCACAGGCCCTGACCATGCTTGCTTCACCCAGTCATGCTCCTACCTTACTTCTAGAGGCTTCTGAGTTTGCAATTTCTCGTAGACCATTCTTTGTCTACTCCACTGAAATGAAACCTCTATCATATACACTCATTTGCAAGGTTTGTTTCTAGACTTCTTAGTCTGTTCCATTTTTATACTATTCCCATATTCTTTTACTTTTGGTAATTTTATGGTAGGTTTTGATACCTTTTAGGATAAGAATTTTATGCCTTCTTCTTTTTAAAACCATTCCTTTGCTATGTTTTTAGCACATTTACTCTTCTGGATGAACTATTGTCAAATTCAAAAATAGATCCTATTGAGATGAAGTGAAATTGAATTAACTTTTTAGATTAATATTTGGAAAGATGAGACCTTAACAGTTTTAAATCATTTCAGCAATATGTCTCTAATTTTATTTAGGTTTCCTTTATAGCTTTGAATAAAGTTTTACTTTCTTTTTTCAATTTTTTTTAAACAACTTTTTTTTTAATGTTTATTGATTTTTGAGAGAGAGCGCTTACATGCAGGAGCAGGGGAGAGGCGTAGAGAGAGGGAGACAGAATCTGAAGCCCCAGGCTCTGAGCTGTCAGCACAGAGCCCAACATGGGGCTCTAACTCATGGACCACGAGGTCATGATCTGAGCCGAAGTTGGACGCTTAACCTACTGACCAGGTGCCCCTATATAGTTTTAAATTTAGCTCTTGCATGTTTCTTGTTAGGTTTATTTCCTAGGTATTTTATAACTTTTATTGGTATCGAGAATGGCATCCTTTTCTCCATGAGATTTTCTAATTAATTGTTTCTGGTTCTTCATATACCTGTGTTGATTTTATTCCCAGGAACTTTTCTAAAAACTGATTTTTTTTTTGGATAAGCCTCTTGTACCCAGCATGTAACCGAACTTCTTTTATTTCATTTTGTTTCTTAGATTCAATTTGAGAGGCTTTGTCCTTTAACAGGGAATTAAATCATTCATAGATACTGAGACCTTACTCATATATCTGCTTTTATTCCTGACATCTTTGTTTCCAATTTCTGATTTCATCTTTTTTTTTTTTTCCTGACATTTGCTAGGTTGAGATTTTTCTTTTTTTTCCCCCCTCCTCTAGTACTTAGGACATCTGTTATCTTAGTTCTTTTCTATTTGCCTAATGGTTCCTCGTAAGATACAGTTTTTATTCATATCAAGAGCTTATCAGCATCTGCAAACTGTTTCTGAATAACGTTAAGACCTGTTTGTGAGTTGGGTTGTTTTCATTTTTGTTCTTGTTTTCATTCTAATCTCTCTGGTAATTTTTATAGTCCTTTTACTATTTTACTGTTTCCTCAGTGTTAACACACATTTTGCTGACAGTCATCTGACTGTGGCCAAGTCATAAGAATATGCTATGCTGTCAATAATTCCGTTGAGGGGAATTAATTTCTCCATTAAAATGTGTTTAAATACAAGAGAGGGCATCTGAGTGGCTCAGTTGGTTAGTGTCCGACTCCATTTCAGCTCAGGCCATGGTCTCGCAGTTGGTGAGTTCAGGCCCCGTTTCAGGCTCTGCGCTGATGGTGTGGAGTCTACTCGGGATTCTACCCCCCACCCTCTGCCCCTCCTCCTGCTCTCTCTGTCTTTCTCAAAATAAATAAAGTATATAAATAAATACATACATACATACAAGAGAAGAAAATGTTGAAATATTCTCCCTTAAACTAAAAAAAATAACCTCTTAAGTAAACATTGGAAGTTTTGTTACTAGGAGACCTATGAATACAGCTTGAAGTATGAGTAGGGACAAAGATTTGATATCAAAATAGTATCTTGTTTTCATGCTTATATAATTATTTATTTAATGGTCTGGGCTTGATGGTATGGTGGTAAATAAGGAAATGGCTTTACTCTCCTCCCTTTTCTTTTAAGTTTTTTTCTTTTTTAATTTATTTATTTAGGAAGAGAGAGAGAGTGCAAACTGGGTAGGGGCAGAGGGAAGGGGAGAGAGAGAGAATTCCAAGCAGTCTCTGCACTGTCAGCACAGAGCCCAGTGTGGGGCTTGAACTCATGAACTGCGAAATCATGACCTGAGCCAAAACCAAGAGTTGCATGCTTAACCAACTGAGCCACCCAAGCGCCGCTACTCTTCTTTGTTTAAACTTTCTATTTTGGGTCTCCTTTCCTTTCCTTGGATGATATATAAGGTGAAACTCATAGCTTTTGGCAGGGGGCATATAGTCACATACTATACATATTAAGATATTTAACATTCACTCTATGCATTGACGCTATTAGGGAATTTCTGTTAAATTTCTTAAATATAATGTGTTAGGATTTTCTAGGAGAATATACCTACTTTTAAGAGATGCATACTTAAGTATTTGAGGATAAAATTTTATCATGTCTATATTTTCTTCAGATGTTTCAGCTAAAAATACAGTAAGCAAATATGGGAAAATGTTAACAGTTGTTGAATCTAGGTAATATTATGTGGGTATTTATGATAGTTCATTTTATGTATCAACTTGACTGGGCCATGGGGTCCCCAGATACATGGTTTAATATTGTTCTGAATATGTCTGTGAGGGTGTTTATGGATAAGGTTAACATGTGTTTGTAGACTGGATAAAACAGATTGCCATCCCTAATGTGAATGGGTCTCATCCAGTCCTTTGAAGACAACACTAAAACAAAAAGGCTGAATAAGAGGGAGTTCCACTTGCCTGCCTGCCTTTGAGCTGGGACATTAGTTTTTTCCTGCCTTCAGACGTGGACTAAAGCATTGTCTCTTCCTGGGTCTTAAGCCTGTGGGCATTCAGACTAGAAGTAGTCCCTTGACTCTCCTGGGTCTTCTGCTTTGCCCACTGCAGAAATAGGGACTGCTCAGCTTCCATAATTGTGTGAGCCAGTTCCTTAAAATTAATCTCTTTAGATATGTTTATATACATATACGTTGTTTTTCTTTCTCTGTAGAACCTTCATTAATACAGATTTTGGTGCTGAGAGTGGTTGTAGAGGAACAACAACATTTTAAGGATGAGTTCTCTGAATTGGGTCTGGGGTTTCCAGAATTGACCTGATGTTTCCAGGATTTCTATACAGAATATGTTAGATTTTATTATTCATGGTCCTTATGCTTTGACCTTTAACTGAAGCTATGAAACAAACAACAGGAAATGACCCCTTTAAACATCTGATTTAGCTTAAATATGAGGAGATGGAGAAATGTGAGATTCTAGCTAAGGATGTATTGATGATTACTTTTCCCTATGTGGATTATAAGAGATCATTCATAACTGTTTTAAAGTCTCAATCACTTGAAAATGCATTTTAGCTTTTTTATGTAGTTCTCATTAGAACTTATATGTTTAATTATGCTGATGCAACTGCTGGATTTCCAAAACATTTCAGGTGTCAGTCTTATTAAAGAATTTCCTCATGCCCAAAATTAATTCTGAAAATGATGGTACACTGGCATAGAAAGCACTCCTTTAACATAAATCACTTTGACAGGACTGTGAGAAACATTTCAGCTAAAACGTTGTCTTTTTTTTAAAGGTGCTGAGTAGCATCAATTCAGTTGTTCACAATCCAAGAGCTCCAGTAATAATTTATAAGCAGAGCAAAGGAGGAGCCCAACATTTTAATAAAGATATTGTTCAAGATTGTGGATTTGAGCATCTTATTCCTATAATAGAAATGTGGGCAGATCAGCTGACCTCCCTGAAGGTAAGGGGTTGCATATTTTTTACATGCTTTGAAAACTGATTGGATTTGCACCTAGACAAGCAAAATAGATCCTGCTCTACTTTTATCTTCCTCCTTTTGGTATCTCCATGCTACAGACTTTCCTGGCCCTTCTTCCTCATCAGATGTGGTGTTTTATTCTTCATTCATTTTAATTGGGGATTTTTTCCTTCTTCATATTTTAAATAATTTTCCTTCTCTGAAAACTGCCCACATCTGTCTCTTCTGCAGAGCAGTTAATAGTCCAGTAGCAGCCAGTACTACTTTTACTTACTCTGTCTATCCATGGAAGATAAAAGTTTCTTCACTTTGTTTTTTAAAAAGTTATTTTCTATTTCTTGATTTTAATGTTTTATTATTTATTTTTTGTTGGTTTTCTTTTAATTTTTTAATGTTTATTTATTTCCAAGAGAGAGACAGAGTGCAAGCAGGGAAGGGGAAGGGAGAGAGGGAGACACAGAATCCGAAACAGGCTCCAGGCTCTGAGCTGTCCGCGCAGGGCCTGACACAGGGTTCGAACCCACGAACCATGAGATCATGGCATGAGCCACCCAGGCACCTTTTATTATTTATTTTTGAGAGAGAGACAGAGTGAGAGCAAGGAAGGGACAGGAGGTGTGGGGGAGGAAACACAGAATCCAAAGCAGGCTTTAGGCTCCAAACTGTCAGCACAGAGCCCGATGTGGGGCTCGAACTCCAGGACCATGAGATCATGACCTGAGCCAAAGGCAGATGCTTAACTGGCTGAGCCACCCAGGCACCCCTCTTGTTTTATTTGTTTATTTTAGAGAGAGAGAGAGAGAATGCAAGCAGGGGAGAGAGGACAGCAGTGCTCTGAAGGGCCAAGCACTGTGCCATGCACATAGTAGATGCTCAGTAAATGTTTATCAATTGGCCAGTCTTAGAGTTTTAAACTTCCAGTAGCTTTATCCTTTGTGCACAATTTAAAATAGATTAGGACATTTATCTAGGCCAAGGAAATTAAATACATTGTTACAAAGACTAGAATTAATTTAATTTAGAATCTTTTAATTTTTTTCAAATTAGAAGCCTGCCTGGAGATAAATGCTATAATAGATGAATCTTGAAAACATTATCCTAAGTGAAGGAAAGCCAGTCACTTATTATATAATTCCACTTATTATATAATTCCACTTTATGTGAAATGCCCAGAATAGGGAAATCCAAAGAAACAGAAAGTAGATTAGTAGTGACCCAGGGGCGGGGGACAGGGAAGAATGAGGAGTGACTGCAAATGGGTACGAGATTTCTTCTTGGCATGATGAAAATCTTCCAAAATTAGATAATGGTGATAGTTGCACATCTCTGTAACCTGAGCAGGATTCCGGAGTTGTGCACTTAGAGATGGTGGATTTTATGTTAGGTGGGTTACACTTCAATACATCTGTTACAAAAATGTTCAACGCCAAAATATAAAGGATAAGTTTATTTTTTATCCACCAATAATTCAAAAATAAGTACTTAACACGTAGTACTAATAAATACATATAATTACTTTAAACATCATCAAGGAGTGTCTTGGTGGCTCAGTTGGTTAAGCATCCAACCCTTGATTTTGGCTGGGGTCATGATCTTCGAGCCCCACATTGGGCTCTGTGCTGACAGTGCAGAGCCTGCTTGAGATTCTCTCTCACCCTCTCTCTTTCTACCCTTGCCCCACTCACATGTGCTCTCCCTCTCTCACAAAATAAATAAAAAAAAAATAGATTTGAGATCATCAATATATCATGTGTTGTGTAAGTTCCATATTTACCTGGAGAAAACAAATTGAACACACTTTTCTAAACTGGTAATGATATTTTAAAAAGGTACTGATTGGGGTACCTGGGTGGCTCAGTCAGTTAAGTATCCAACTTTGCGACTTGGGCTCAGGTCATGATCTTGCAGTCTGTGAGTTCAAGTCTGGCTTCAGGCTCTGTGCTGACAGCTCAGAGCCTGCAACCTGCTTTGGATTTTCTGTCTCCCTCTCACTCTATGCCTCTCCGGCTTTCACTGTCTCTCTTTCTCTCTCAAAAATAAGTAAACATTAAAAAAAAAAGGCACTGATGATGGTTATGTTTATTTTTGAAAGAGAGATTGTAAGTGCAATTGAGAGGGGGGTTGGAGAGAGAGGGAGAGAGAGAATCCCAGGCAGGTTCCATGCTGTCAGCACAGAGCCCAACACGCAGGACTCAGTCCCACAAACCATGAGATCATGACCTCAGCCAAAATCAAGAGTTGGATGCTTAACTGATTGAGCCACCCAGGCGCCCCATGGTTTATATGTATATTAAACCTGCCTGAATAATTATACAGGAAAACCTTGGTTTGCGAGCATTACTCATCTCAGAAACATGCTTAATAATCCAAAGCACTTGTATATCAAAGCAAATTTCTCCGTAAGGAATCATGGAAACTCAGATGATTCGTTCCACAATCCAAAATATTCATGTAAAAATGATTACAATACTATAAATCTAATACAAAATAATAAAGAAAAATAAATTAACCTGCACTTACCTTTGAAAACCTTTGTAGGTGGTTTGAGAGAGACAAGAGAGAGGAGGATTATTGTGTAGGAGGAATTTCACTATCACTAAGGAATCACTGCTGTCTGTTGGCTCAATGGAATCTTTCTCATTTTGTGCAGCTGTAACAAGGAGCCTATTCAGTGACCTAGCATTGAAGCAGTGCATTCCTAAGCTTACTCTTACATGGAAAAGCAAAGGACTGTCCATACGTGCTTTGAAGTGACAAAAAAAATACACTAGTGCCAGTCTAGGGCATCTTCCAAAGTTCTGAAAAATCACTGATTTCTGCCAAACACCATGGCCTGAGACTAAGAATCCAAGCATGGGAGACTGATCACCCACAATCTCTCAGCAAGCAAGAGAGAAGAACCGTTGGTTCGGTTGTGGTCATGTGACATTTAGCATCACTTACTACTTGTACTGCGTCATCACTAGTTTATCAAGTTAAAATTTATTAGAAATGTTTGCTTGTCTTGCAGGATACTTGCAGAACAAGTTACTCGCCATCCAAGGTTTTATTGTATTTTACTAGCATTATTATGGAAACTTGAAAAAAATCAATAATACCATGTTGTTTCTTTTGTTATAAAGGATTTGTATAAGTCCTTGAGAATACTGTCTGCAGAACTGGTGCCTTGGCATAATTTTAAAAAGCAGGATGAAAATGAAGGTATCAGAGTTGAAGATCTGTTGTTTATAGTAGATACCATGTTAGAGGAAGTTGAAAATAAGGAAAAGGTAATTCTTAATACTTACATAAATTTTCACATTTTAATGTAATCTTATCCTAAAAACTGATAGTGATAAAGATGCTGATATTTGTTCTACTAGAATTCTATGTCTCTTTTTAAAGTTTTTATTAAGACCTTGGGATTATTTTAAGACATGAACTATCTTTCTCTTTCTCTTTTGGACAGGACAGCAATATACCAAACTTAAAAATTTTGCAAGCTATTGTTTCTCACTTCCAAAAATTATTTGATGTGCCTTCTTTAAATGGAGTCTATCCTCGAATGAATGAAGTTTATACGAGGCTTGGAGAAATGAACAATGCTGTGAGAAACCTCCAAGAGCTCTTAGAATTAGGTGAGGACTCTTTGTGCTGTCTGGCCCCCACTTAAGAATTATTCCTGATAAATCAACAAAAAGTAGGTTGTTTTCTTAAGTAAAACATTGAGGGTAATGGAAGCATGAAGTATTTGATTTAATGATTTTGAAAATTCCCTTTTAAAATATCCTTTTGGTTTTTTTTCCTACAGATAGTTCAACGTCATTGTGTGTGTTGGTGAGCACAGTTGGAAAATTGTGTAGGCTGATTAATGAGGATATAACCGAGCAGGTTATGCAGGTATTAGGACCTGAAGATCTCCAAAGGTATTTATTTTAAAAGTTAGCAAAATACTATCCAGAAGGCTTGGAGTGATGAAATTAAAGACTTTCAAAACTTTATAAGTTATTTACCTTTTCTGTGTGGGATAGCATCTTTTAAATAATTTGTCAATCTAAAATATCTCACACCTCACAGATGGAGAGAATGCCAAGCATTTTCAAGGTAAAAATCGATTTAGGGCCTATACGTTTACATAGCATGGGTCAGGACTCCAGTGTTACTGCTCTAAGCTCGTTCCCAGGCGAAATTATATATGGAGAAATTCAGACCTTGTTAGCAACATCATGTAAGTGTTCAGAATATATAAACAGGTCCTATTTTTAATATACCACTACAGACCGCTTAATAATCACAGTGTATTATTTGATTAGAAGATGAATGTTAAGGAATTTTTTTAAAGCTAGTCATCTCTAAAATAAGACCTCGGGGCGCCTGGGTGGCTCAGTCGGTTAAGCGTCTGGCTTTGGCTCAGGTCATGATCTCACAGTTTGTGGGTTCGAGCCCCGGGTCAGGCTCTGTGCTGACAGCTGAGAGCCTGGAGCCTGCTTTGGATTCTGTGTCTCCCTCTCTCTCTGCCCCTCCCCTGCTCATGCTGTCTCTCTCTGTGTCTCAAAAATAAATAAAACATGAAAAAAGAATAAAAAAAAAGTAAGACCTGATTTAAAAAAAAATACAGAAACATTCTAGTTATACTTAAAGCAACTTTTCCACCCCACCTCCCCCGACCAATTTGATACTGACTATAACGTGGGAAGAGGAACACATACATATACCACCTATCCCATATATTATGATGTAGGTTTTCCAAGAAAAATCCTTACCTAATCTGATGCTTGAGTTTTCTGATACTTGCTGCTTGTTTTTTTAAATTTTTTTTTAAACTTTTATTTATTTTTGGGAGCGGGGGAACACCTCGGTGGCTCAGTCAGTTAAGCATCTGACTTTGGCTCAGGTCATGATCTCCTGGCTCATGGTTTCAAGCCCCACATAGAGCTCTGTGCTGAGAGATCAGAGCCTGGAGCCCGCTTTGGATTCTGTCTCCATCTTTCCCTGCCCCTCCCTGGCTCTCACTCTGGCTGTCTGTCTCTCTCAAAAAAAAACAAACATTAAGAAAATATTTTTGAGAGAGAGAGGGAGGGAGAGAGAGAGAGGAGGAGAGTGTGAGTGGGGTAGGGACAGAAAGAGGGAGACAAAGAATTGGAAGGAGGCTCCACACTTTGAGCGCAACGCCCGATGCAGGGCTTAAACTCATGACTGTGAGATCATGACCTGAGCTGAAAACAAGAGTCTGCTGCTTAACCGACTGAGCCACCCAGGCGCCCCAAACAAGTGTTTTTTGTTTTTTTGGTTGACAGGGTACAAGTGATCACGCAAGGGGCAGAGAAAGGGGGAGAAAGAAGTGGAGCTCACCCGATGTGGGATTCAAACTCACAAACCATGAAATCATGACCTGAGCTGAAGTCAGATGCTTCAATGACTGACCCATTCAGGTGCCCCTTATACTTGCTCCTTTTAAAAGGAACATAGGTCTCAATATTGGTCTTTTTTCCCTTCCCATATTTATATTGACTACTAATACTTATTCTTAATGTTTAATAGAATACTGGATATAGAAACCAATTTTTAGAAGTTGTTAACAAACAAGGTCTCTTAAAATTCCTCAAGCTAAATGGAAAGTTTCCCACATGTATGTTCCATACATTTAACTTTGGAACACGTGTTTACACTGATTATAGATTTTTTTTTAGAAAAGCAGTATTAGATGAAGAAAGAGTTAAAAAATCAAGGATTGCAGGGCGTCTGGGTGGCTCAGTCAGTTAAGTGTCCAACTTCAGCTCAGGTCATGATCTCACCGTTCCCAAGTTTGAGGCCCGCGTTGGACTCTGTGCTGACAGCTCAGAGCCTGGAGCCTGCTTCAAATTCTGTGTCTCCCTCTCTGTCTTTTCCCCTCCCCCACTCGTGCTCTGTCTCTCTCTCTCTCTCTCTCTCTCAAAAATAAACAAACATTAAAAAAATTTTTTTTAAAGTCAAGGATTGCAATAAATGATTATTACATTTATATTTATTAGTAGAAAATTTCTTAACATTGTGAATATGTTTTATTTTCAATCAAATGCAAACCTTAAGTTGGAAATTCAGTGTAAATTGTGCATTTTTCTTAAAAGCATTATCAACAAATTGGAAGAACATGAGGAATTTTTCCCAGCATTTCAGGCATTTACTAATGATCTACTTGAAATCTTAGGTAAGATCTTTGGTGGTGGTGGTTAAATTTCAAGTCTTCAGGTATCATTGGGTTTGAGGGAAGAGCATTCCTTAGCCACTGTATTAGCACTTGTATCTATAAGTCTTTGGTAGAAAGTGTCTGAAAAGCACTAATGGTTCTGGAAACACACTCCTAACTTGAAATTAGAGTTGGTTGGGGTTGATCTACAGAACATACATACATATCCTTTAAGGAGCTAGGGGGGCTGCCTTTGTTTTGAAACCTTAAAATGAGAAATGGCATTACTCTAGCCTGGCCCAGTTTAACCCTGAGTCTGTCATGGCCTAATGAGAAATCTTGGTAGAATTTATGATCTTGATGGATAGATGTTTTGTGGGGGCTTTTTCTTTTCCTTCTTTTTTTTTCAATATAAAACTTACTGTGTTTTTTAAATATACAAATTAAATTTCCTTCTCAGGTGATAAGTCATATAAAGTAAACAACTATACAAGAAAGACAAATTTATAAATCTGTAGTAGGAAATATATATATTTGCATTGTTGGTCAGATTGAGAGTTTTGTTATTAGTTTTATCTCTTAAAGGGAAAAAAATGTAATTTGTTTAAGAATTCTAGGCAAAACAGAGACCCAAGTCTCTTATTTTATTAAAAAAAAATTTTTTTTTTTTAACATTTCTTCATTTTTGAGAGAGAGAGAGTGCAAGTGGGGATGGGGCAGAGAGAGAGTGGGAGACACAGAATCTAAAGCAGGCTCCAGGCGCTCAGCTGTCAGCACAGCTGACATGGAGCTCAAATTCATGAACCATGAGGTTATGACTTGAGCTGAAGTCAGATACCTAATCGACTGAGCCACCCAGGTGCCCCGAAATCTCTTATTTTAAGTCTGATTATATATGGCTATAAAAGTATTTATCTTACTATTAAGAACACTTTTAAAGTTTAAAGTGATTTATTTAATGATTACTTTTTTTCTACATAGCTCATTTGAAAGAATTTTTTTTTTTTAAAGAATGCCTCTCTGACATAGGAAATTGAATTAGAAGAGGAGGGGGTGCCTAGCTGGCTTAATTGGTAGAGCATGCAACGCTTGATCTCAGGGTCGTGAGTTCAAGCCCCACATTGGACATAGAGCCTACATTTAAAAAATGTCTTAAATTAGAAGCGGAAATGAGGCTTAGCAGAAGATAAGGGAATGAGTAAAATTTGGTAGGAAGATGAATAAATGAAAGAAACTTCTGACTGGAGTATCTACCCTAGTAAACATAAGGGAGGTTTTGTGGCCAGATTTATGTAGACTGGAAGCAAGGAGACAGCGACTGAAGCTTTAGGCATGCTCATGTTCGAGAAGATCATAGCAAAGGAGACTGTAGTTTGAAAGTCAAGCTTAAATGAGACACGAAATTACAGAAATATGTTGCCTCATATTCCAAACAGCTTTGTTTCATACAATAATATTCTTCTTGCTTTTGGGTAGCAGTTAAACAGTGAGGTTCTCGTCATTAATAAATGTTTCAGTAGGGCTGCAGGTAACACTTAGGTCAGAATCCTTCTATAGAAACTTCCTCTTAGATATTATGATACTCAGCATGGTTCATATGGCATCATTTACTTCAATAAGCCACATCTCTCTGCAGATGAACTCTGTATTTTTGCCACAGTTGAAATTCCGGAGTTAAATATTACGCTTAACATTGGGAAAATTAAAGCTGTTTGGCAAACATAACTATTTCAGTTATTACTAGGTGTCATTTTAAGCATCTAGAACTATGGGACGTTGTAGTGAATACCAGATATGGAGAAGGTCTTTGTTTTCTTACGTAAGTGGTGTGCTTAGCTGAGAATATCCTCCTATCAGCCAGTGTCCTTCTCTGTGAGGTTCAGTTATAAGGCAGATTTCTCATGTAATGAAAAAAATCAGTGTGATTTCAGAACGGGGTTCCAGAAATAACTTGATCTTGTATCTTATCATGATACAAGGTATGAATCAAATTGTCTGTTGTAATTTGTGTATATATTTGTTCTTATATCTTGATGCTCTGTAAGTATATCTAGACAAGTATTCTGACTAAAGTCAGGAGCTTAAATAGCATGGGATCCAAGTTTAGGCTAAAGGAAAAACAACCAAAATTCAGCTAAACATGGAGGAGAGAGGTGGAATCAAAGGAAGCATTTTTACATAGAAGAAAATGAGTTTCTAAATAGCAGCCTAGCAGAATACGTAGAAAAAAGTGGTCAGAATCTAGAGAACCTGCCACTGGGGCTTTTAGGGCCGGGGTCTAGGTAATGAGAGAAAAGGAGTTTGCTTCTCCAGTGGCCAAGAGCTTTCAGACAGTGAATTCTAACAGGCTGGTTGGAAGAAGACAGTCTTAGGAAGAGAAAGCAGATTCACAAAGAATCTGGCAGAGGAGAACCTTAGCTAGTTTATCTGGTAAGCCGGACCAGGCTGAGCTCCGCGACACACTCCATCTGAGATCTATACCCGGAGAACCTCACACTTTTTATTAGGTAGATCTATTGTTGCATCCTAAAAGGGAGACCTCCGAATGATCTTACTAATGAGAACGTTTTCAGGTAGGATTAAGGAGAGGACTATGTTCCATAAGAAGAAATCATTAAGTCCTTAGGTGGGTACCCGGAAGAGAGCTAGCTTCTACGTAGGATTTCACCATCTAGGCTCACTTATGTAATTATATAGATTTAAAGAGGTAATAACATAACACAAGTGTGGTCAGTAGGATCTCTTAAGAAGAGCACGCTGCTAATGAGACTATCACCAGAGTCAGAGGATACTTGTAGGTATGTGGTAGCTTTTACACCCAGAGCCCTGTAGAGCATCTGTGTCCCAATCAGTGACACTCTTATCACCGCTGCTAGATAAAAAGTTCACGTGCATAAAAGTTCTGGTGTTGCCCTTGCGTTTGAGGTTTTCCTTTGCAGAGAGTTTCTCATTTCTTCTGAGCCTATCTCTAGATAAAGCTGCCCTTATTCTTGTTTTTCTGTTGCAGAAATTGATGACTTGGATGCCATTGTACCTGCAGTAAAGAAATTAAAAATACTTTCATACTGAAAACAAATCAAATTATTTTTACTGTGTAAATTGCATTCTTAACATTCTGAGCATTTTGTAGGATTGATCTTGCCTTGAGACAAGGGTTGTAAATGTACTCTCAGAATTCATCCCCTTCTTAGTACTGGGTCATTCCCATCTATATTTTTACTAACTTTGAGATTCTTATAGAGAAAATACTTGCTAAGCTAAAGGTGGTAAGTTAACTTTAAGTTGTTTAATCATTTCTTAAGCAATTCTTAAGTGCTTATAGGACTGTTTTAAAATATAGTATGTGAGTAAAAGAGAAACTCAAGGAGACAGGTTGCAAACAATAGAAAGGTTGCATTTAATTTGAGGGTTTAGAGACCTTTTTGATTCTGGAAATATGGATTGCCGATGGCTGTCTGGAATTCAGCCACTAGGAACCTGTTGTTTTCCTGGCAAGGAAATCACACATTCTACAGAGATCCCTCATGGTGTTTGCCCTTTCAAAGCTAGAGGAGAAATGGAAGAAGGATAAAATGTTTTATCATTGGGTTAGATAGGAAATGAATTATGAGGTAATACAGATGAGTGGATAGTAGTCTCTCATTGAAAAAGTTGTCTTTTTTGCAATCTTGATGTAATGTACTTTTTATAAGGACATGAAATCTAAAATAAAGTTCTTGTGAAGAATTTCCAAATATAAGTGTCTTCAGTGACTTATTTGTATTACTCACATATAATGAGTCATATTCATTTACAAGGCTGAGCCTTGCTGCATTTTATTTTACACAAGAATGCTTTTATTGCTGCCTTCTACTTATTTTCTCTTCTCAATATTCAGTCTGAGTTTCTTAAGGGACCAGTGTTACTGCCCGCCCCCCCCCCCATCCCTTGCCACTCTTTTATAAGTCGCAGGCCTAGATTCTTTCTAGATATAAAATTCTTTGTTTTGTTAGGCTGCAGTTACTTTCCTAAACACTAGCCCACAATTTGTGAAAGAACCTGTGTCTTTGAGAGTTGGGTAGAAAAAGTAATTGGATATTCAATTATGTAAATACTCTGAGTTGATTAGATTACTCCAAGAAATTGCTGTGAGGCAGTTTGGAAATCTAACAGTATTTGAAAAGAAAAAAAATGTAATTTAAAAATTATGTTAATTTAAATTTTGTTAGCTAGTTTAAGAGCCTCTGGTTAATTCTTAGTTTAAAACAGGTTTTCAAACTCTTCCTCAGAGGCCTCAAGAGTTTTTTGGAGGGTCACTGAATGAGACAGTGCCACTAGGAAGAACGTTAGGCCCCCTTTGTTGGATCTACTTCTATCCAGTTTTAATTACTTAAAATATAAGTAAAGTACTGCAGTTAGTGTTTAGCTCTTCTTTTACCATTTTAATTATTGTGTAATTGACTAGTAGGCTGAACATATTTGAAGTATACAACTTGGTAAGTTTTGATGCACATATATCTGTGAAACCATCATCACAATCAAAATAATAAACAGATCAATCTCTCTCTCCAAAAGTTCTCTCTTTGCTCTTGGTAATCTACCCAGCCACTTCTACCCCCAAGCAAAAACTGATCTGTTCTCTGTCACTATAGACTCATTGGCATTTTATAGGATTTCATGTAAATGGAATCATACAATTGATTTTCAAAAGTTCTCTTTTTTGGTCTGGCCACTTTCAGCGTAGTTATTTTGAGATTTTTGCATGTTGCATTTATCAAGAGTTCATTCCTTTTTATTGCTCTGTAGTATTACATTGTACAAATATACCGCAATTTGTTTATCCCTTTGCCTAGTGATGGAAATTTTAGTTATTTCCGGTTTTTGACTACTGCAAATAAAACCGCTATAAACATTCATGTTCAGGTCATTGTGTGGACATACCTGATATCCAGTGTCTTGAAAATTGTTTCACATATTTTGTTCTTTGTTTTGGTTCTGGTTCTGGTGCAGGTGGAAGGGTAATTTTGATTTCTGTTACTCCATGCTGATTAAAAGCGGAAGTTTCTAATCATTTTTTTCTAATTTTACTGCACTGTAGCAAGCAAACATGTCTGTTTGGTTTTGTTTGGTATCAGGTCTTTGGAAATTGTTGAGAGTTTCTTTGTGACTTTCTATGTGATGAAATTTATACATATTCTACATGTTGCTTTAAAAAAAAAGGCCTCAGCTCTATTTGATATATATGGCTATTATACTTTTTTAAAAATATAATTTATTATCAAGCTGGCTAACATAGAGTGTATACAGTGTGCTCTTGGTTTTGGAGGTAGATTCTCATGATTCTTCACTTACATATAACAACACCCAGTGCTCATCCCAACAAGTGCCCTCCTCAATGCCCATCACCCATTTTCCTCCACCAGCCCCCCATCCACCCTGGCTTATTCCAGAGAGAGGAAAATAAAGAAGGAGATGTAAAACAGGTATGAAGAGAATAAATATGTCTGCTTAAACAAATCAACAACCAGAATAACCAGACTTAGAGAAGGGAAGAAATAAGAAAGAGAAAAGGAAGCAAAAAATGTATATATAATAAGAATTGTCCAAGAATAAATCAGAAAATGCAAAACTGCTAGGTGCCTTGAACCCATAGCTGTGCTGGTCTGGAGGAAGCTCTGTCTCCACAGTTACCAGGTGTGGAGGGGTGTGGTTTGGTGTAGGCGGGTCACCTCCACTGTGGCCCCTTGTCCATTCCCTCAAGCCCCAACTTGTTGGTGATGGGCAGAAAAATAGTGACACCCCAGGCTCTCCTACATGGACCTGGTTCCTAAACCACTCTATTCAGGCCATTTTTTGAACCCCCCACCCCCCACCCCCGCCTCCATAGTTTCCTCCTGCTTGCCTCCCTGGTGCTCATCTGGGATTCAAACCCTGAAGCCTTAAAGGATCCCACTCTGCACTCTACCCAGTACCGGGGAAGTGCCGCTCCACCCTGCCAGTAGAGGAGTCTCTGGCTGGCAGGCGCAGGCAGGGATCTTTGTCCTTGGAACAGCTATATACCTTCTTCCCGCAGCACTCCAGGGAGGGGATTGCTTTCTCCCACTGCGGACTGCGCCTCTGCGCTAGTTACTGAGCCTGGGGCTGGCTCCCCTCTTCCCCAGCTGCACAAACAGGGCAGCCGGCCCCAGTCCCGAGAAAGCCCCATAGTTAGAAATTGGATCCTTCTTCCCCCGCTCCCCCCCCCCCATACCCGGTCTGTGGTTTTTCTCTTGCCCAAAAACAATCCTACACTTCCACAGTCTCTCTTTCTCTCCCTTTTGCCTCTCTGCAGAAGGAGATCCCCTCCACCCCACTTCCCCCCACCCCCACGCCTACGCCTCCATTTTATCTCTACCAGTTTGTAGTCACAGGTCTATGGCCCACCAGCTTGTCCCCGTGGGCTTCTGGAGATGTCTCTGTCACTCTGCAGCCCGGACTCTTGGAATTCTAAGTCCTCTGGCCTCAACACTGCTGTGTTTGAGGGGACGAAGGAACTTCAGGTCTCCCTACGTAATGCTTAAGAGTAAACTCTAGTGTGCTAGCCACTGAGGTCTGACCTGTGTACAGAGTCAGCTGACTTCAACCCTCCTGCTCCTGTATCCATACCAGTGAAGCAGGAAGACAGTAAACGCTGGCTATTCTGTTTAAATCTACTTCATTTCTATAAATTTTTTTGTCTGCTTGGTTTGTTAGTTTATGGGAGATAGTGAAGTTTCTCTGAATTTGTCAAATTTGTTATATATATATATATTGTTTATTTGAGAGAGAGAGAGAGAGAGGGAGAGGGAGAGGGAGGGAGGGAGGGGTAGGGAGACAGAATCTGAAGCAGCCTTCAGGCTCTGAGCTGTCAGCACAGAACTCGATGCAGGGCTCAAACCCCTGAACTGTGAGATGATGGCCTGAGCCGGAGTTGGATGGTTACTAACGGACTGAGCCACCCAGGCGTACCTGTTTTGTAGATTTGAAGCCTGGTTATGTGTACTTATAAATTCATAGTTGATAATATCTTCTCAATATCTCTGTTGTTACTCGTGCATTTCACTTTGAATAGTTTGCCCTTTCTTTTAATTAATGGTTGTTGGATATTTATTTTTCTTGTTTTTCATTTATTTACTGATCTTTTTTATTATAAAATAGAACACATGCTAAAAATGGTATAATCTATCGGTGTCAAGTATAATGAATGATAAAAAAAAAAATAGAATATCACCAGCATGCCAACATGTGCCCCCACTGTATGTCCTTTCCCCCAACGGGCAACCATAAGTCTGACTTAAGTTAGCCACTTCCTTGTTATTTTGTTTTTTTTAAATAGTTTTGCCACTATTGTGTGAATGCCTAAACCAGCATAGTTGAATTTTACCTATTTTCCAAATGTATAAAATTGGTGAATCGTTATATTATTTTTAATATTTGTTCTTTCAGTATGTTTTTATACCACTGCTCCGTATTGTCCATTGGTCTAGTCTGTCTTCAATGCCATCTTGTATTCCTCTATGAATATTATGCAGTCCATTTGTCTGTCCTCCTGACAGTTGATATTTGGGATGTTCCTTGTTCTTGGCTCTTGTAAATTGGTGCTGTGAACATTCTTGTATATGCATCTTTGTTCACTTGTGTGCAAGTTTTCTAGAATCAAGAAGTACCACAAAGGCTGTGTTCCGTACAGTGAGAGGTGATGTCATCCCTAGAGGTAATGGCGTCAGTGGAGCCTTGAGGCTTGTACATTGTGGCAACTTTGACAGGGAATGCTTACCTTCAGCTCTAGAAGATATTGCCAAAATGCCAAAGTATTTACCAAGCGGTTGTACCAGTTTATACTCCACCATCAGTGAATGAGAGTTCCTAATTTTCCACATCCTGAGCGATTGTTGGTAAGTCAGATTTTTAATTTTTTTGCCATTGTATAGAGTTATTATTGTGGTTGTAATGTTTATTTCCGTGATTACTAATGAAGTTAAGCATCTTTTCCTTTGTTGGCCATTTGTATTTCTTTTTGGAAGTGGTTATATATTAACTTTGTTCATTTTTCTGTTGGACTCCCTGTCTTTTCATATTGATTTGTAAGAGTTACATATTTTGGACATGAGCTACTTGTGTAGTAAATGCCTTCTACCATTCTGTGTCCTCTTTCCATTTTCATAGATAGTTGACTCCTGAACAACATGGGGTTGGGGGTGTTACCCTGCCCCTCGTGCAGTCACAAATCTGTGCATAACTTTTGATTCCTCATGAACTGCCTGCTGTTGACCAGAAGGAAGCCTTCCTGATAATGTGAGCAGTCAATTAACACATATTTAATATATTACAGATATTGTATACTGTATTCTTACAAGAAAGTAAGAGAAAAGAGAATGTTATTAAGGAAACCATAAGGAAGAGGAAATACATTTATAGTACTGTACTGTTTTTATAAAAAATCTGCATATACGTAGATCCATGCAATTCAAACCCATGTTGTGTAAGGGTCAACTGTAGTTTTGTTTTTTGAACTGAAGAACCTAATTTTAGTATAAAGATGTATGGTCTTTACCATACATCAGTGTTCATCATACATCATACCATAGTTCAGTGTTCTCTGTGTCTTATGAAATCTTTCCCTAGTCACAGCTATAAGTCATTCTCCTATGTTGTCTTATAGCTGTATATTTGTCTTTCACAGTGATTCTAATACACTTAGAGTTGGTTGTGTGGTTTTTTTGTTTTTATGGATGTATAGTTGGCACACAGTGGGAGATTAGTTTCAGGTGTACAACATTGGTATAAAACTGTATACATTGTATTATGCGCTCCACATGGCTGCCTTCTGTCACTATAGAGTGTTTTCCCAGTACCACTGATTATATTTCCTCTTCTGTACCTTTTATCCTCATGGCTTCTATATTCCCCAACTAGAAACCTTAACCTCCTATTCCCCTTCACCCATTTTGCCCATCCCCCCACACTCCTGTACTCTCGCAACTACCAGTTCTCTATTTATGAATCTGTTTCTGGTTTTTGGGGGGGGGGGTTTTTTGTCTGTTCCTTTGTTTTTTAGATTCCACATGTAAGTGAAATCATACGGTATTTGTCTTTCTCTGCCTGACTTATTTCCACTTAGCTTAGTATCCTTTACATCCAGCATGTCTTACAGGCACAGTCTCACCTGTTTTTTCTGGCTGAGTAATACTCCGTTGTGTATATATACTACATATTCTTTATCCATTTGTCTATCGATAGACACTTGGATTGTTATGCTTTTAATAATTGTAAGTAATGCTGCAATAAACATAGGGGTGCACATATCTTTTCAAATTAGTGTTTTCCTCTTCTTTGCATAAATGCCCAATAGTGGATTTACTGGATCATATGGCATTTCTGTTCTTCATTTTTTGAGGAACCTTCGTGGCTGCACCAACTTACATTCCCATCAACTGTGGACGCGGGTTCCCTTTTGTACACATCCTTGCCAACACTTGTTACTTATTTTCTCATAATTGCCATTCTGATAGCTATAAGGTAGTGTCTCTGTATGGTTTCTATTTGCATTTCCCTGATTAATGATGTTGAACATCTTTAATCTCTGCCCAACATGGGGCTCAAACTCATGACCCCAAAGTCAAGAGTTGCATGCTCTACTGACTGAGCCAGCCAGCCATGCACCCCTGATGTTAAGCATCCTCTGCACATGTTTTATTTGGATTATTGTTTTGGTTGAGTTGTATAGGTTCTTTTTTATATTTTAGATACTAAACCCTTTATTAGATATATCATTTGCAGATAAATTCTCCCATTCAGTAGTTTGCCTTTTTGTTTTGTCCGTGGTTTACTTTGTTTTGCAAAAGCTTTTTATTTTGGGGTGCCCGGGTGGCTGTCAGGTGTCCAACTCTTGATCTCAGGGTCATGAGTTCAAGCCCTGCATTGGGCTCCACACTGGGTGTGAAGACTGCTTAAAAAAGAAATAACTTTTTATTTTGACTTACTCTCACTAGTTAAATTTTGCATTTGTTTCCCATGCCTGAGGAAACATATCTAGAATAATGTTGCTAAATCCAAAGACAGAAGGATTACAGAAAGAGATATTCTTTTCTAGGACTTTTATGATTTCAGGTCTCACACTTAGGTCTTTAATCCATTTTGAGGTTTTTTCTGTGTGTATGGTATAAGAAAGTGGTCCAGTTTCATTCTTTTGCATTTGGCTGTCCAGTTTCCCCAGTATCATTCTATAATCTAGGCTTTCATAGTGGGATTATCATGATTATAAATATATTTATAGGTCTTTTGACCATCTTCTTTTGTTTTTTCTAGTTAATATCTTTTTCTGTGCTTTTTTTCTTATTTTGGGGGGATTGGTTTTTTCCCCTATTTTTCTTGACTACTGATATGGAAGTTTTATAGTTCAGCTCTGTTGATATTCTGTTGTTACTCTATTTTACTTATTATCAACATTTTGAATATATACTTTGTCAGGGTCCAATCGGGAAACAAACCACATTGCATAAGTAGCTAACAGGAAAGATTTAAAACAAGAATTACCAATTAGTAAAAGGCAGTTAACTACTAAAAGGGGATAAAAGAGGACTCGAAGGGGTACAAAGTAGCAACTTCAGAAAGAGGTACCCTACCCCCCGGGATAAAGGAGAGTGAACAAGAAAGGAACTTAGAAATTTAGAAGAATGCCTTCCAACTAGGCAGAGATTAAAAACTATTTTGAGGAGAAGTTTGGCGGCCATAGGAAGAAGTCTACTTGCGGGGGAAACAAAAGAGAGACAAAACCAACTTGCTGGCTGGGTCTTAACCATGAAGGCCTCGGTTATGGTGGTGGATCCCAAGGATACGCCCGAGGGTAAACTGTGAGGGGTGCTTAGGTGACCGAGAACGGCCTCCACACTACCACCAGCGAGCTGCCACGGAAAACAGCACTTCGGTAGAAAAAAGAAAAGCCCCTTCCTTTAGCTCCTGCCTCGCAGCATCTCTCCAACGCCCTCTGTTGGCAAAGCCTGACACCAAGCGCGCAGCCCCCTTCCGTGTCATTGAAGCACGCAAAGATGGGTTGATTTGGAGCTGAGGATAAGCTAGTAACTGGCACAAATTTACATATATTTTTTAAATAGAAAACTGTCTTTGTTTCCTAAATAAGATAAAGACTTGAACACTTTAACTTTCCTCTGAACCAGCCTCAGGTCCTTTTTCAAAGGTTAATACCAGTATTTTAGCACCACTGTGTTTTTGAACCCAGTCTTTGCAAAACTTTTTTGTTGCTTGCTTATATTTTTTAAACAGTCAAGACTTAGTTAACTACCATCTTATGGATTTCTTTGTTCCCCGTTATTTCCCACATGCCACTTCTGAATGTTACATTTTCTTCGTTCCTGAAATATATCTAGTAGCCATTTTTCACTTTGTTCCCATTGTGTTTCATGTTTTTAAAATTCCAATTTCATATTGTAATTTTTTTCCCTGGGAGCTTCTTTTAGTGGGAATCACCTGCTGTAGGGATCCCATAGGTGCCCAGGATGGGAGTGGCAACCCTGAGGGCCAGTTCACAGTTGCCTCAGTCAGGGCTTCACAGGGGTGCAGGTTTGAAACCAGTTTGCACATTTTCAAGGTTTGGGGGTTTCTGTCCAGGTCAGTTATGTGTAACCACAGGTGCCATACTCCGGTAGGACTGATTCGGTGACTGTTAGCACCCATGGCTGACAACCAGTTCCTTACCTTCCCTTGGCACCCAAGGTGTTGTCTGATACAAAACTTTTCAGGCTTCTTGTCCCTTACACAGTAACCTTGCCTTCGGTCTAGTGTGTATGCTAGCGTTCTGCTTCCTGTCGGTACTTAAACTCCCCTTCGTCTCCTGTACCCTGCTTTAGATTCCTCTCAGACCATCATCAGGAACTTTACCTGTGTTACTTCTTAATCAGCCATGTGTCAAATAAATGTTCCTGGTTTAAGTAGGACTTCTGTGTGTTTGGAGGAGGAAGGATAGGTTTTCACTTGTCTGCCATCTTTAAGAGGATTTTTTTAATAATGTTTATTTTGGAGAGAGAGACAAGGCATGAGCGGGGGAGGGGCAGAGAGAGAGGACTCCAAAGCAGGCTCCAGGCTCTGAGCTGTCAGCACAGAGCCCGATGTGGGGCTTGAACTCGTGAACCATGAGATCATGACCTGAGCCGAAGTCAGATACTTAACCGACTGAGCCACCCAGGTGCCCTGCGCTTGTCTGCCATCTTGACCAAAAGTTGTTTCAGGGTTGCTAATATGCAGGATATGATGCATGATGCATTTCCTTATACTTCTCTAGTGCTTTACCGTTTTCAAGGCACGTGTATTTAGTGAACATTCAAATGCCACTGTGAGGTAGACAGGACAGGCAGGCATCATTTGCCCCACTGTATGAGAATTTGTCATTCAAAATAAAAATCTTAGCAGAAACAAATATTACACATCTACCGTGTAGTGTACTTAGCATAGTCTTGGATGATGGGGGTTGAAAACCAAAGTCGCCTTAGTTCAACTGGACAGATAGTAAACAAAAACATTAAATAAACAATATAAGTAGTTACTTAGTATGTGACCTTCATAGATCTCTAATAAACATTTTTTTAATGTTTACTCATTTTTGAGAGAGACCTAGCATGAGTAGGGGAGGGGCAGAGAGGGAGACACAGAATCCAAAGCAGGCTCCAGGCTCTTAGCCATCAGCACAGAGCCTAAAGCAAGTATTGAACTAACTGTGAGATCATGGCCTCAGCCAAAGTCAGATGCTTAACTACTGAGCCATCCAGGTGCCCCTCTAATAAACATTAAAAAAAAAATGTTAAAATGAAACACAGTATTAACAGTAAATGATGTAGGAGGTGGGGAGAGCCCATTTCACTGTGGACTGGTGTAATAGAGGAGGTAGGTTCTGAGACCGGCTTTCAAGAGGATAGTAGGATTTGAGTAGGCAGGATTGGCTATGTAGACTCTTCTAGAATAGAGTATATGCATATGAATAGAGAGTAGCAAAAAACTGGAGACCAGATTGTTAGGTTTAAAGGGCAAATTAAGAAGTGGGTTTTATTTTTGTAGAAAAGAGGAAATCATAGATAATTTATAAGAGAGTAGCATGACGAAAACTTTAGGATGATTCCATTCTTCAGAAAAGCGGCAGTGAGGGCAGTGGGGGAGGAGACCAGGAAACTGCCAGCAGGGATGTAGCCTGAGTCTGAGGAAAGATAATGCGAGCTCCATGGGAGCTCTAAGATAATAATCAGAGAGAAGGATATTTGGTTTTATTAACTTTGAACTACAAAAGCAGCACTTATTTAAATGTGCAGTTTACCTGTTTTTTGCTTTTAAATGTTATTTACTAGCCACATCTTAGGTGGAACAGACTGCCAAGCTATGGAGAGGTACTGAGGCCCCCTTTCCCGTCTGGCAGCTGCCCTGGGGGTGTGGGTTTGGGATTTTGTCCGCCTTTTCCTCTGGAAGGGGTGCCGCACGCTGGAGACTGGTCCCGGGCCATCCTGCCCCACAGTGTTTAACCGAGGGCACATAGGTGTACCGCTGTGACACTGTGGCCATCGGAAAAGTACATTTCCGTCCCAAAGTAGATACAGCAACACGTTTCTAGGCAGCGGAGTACCAGAGGGGGCAGTCAGAAAGGCATAGTAGTGTTGGCTTTTGGCACTTTTGGTGTGAGTCACTTTTTATTTTTATAAAAGAAGCCTCTTCCCTAGGTCACTTTGCAGGGATATTGGGAGCTGCTCCAGGAACAGACCTCTTTCACCCCCTAGGCCTGAGACAGGACCCTTTTCACAAGTCCCAAATTGTATGTAATTACCTACAAAAAAAATCACCACTGAGGTTCCCAGTAATTTATTAGGCATGAATACCCCATTTCTTTTTGGATTTGAACAATTAAATCCAACCAAGAGAGAGTAGTTCTTGCTTTTACATATGTTTACCTCTTCCCAGTATCATCCAGTCAGGCACTTAAATTTCACACAAAAATGTATGTATATATTTTCCAATGGCCTTTCTGATTTAAATTACAAAATATACAAATGTACACATCTTGACAGAAAGGTGGTAAGGGTGCTCATCACCTCCGGGGCTGTCCATCTGGAGTCAGCTCATACCTGTAAGACAGTCGGGTTTGGACTCGTGTTAGTATCCAGAGTGTGCCGTGGGGCAGTGGCACAAGCAGCCTTGTCTGGCCTGCCTGGGCCCCTGTGGGGCTGGAGAGCCCATCGCTCTGTCAGGAGACCGGGCAGCGTGAAGGCGAGGACTTAAAGAGGTCTGTGGGTTAAGTGAGGTCTGCAAGCAGGAAAGCCTTAAGTACAAGTCTAATCGGTCTCCCTCCTTGATAGCAAAGCCGCTGACACGTCCTGACAAGGAAGAACTTTGGAGCGAGAATATGTGCACCGTCAGAGACAGTGACTTGAGTTACCAGATCGATGTGATAAATGAAAGGGCTCACTTACCATTGTGAGAAGCCCTTAATCAGATCCTCTTTTGATAAGTCAATCAGTACCTAAACGAAAACAAATGATCAGTTTGCTCCCAAAAATTGCACTGAAGGGAAACCTATTGGGACAAACAGAATTGATCATAAAAAGTGCTTCCTTGGGCTTCAGTTTTGAGCAGGGGTCTTTCTCCTTTGCTCTCACCATTGCACTGTGCTTCTGGAGAGGTTCTGACAGTGACCTCAGGGCCTGAGAAAAGGTGAACTGCTGTTTGGAGTTACACCTCCGAATTTATGTGGGGCAGCATGTAACGGGTGGCTCAGTCGGGTAAGCGGCTGACTCTAGATTTTGGCTCAGGTCATGGTCTTGTGGTGGTGAGTTCAGGTCCTGCATTGGGCTCCACCCTGGCAGTGGGACCCTGCTTGGGATTCATTCTCTCTCTCTGTCTCTTTCTTTCTCTTTCTCCCCAAGTAAATAAAATTTTAAACAAGAATTTAAAAATGTTCATGAAAGGGAGAACAACCTGCCTTTACTTGTGAACTGATCATAATTTTAAGCAAGACACCATGGTTGCCTCAACTGTGAAAGTGAGGATAATATTACCTCCATCAGGTGGGCTTTTAAAAAGAAGATGTTTATTAAAATACAACAGCAAAGTATCAACAAACATCATGCTTCTTTGTCTCTCCTTGGCATCTTCCTGAAGATTATATTTACTGTACTTCTACTTTCAGTAAAATCCCATCTCCGCAAAAATCCTGACATAATGAGACCCCAGCCTTCAGACGGTGCTGTCTTTTTCAGAACAATACTTAACATAATAGATGTTTGGATACTTGTGCAATGACGAATTTGGATAGATCCTCCAGTTTGTTAGAATAGTGTTTATCATATTAATTTACACATCTGATACTTTCAGAAATATTAAACATACACGCGCGCACACACACACACACACACACACCATAAAATACAAACCTTTCAAAGAGGCTCTACCCTCCTTGAACTCAGGTCTGGTGATAGCCGGGTGACCCCTCCAGAATTTCTGCAAGGGGTCCCCCAATAAGAGAGTGCCAGGGGGACAGAGTATCAAGAGTCCTGCTTGTACTTACTTTTCCTAGTTCCTTCCTTCTGTGTGAGCCGAGCGGCCTGCTGTTTTTCACTGCGACATCTAGTGACCTCTTCTTTACTTCTTCCATGGGAACAAAAAATTCAAATCTTTAAGAAGGAAAAAGTCAAAGTGAGCTTTGTGTATTTTAGTCATTTTTGTTTGATCTGTTCTACTTTTAAGACAGAAGAGTGTTGAGGGGATGACAGACCATCCCTGTCCTGCGCTAATCACAGGCCCTGGAAGTGTCAAGAGGCTGTTTGCCTCTCCAGGAAGTGCCTCGGAACTACCACAGTTTGGGGTCTGCTTCTTACTTTCTCTGCGCCTGCCCTGGCCCGCCCCTTCTCTCCCTGCAGTGCCCGCTCTTAGGCCCACCTCAACCCTAGCTCAGTTGCTCTCTCTGACGAGCTAAGACTAGGATTCGAATACTTAGGTCTCTTGCAGTTTCACGGAAAATAGTGGTCCTTCCCTCTTCTGTCTGTGGAGTGAGACAGGAATCTGTGTACAAGCTTGTCAGGTGCTCACAGGAGGCCACTGGACTCCTCACTTGTAGATATATTTTTAATCTTTCTTTTTTGAGGTAAATTAACAGTTTCAGGTGTATAACATGATTTGATATTTGTATATATTGCAAAATGATCACAAGTCAATGGTGAGAACTCTCAAGATCCATTCTCCTAGCTACTTTCAAAAATGTAATGTCGTATTATTAAATATGGTCACCGTGCTGTATGTTATATCTCCATGACATCATTTTACAAGTGGACATTTGTTCCTTTTAACCCCCTTCACCTATCTCCACCCCACCACCCCCTGCCACCACCCACCAGTCTGCTCTCTATATCGAGTCTGGCATCTTTTGGGGTTTTTTGGTTTCTTGTATGGTTTTTTTTCAATTCCATGTGTAAGTGAAATCATACAATAAGAATCTTTTCCTGTCTGACTTATTTCGTTTAGCATAGTACCCTCATAGTCCGTCCATGTTTTCACAAATGGCAAGATTTCATTATTTTTTATGGCAGAATAATGTGTGTGTGTGTGTGTGTGCGCACCACATCTTTATCCATTCATCCGTCAGTGGACATGTAGGTTTCTTCCATGCCTTGGCTATTGTAAATAATGTTGCAGCAAACATGACAGTACATATGTTTTTGAATTAGTATTTTCATTTTCTTGGGGAAAATACCCAGAAGTAGAATTATTGGGTTGTAGCGTAGTTCAATTTTGATTTTTTGAGGAACCTCCATACTGTTTTTCCACAGCGGCTGCACCATTTGTGTTGCCACCAACAGTGCACAAGGATTCCGTTTCTCCACATCTTTGCCAACTCTTGGTAATAGTCATTCTAACAGGTATGAGGTGATATCTCAATGTTGTTTTGATTTGCATTTCTCTGAGGATTAATGATATTGAGCACATTTTTATGTATCTGTTGGCCATCTGTCCATCTTCTTAGGAAAAATGTTGAGGTTCTCTGCTTATTTTTAAATCAGACCTTTGGTTTTTTTCTATTGAATTGTTAGGAGTTCTTTGACACCTCAGATAAATGGTTTGTAAATATTTTTCCCCATTCAATAGGTTGCCTCTTGGTTTTGTTGACCGTTTCCTTTGCTATGCAGAAACTTTTCAGTTGGGTGTAGTTGCACTTACTTTTGTTTTTGCTGCCTTTGCTTTTGGTGTCAAATCTAAAAAATGACCACCAAGACCAATGTCAGGGAGCTTAATGCCTTTATTTTCTTCTAGGAGTTTCATGGTTCAGGTCTTACATTCAGGTCTTTAATCCATATTAAGTTTACTTTTGTATGACGTAAGATTGTGGTCCAGTTTTCCTAACACTGCATATTGAAGAAACAGTCCTTTCCTCATTCTATAAGTTGTATTCATTGACTGTTGTCATAAATTAGTCGACAATATATATGTGGATTTGTTTGAGCTATTTTGTTCCATTAATCTTTGTGTCTGTTTTTTATACCTATGCTACACTGTTCATCATAGCTTTATAATAGAATTTGAAATCAAAGTGATATGCCTGCAGCTTTGTTCTTTAATATTGCTATGGGTTTTTTATGGTTCCATACAAGTTTTAGGATTATTTGTTCTATTTCTGTGAAAATTTTTGCATTAAATCTATAGATTGCTTTGGGTAGTGTGGACATTTTAACATTAATTCTTCGATTCCTTGAGCAGGAACTATCTTTGTGTTGTGTTAATGTCTTAGATTATTCAGTGTACTGATATTTTACCTCTTTGGTTAAATTTATTCCTAGGCCGTTTATTCTTTTTGATGCAGCTGTAAATGGGACTGTTAATTTCTCTGATAATTCATTGTTACTGTACAGAAATGTACTGAATTTGTTGATTAGTTCTCATGGTTTTTTAGTGGAGTCTGTAGGGTTTTCTATAATGTTATGTCATCTGAAAATAGTGACACTTTTACTTCTTCCTTTCCAATTTAGTGCCTTTTGTTTTTCTTGCCTGCTTGCTCTGACTAGGACTTGCACTGTTAAAAAACGGTCAAGAGTGGCTGTCCTGTCTTATTCCTGACTTTACAGGAAAAGCTTTCAGCTTCTCGCTGCTGAGTATGAGGTTAGTTGTGGGCTTGTCGTCTATGGCCTTCATGATGTGGAGCTACATTCCCTCTATACCCGCTTTGTTGAATTTCGTCACTTTTTTTCCTTAATGTTTTTTATTTTGAGAGAGAGCGAGGGAGGGAGGGATGGAGAATCCCAAGCAGGCTCCATGCTGTCAGTGCAGAGCCTGATGTGGGGCTCCATCTCATGAACCATGAGATCATGACCAAAGCTGAAATCAAGAGTTAAATACTTAACAGACTGAGCCACCAAGGCGCCCTGAATTTTGTCACGTTTTATCTGCATCCTGTTGAAATGAATACATGATTTTTGTTAATGTGATATTTCACATTCATTGATTTGTGGATGGATGTGGAATCATCCTTGAATCCTGGGATCTCCATTTGATCATGGTGTGCCACCCTTTCAATATATTGTCTTATTCAGCTTTTCTTTTTTTTTGAGAGAATGTTGTCTTTTTCTGTTTTTTAACTGTTTATTTTTGAAAAAGAAACAGAGCGTGAGCAGGAGAGGGGCAAGGAAAGAGGAAGACAGAATGCAAAGCAGACTCGAGGCTCTGAGCTGTCAGCACAGAGCCCAACACAGGGCTTGAACTCAAAAACCACGAGAACATGACCTGAGCCAGAGTCGGACACTTAACTGACTGAGCCACCCAGGAGCCATGGATTCAGCTTTCTAACATTTTGTTGAGGATTTTTGCCTCCGTGTTTATCAGGAATATTGGTCTGTAATTTTTTGTTGCGGAGTCCTTGTTTGGTTTTCATATCAGAGTATATGCTGACCTTGTAAAATGAGTTTGGAAGTGTTCCCTCGTCTTCTCTTTTTTTTGGAAGAGTCTGAGAAGGATTTGTAATCTGAGTGTTTGATAGAATTCACTAGTGAATCCATCTGGTCCTGGGAGGTGTTTTGATTACTAATAGAGACTGAACTAGAAATAGTCTGTACAGAGTTTCTATTCATTATTCAGTCTAGGTTGTATGTTTCTAGGAATTTACCCATTTCTTGTACGTTGTCAAATTTGTTAGCATGTGACTGTAGTCTTATGACCCATTGTACTTCATGGTATCAGCCGTAGTGTCTCATCTTTCCTGCCTGATTTTGTGGGGTTTTTTTTGATGAATCTAGCCAAAGGCTTGTCATTTTTATCTTTTCCAAGAACCAACTCTTAGTTTCACTGATCTTTTCTATCGTCTTAATCTCTATTTCTGTCATTTCATTTATTTCCTTTCTTCTGCTAACTTTGGGCTTTGTTCATTCTTTCCCCAGTTCCTTGAGATGTAAACTTGTTTTTTTTGAGATTTTTATTACTTACTGATGTAGGCATTTATCACTGAACTTTCCTCTTAAAATTGCTTTTGTTGCATTCTACAAATTTGGCACATTATATTTTTTTTCTGAAGATATTTTTTATTTCTCTTTTGATTTCTTCTTTGACCTATTGATTGTTTGGTAGCATGGTATTTAATCTTTACATACTTGTGAATTTTTTGTATTCTTGTACTTGATTTCTAGTCTTATACCACTGTGGTCAGAGAAAATCTTGATATAATTTCAATTTTCTTAAATTCTTATTTTGTGACCTGCATATAATCTATCTTGGAGACGGTCCCATGGGCACTCGAAAAGAAGGTATATTCTGCTTTTGGATGAAATGTTCTGCATATCTGTTACATCCATGTGGTCTAACATGTCATTTAAGGCTGATATTTCCTTAGTGATTTTCTGTCTGGATGATCAACCACTGAGGTAAGTGGGTATTAAAGTCTCCTACTATTATCGTATTACTATTTCTTCCTTTAGGTCTGTTACTATTTGCTCTGTATGTTTTGTTGCTCTGTTGGGTGCATAAATATTTACAAATTTTATGTCCTCTGGTTGGATTGACCTCTTACCATTATGTAATGCCCACCTTTGTCTCTTACGACATTGTTTTAGAGTCCATTTCATCTGATAGAAGCATAGCTACCCCAGTTTCCTTTTGGTTTCCATTTGCCTGGAATATCTTTTTTCCATCCCTTCACTATCAGATTGTGTATGAAGGGAGTCTCACACTTAGCCTGCATCTGAAGTGAGTCTCTTACAAGCAGCATAGATGGGTCTTGTTTTTTTTTTTTTACCCTTTCAGCTGCTCTGTGTCTTTTGATTGGAGAGATCAGTCAATTCATAAAGTAATAATTGATAGTTAATAGTACCTAATGCCATTTTGTTCATTCTTGCTGTTCCTCTCTTCCTTTCTTCTCTTGGCTCTCTTTCTTTGTGTTTTATGACTTTCTTTAGTGCTATGCTTAGGTTAGTTTTAGGTTTTATATACCTACTATAGGTTATTGCTTTGTGATTGCCCTGAGGCTTAGATGTAATAGTCTACTTTATGTTGATAATATCTTGTTCGAAAGCATTCTAAAGCTCTACATTTGACCACCCCCTCCATTTTACATTTTTTTATATCCCTTAATTAGTTACTGTGGTGATAGTTGTTTTTAGTACTTTTGTTTTTTAACTCTCATACTAGCTTTATAAGTGATTATCCACTACCTTTACTATATATTTACCTTTACCAGTGAGATTTATACCATTATATGTGTGCTTGTTACTAACTAGTGCTATTTCCTTTCAATTTACAGGGTTCCTTTAATACTTCTTTAAAGGCCAGTTCAGTGGTAATAACTTCTATCTCTCCCATTCTTTTTTTATTTTTAATATTTGTTTATTTACTTTTGAGAGAGGGACACACACACAATCAATCAATCTGAAGCAGGCTCCAGGCACAGAGCCTGACCTGGGGCTCGAAATCACAAACCGTGAGATCATGACCTGACTGGAAGTCAGACACTTAACCAATTGAGCCACCCAGGCGCCCCCTATCTCTCCAACTCTTAACGACAACTGAGCCAGGTAGAGTATTCTTGGAAGAAGTTTTTCTTTCAGCACTTTGACTATATCCTGTTAGTCCTTTCTGGCCTGCAGCGTTGCTGCTGAAAAATCTGCTGCCTAAAGGGGATTCCCTTATATATAACGAGTTGTTTTTGTCTTGCTGCTTTTAAGATTCTCCCCTTTTGACATTTTAATTATAGCGTGTCTTAGTGTGGCTCACGTACTCACAAGAGGCCTCTGGGCTCCTAACTTCTGGGTGTACCGTGAGGGTGGAGGTTGCCAAGTTTGCCCTCCAAATAAATCAGCCATATCTTGCTGTTAAAATTTTGAGAGAGAATTACTAACATCAGGTTTGTCACAAAAGTCAAATGTCAAGCCTTTCCCTCCTCTGTACATGGCAGTTTTGAAATCCATTTACTGTTGGGTCAGAGCTCTCTTTGAGTACAAAGTCTCTTACTTGTGTGGCTCCAGAATATAGATGGTGCCTGGCATAAAGTGTTCAATAAATAATAACTGGATTCGCTCTCTCCCACATCCCTTCTCGGTACCACTGAACTCCCAATAGTTCTTAGACATGGCCCAAAGAGCCCTCAGGGCAACTGTTTTAAAATGAATACGTATTGACCAAAGTAAGAGGAAATCACAATGCTCAGATATAGTTCCTTCCTAGGCTGGTTAGAAAGGTCTTTTGTTAGGATCCTGAAGCAAAAGGAAGCAAGGATGAGATTTTGACTTCTGTACTTTGAGGTCAACGTGAAGTCAAGAATATTCCACATAAGACTTGCCACACCCGGCCCATCAAAAGCAAGAAATGTGATTAGAATCTGCCTGCCAGTCTTGCACCCGAGGACACGGGTGGGCGGGTCAGGGGAGCGGGTCAGTTTCACTTGACAGCTATGCTGTGTTGCAGAAGGAAAGACAGGCTGAAGAGCTTTGGAGGAAATTTTAAGTCCTTAGGTTCAAGGTATATTTATTTTTAACTGCTACTTAAAAACAGATTCCAGGAAAACCTGGATTTGACCATATTTAAATATTTTTACTGCCAAAGAGGCTTCATTTAAAGAGAAAAAATATGGGACAGTTCATAGCCTGGATCACTTTCACCCTGTGGGAAGAACAGAGGGTAGCTGCTGTTTTGCTTAACTGTCCTGGGAGTCCTTTCCTCCCACTCATGTCTAGAAATTTCATGCAGGCGTGCATCGGGCTGGCTCGCCCGGCCCTCAGCAAATGCTTGAACAGATAAGCCAGCACCCTAGGCAGGCAGCTTGGCCACTTACGTCTCATCAAAGAGAGGTTCCAGGGTCTTCCTTTTTACTGAGGTCTTCTTACGGGACACCCACCTCCTTTCTGGCAGCAAGTAGACCCGGACATACGGGTCAGCTCCGCTGCTGGTGCAGGGGGTCAGGTTTCTGAGTTGGTTTCAAAGACATGAAAGAAAGTTTGAAAAGACTCATGTGGAGAAAGCTATAGTGGTCATTGAACTCTAGCCGGCTTTGAGGATAAAAATGCCCTGTCGTCTAAATGACGAAACAGCAAAAGTCTGCAGATCTGAAGGACAAAACATCAGATGCATGATTTTGAAAGCATGTGTTTTTGTTTTTTTAAGTAGGGAGTAGAGCAAGTACTAAAGGACGTGGGAGATTCCCACTTGAGAAAAGGGACTTCAAGTCTCGCCCCACCACTTTTGCAGTGGTTATGTCTGAACAAAGCCCTTGGCCCTGGAGCCCACCAGCATCATTGAGGCCTCCTCCGTGACAGCATGCAGCCTCCAGCCCTCCCCCCCTCCCCCCGCTCCAGTGTATTACTTGTCTCCCTTGATGGCCAGCCCTGCCCCTGCACTCTGTGTTCACCTGATGCTCCCAGAGGCCTCTTCCTGGCCCAGCATCTCGTTACCTGCAGCCGTTGATGAGCACGCTGAGGCAGCGCCGCAGACACACGTAGCGCACGGTGAGCTGGATCTCCCCCAGCCTCCGCTGCCGGAGGGCCTCGCCGCTGTAAGGAAAGGGCTTGTCACTTCTGCGCCCTGACGGTGTGGCCTCTCCCCCACCCCTGCCGACAGAAGCATGTCCTGCTTTAGGAACATAGAGCCAGGTGGGTTAATAAAATAATTCTCCGGTTCCTTTCGGTCAGAAATCAGCTCCATCCATTCACAGGGAATTCTCCTACTTCACAGTAGGAAGGATAGGAACCTTGGAGTGGGATCTGTTTCTATACCATGACTTCCTGTGCGAACTTGGGTGAGTTATTCGGCCTTTTTGATAGTAAGCTGCATCTCGTAGGCTAACTGTGAAGACGGATTTACTCAGCCCATAGTGAACACTTGATAAATGGCAGCCACTGACTATGTAAGTCCCACATTCTAAGCTCTGGAGGAGTCAGGAAGTGTGTCTGCAGTAAGGAACCTTCACCAGAGCCCAGCACCTGTTTACCAGCGGGTCTGTGCTTGCTCTCTCTCCCCCTTTGCCTTGTGTTTCTAGCATACCATGCTGCCTTGCACGAAGCCACTCTGAAAGACCAGAACTTGTACAGAAAAGTAAGTTTGTATCTACTTTTCTATCCAGGGATGGATTTTTCATGCAGGTCATTCTAGAAAAGATGAAGCAGAGAGGTGCATACTCAGTGTTGAGGCTGGTATCTGTCAGGTCAAAGCAGGAGGAAGCCAGGGAGTTGAGCGAGGACATGCTGGGAGCCAGCCTCTTGGGCGGCCATGCAAATGGGGAGCCGGGGCATTTCATGGGTCTGGGTGACTTGATGGGCCCCGGAGAGTGTGGGCCTGGGACAGTCAGGAAGATGGTGGCCGAGCTCTTCTTCTTCCCCGGGGGCTCACAGGACCCTTTGGCAGTGTCCTTGCTTTTGGGCTCTGGGCCTGTCTCTTGGGGTGTGGGCTCGGTGGCAACAGTAGTGGCACTGGTGGTTGTCATGGTGCTCTTGGAGGCTTCCTTGGGATTAGAATCAGGGTCTAGGATGCATGGCAAATTTTCAGGGCCCTGTCCCTGGGCTGGGGCTTTGGGGTCCTGGCTGGTGTCCACCTTCTTAACGAGCAGAGGACCTTTCTTTAGGGCTTCAGGTCCTGTGTATGGGCTCCCCATCTCCCGTTCTTCCACACGCAGGAACTGCAAGCAGATGACAGGGTTATGGACTGCGGCCCCCACCCCCCCCACACCCACTTTCTCCTCCTCTGCTCTCATCTCAACCTCTCGGAAGTGGTTCCTTCCCGACTGCCCAATCCACTGAATTCCTCCCCCACACACCGTATCTTCCTTAATCTCTCTTTGCCCCTGGGTCCCTGTAACCAAATATTGTCTCTCCTCCTTATTCCTGTCTCAGTAGTGAGTCCTCATGAAGACAGTCCTGCCCCCACTCACAACGGCTGGCATAGGCCTAGCTCACTCCTACAGCACACACTGTTCCTGTATGCAGGGCCTCCCAGATCTACACCTCCAGGCCTGTACTGCCCCTGGACGGGGTCCTTTCCAGCTGTCATCCAGATCACCACTGCTTTGCCTAATACACCCCTGTGCACCTGCCACCAAAATTTCAAACCTCAGCCACTGTTTCTCCTTCCCCGTTAGTCATCAAGACCGTTCCCAGGGATTTCATTTCTAGCACTATGGTGGTCAGAATATTCTGAAAATTCTCATTAGGAATGTCTAATAAAATGAAGCAAACATCGTTTTAAATGCATTGCCAAATTCACAAAGTAAGGAAGGCCTCTGGGGCTACTGAAAAATGAAGGCTAAGCTTTCCTAGGGTCATTTATCAACCTTGAAAATCCAAGCGGTTAGGAGAAGAGGCCTTGGGCCAATGTGAGGCTGGGAGTTGAAGTGGGAACCATGAAGATAAGATCTCTTTAGGGAAACAAGCAGTCTAGGACAAACATCCCCCCCCCCCCAGGGAAGACATGTCTGTCTCATCCTGGACTCGGTGGGGGGAACGGAAGACTTTCCTGAGAATATGATATCTTACAGGACTGCCTTATAGGAATTTTGATTCATATTTTTACCTGTGGAATCTTGAAATCTAAAATTCAAAAAATAAGAATGGACCCTAGTTTGCAATGCCTCCAAGGTGCTTAGTTATAGTAAAACGGCACCTCCTTGGAAGCAAGCAGCCTCCATCCAGGTCACAGAAGAACACTGAACATGTTTACAACCCAAGTTACCAAGCTCGGCTCTACCTAGAAAACAGAACATCAAACTCTAGCTCTCAAGATCTTCAGAGAGTAGAATTCACAGGTTACACGTTATAAGTATTTTCCCATGATTAAAGATGGGAGAGAAACATCATAATAAAATACTACGAGAAAAGACAAGGTGGACTTGAAAAAGATAAAACCAGAAATAAAAATTAGCCAAAGAATTTGTGTCTGAGAAAACAGACATCTGAGGAAATTAGAATGTACAGCACCAAGAGAGAAAGAAATAGAAAATATGAAAGTGAGATCAGGTCAGAGCATGGAGGAGGCGGTGAGAGGGTCCAGTGGAGGAATTCTAGAAGGAAGGATGAAAAGAGTGGGAGAGGCAATGTCTGAAGAGATACTGGCTGACCATATTCCAGACCTGATTACAAATATGAATCTCTCTCCCAGCTGCTTCTCAGTGCAGAGCAGGTACTTAGTGCTGGGGTAGCCCACCTTGTTCCATGGCCAGAGCTCCATCCCTCACCTACCCTGGGGCCCAAGGAAAGCTACTTACCCGAAGCACTAGCCTCATGGAGATGAGGCTGTCCAGGCCTGAGTGGTCCAGCTGAAAGCGCTGCTCAAGGGTGAGGTCCGTATAGGGTAGAATCTGGCACAGGGGGAGCTCCAGCACCCCCAGAGCACACTCCTGGTCGTCGTCAAGCACCTGGGCAGTGGGCCAGTCACAAAACTGGGATGAAGTGGGATGACCCAGGCCCATCCAAGTCTCCATTCACCTCAGTGAGTATGTGCTGTGCTTTATTAGCCCTGTTCTGAAATCCTGGGACCAGGCCTGGTCCCTGTTTGCAGTCAGGGTAGAAGCAGCTGTGGTCTGTCTGAGGCAAGTGTGCCAAGTGCCGTGGCCACAGGGGCTTTAAGGCCTGATGAACTGGGCTGCTCTGTCATGAGACATCTGGACAAGGCTGAGGTCCCCCAAAATTGTGTGGGTCATGACATCTCAGAAAAGTGATTGAGCCTCTACTTGCTCATGTGTAAAATAAAGAAGGTATCTCTTTTCCAAAGATCTTCTTGAAGATTTTTTTTTAAAGAAGCCCATCCTCATGGAGCTCCAGGGAGGATTCCAACACGGGCCACTCTGGGGGGGTGCTATGTAACCACCGGAAAGACTCTTGCAGAGAGAGAGCCAAGGGACTCAAGGATTTGTCCTTCACAGCCTCTTACCCACCCGTCCCTGAGGAGGCGGAGCTTCCACATCCTCTCCCCCGCGTGGGCTGACCGCACCCCTGGGAGCACCCGCTCCAGCTGCACTGCCAGCTCCCCACCCCTCCTTAGACTCCTCGTAGCTTTGTTCCAAGACCCCAGCTTGAAACAAACCTTCAGACGCAGCTCCTCGGTTGCCACGTCGCACACAAAGAAGGAGAACGCCTGGCTCCACACGGGGTCTTTGGTGTGGGGACAAGTCTGGGGACAGAGGAGAAAAAGATCACTGAAGGGTCAGGATGGGCAGAGCAGGGTGCCACACCCACTAGCACTGCGCGGGGATCAGACCCACACACCCTCCGCTTGTGGGAGGCGTTAGGGCCGGGCAGCCAGACTCCAAGGCAAGCGCGCGCACGTGTGCGCGCTCACACACACACCCCTTTATCCATTCGCCAGACAATGGACATTTGGGCTCTTTCTGTAACTTGGAAGTTTTGTGGGGCTGAAAGCATAGCAGCACCAGCATTTGCTTCTAGGGAAGGGGCCCGGGGGCATCTCGGCTGCTTTCCAGCAGGTGCCCATGGACTAGTCAGTCATCTCTGACTCTCAGGTTCTTGAACTGTGGAACTATTTTGTGAGGTGGCTTGGAAGACACAATGCCTAGAACATGTCCGACACCCACGAAGCGCTGTCCCGTTCCCTAATCCCTGCCCTTTTGCTTCTCCCCGGAGTGGGCTGGGGCCCTCCTTGTCCCGTGGCTTCATGCCGAACTGTCTCACCTTGCTCACGTGCGTCTTCTTGCCTACAGAGAGCTTGACATAGGAGGAGGGATCTCTGCTCACTTTATTCTGCGGGGGGCAGATCCACGACAGTGAAAGTGGTATCATCGGTTTGAGACACCCCACCCCCACCACGCCTCACCTCCCTACCCCCAGGGGCATCGGTGGGACCTGGAGCCAGCCACTTGCTTCCCTGTGAGAGAAGCCTGCCCTGGCGTCCCCAGGGTCCCTGGGCTGCCATCGCTGCGAGCTCCAGGAGAGGGCTAACCCCAGGGGAGGCTCCAAGGGAAAGACGGGAGGCCCAGAGCTGGGCCCGCTTGAGCACACGCTCTGTTCCCTAGAGCTATGGAGACGGACAAGGTGGGGTCACGTTCTGGCTCTTCCTTTAACTTGTGACCTACGTACTTAACCTACTCTACTGGGTGGTACTTGTAAAATGGCGGCAAAACCAGACCCACTCATCATGGGACTCGGGCATAACAGATGTGGGGAATGATTGTAAAGCAGCACCTGGCAGGCTGCAAACTCGATGCCTGGCACTCGTGTCATCCTAGGCTGTGTGGGCACACACGGTCACCCAGCAGACAGGGCTGTGGTTACTCTGGGGAAAAGGAGCCGTGACTGGCTGTCACTTACCCTGGTACACCTAGAGAGTTTTTTGGCTCGATATTCGCCATTCAGGTAGTCAAAAGGGTTTGTCTGCAGCACAAGAATAGGACAGATGAATGACACGTGGACATTTGCAAAGAACGGGCACAAGGCAAGGGTGTAATGTGACACTGGCCATCGCACCACTCACCGGCAGGTTGCAGGCACTCTCCAAGAAGACCATGAGGATGGCAGTTGAGAGGCCACCTTGGTCCTACAAGCAGACAGACTCTCACTCACTAGGTGCCGAAGCATCAGGAGACACAGACTGGTTTTGGAGACGCCTATGCGTGGCAGAAGGAAGCCAGCCCACCCCGGACCTCCAGGCAAGCCCTGAGATTGCCCACAACCTAGCTTCTTGAGACTGAATCTACAGCTGCAGCGTGTCAGATTCAAGTCAGACACGGGGGCGTCCCCATGAACTGGGCTGACCGGCACTAAGAGCTTTCACGGATCCCATCCCTGCAGATGCCGAGATGCTCACAGACTGCCCGCCGGGCCATCGGGGGCTGCCCGGCGTGGAGCTGAGGCTGAAGGCCAGGTGCTGGCTGGACGGTCCTGTGAGCAAGGGCTGGGGGCTTCACCGCGCCCCCTTCCCACAGCTCACACATGGACCAGCCCCGCTGCAAGTCCCCCCCCCCCTTTCCGTCAGGCAGCGCTGACGCCCCACCCTCACCTCGGTCAGAGCTTCCGGGCTGGCCACCAGTGAAAGCCACTCCAGCCGCAGGTGCAGCCGTCCGCTGGTCGTGTCGTTCAGGACAAACCACTGCAGGATGTGGGAGCAGGGGGAGGAGGGTGAGGAGGGAGGGCAGCTGGGGGGAAAGGCCCAGTGAGATGGTACCGACCCTCCTCAAGCTCAGTTCTGGGACCTGGAGGAGCCCTACTAGGGGCTGTAGGGCAGAGATGGCCCAGCCGGGATGGGGTGGGCCCTGGGCTCCAGGGACTGGGAGAGGGGGTTACAGAAGGAGAGAGCACTATACTTTGAGATGGAAACAAGGATGTCCATGGTGGGGGGGGTGGTTAGAGGTTGCGGGCACCAACTGTACCTCATCCACCATTCTGTTCGTCATGACGTCCCCAAGGCAGATCTGCAGGCTGCAACACACAGGTAGTTGGCTTAGCTCCGAGGAGGCAGGAAGCAGCGCATAGAGTGCGGCCCTCCAGACAGGATCTTAGGGGCGCCTGGATGGCTCAGCTGCTCGAGCGTCCAACTCTGATTTTGGCTCAGGTCATGATCTCACTGTTTGTGAGACTGAGCCCCGTGTCAGGCACAAGAGACAGCATGGAGTCTGCTTAGGAGTTTCTCTCTCCCTTTCTCACCACCCCTCCCTCCATCTCTCACTCTTGATCTCTGTGTCTCTCAAAATAAATAATGTAAAAAAAAATGGCTTACAATCTTTGAGGAAAAAGGGGGATCTTATTCATCTCAAGGAACACGTAGTAAAGCACTTGCCACTCCAGCAAATGGAGGACTGTGCCAGCAGTGACTCCCCAGAGGAGACTGTGAGCAGCCACTGCTGGGCTCACTGGCTCTGGGTATCTCGCTGACGGCACTTCCCGGCATTCTGAATGGGATGCTTCTTTGTGCAAAACGGCCTGTGCAGCGCAGGGGTTTAGCTTCCTTGTCCTGTGCCCTCAACGCGCGTGGCACCACCTCCTACAATCATCCGCCCTCCATTTCCAGCGCTGCCCCAGGTGCCCTCCAGGGGATAAGTCTGGTTGGCATGTGTGTGACAGGTGACAAGAGACCTACCCTGACTGCAGCCCAAATGGAAGCCAGGGGGCAGATTAAGTCTGTGTAACTGTCAGAAATGTGCTTGAGCTCAGCATGCACTTGAAATCAGTTACCCACAGCGTGAACTACAAGCCACACTTCTCATCTGCAACGATACAGAAACTGCAGCTTTTTCCATTTAGATGAGAACACAGAACATCTGGTGGTGAGCCGTCTCTTAGGCTGTCAGATCGCGTCCCTCCCCCTTGGTTTTGTTGCTGCTTTTAAAATTGCCCATTCATGGAAACAAGCTAAACAATACAGGAGTAGGAAGATGTGGGTGAAACTCCCTTGTCTGCCTCCTCAGCCTAGCCCCTGTGAGGCGAGCGGTGTGAACAGTCGCTGTGTGGCTGCCGTGCCCTTCTCTGCTCTCACACACACACACTCCGGGGTCCTCCCTGGAGAAAGGAATCAAACCACACAAACCACTCCGGCTGCTCCCCGCCCCCTCCCCGACAGAGTCCTCCAGCTCATACAAACCCAGACCCTGCTCACGGTTTTTAAAAGCTGCAGAACATCCTGTAGTTTGGCAATGGCAAATCTATTCAAACACTCAACCAATGTCCTCTGAGGCTGGACATTTGTGTCTTCAGCCTCTGTTGCCACCACAGTTCTCATTGCAGAGCATCTCAAGGATAATGCTTTACTTTATAGGAGACTCCTGGAAGTGGGGCTGCTGGGCCAAAAGATATGTACATCTGTGGGTTTTGAGGGCCAGCCCTGCCAGCTGAGTCCCCCCACAGCCCTGAGTTTGGGTCCTGCCCCAGAGCCATCGGCCAGGGCTCCTTGGCACTGGGAACCTGACCATCCAGGCCGGCCCTGCCCCGGCTCTGAATGGGGACTCTGGCTACCTTGCCGGGACTGCAGGATGCAGAGCACATGGGTCACAGACCTTGGGGTCCTCTGTATCCCCCACTCAGGAGACACCTAGCAAGGAGGTTAGTGGCAGGACTGTGGAACGACGGAGCAGGCTGCCTGACACGGTCACCGTGTCAGGCGACAGTGCTGGGAGCAGGGGTGCTGTGTCCCTAGGCCTGGCCCAGGGCTCCCACGCCCCACTCGGCCCTCCTCCTCACCTGCCCAGGAAGTCGTCCCTGTCGGGATCCTCGTCATACAGGTCCACCTCCAGGTCCTGCCCAGGGACTTCGTACACCATAAACTGGAACGGAAGACGGGATACTTGATCCACACACAGGCCACCACGGCCGATGGAGCAGACCTCAGCGTGATCCAGGGTGGGGCCCAGGCCCAGCCCTGCCACCTGCCAGCTCAGAGCCCTGGGCAGCTTCCCGCCTTCCGTGCCTTTGGAGCACCCCACCTTTAAGAAGGGAGTGATGTCCTCCCCTGCAGGATGGGGGGGACGGGGGAGGCGGGTGCTCAGGGGCCGCTGGCTGCTGTGTATTCTGCATGGGGCCTGCGGCTTCTGGAGCACTTCGCAGGCTGTGGGTGCTGCCCTCGGGTAGTAGGGATTGTGGGTGGATTTAAGGAAGAACTTTAAGCTCCTGGTGTGAGGCTCTGGCAGGGGAGGCTGACAGAATTTGGGCACAACTGACTCTGAGGTTCTTTTACTTTGATTTGAAAAATTCCAACAAACTGACCGTGATGGGAAAGGGGGGTGGGAATTCATTTATGAGCTGTCCCCCCGCCTCCCTGGCAAGGCCCTGGCAGCCCGCCTCTGAAGCCTGCTGGGCCTGGGAAGTACGAGTAGTACAGGCCGGCCTGCACGTCCCCAAGGCTGCTCCTGGGGCCCAGGGCTGCCACACTGGGCGCGTGAGGTCCCCCCTTGTCTGTAGCCAGCATGACCAGCATGGAGCCTGGAGGGCATCAAAAGTAGCCAAAGAGACCCTCACCTCAAATACCTCGTTCCAGGTGGGGTTCAGGTTCTTGTAGATGGTCCTGCTCCGGAAATGCTGCAGGCCAATGCTCACCTTGGCGTAGGGGTCTGACTTGCCTCGGATCCCCAGGAAGCCGTCCTTCTGGGCCAGCTTCTCTGCCTCCAGCAAGTGGACTCTGGTCACTCCCTGGAAAATGCCCCGGCCTAGGGCTCACAGCCGCTTCCCGGGCTGTGCCAGCCCCCACGACCCGCAATGTCAGGGCCAAAGCCATCAGACATCACCCGGCCCCATCTCACTGTCTGCGAGGTCTAGATGGGAGGCGGGCCAGATACGGCAGTTTCCTCACCAAAGCCACACAGCAAACGATGGCGGGCCCCAGGGCTCTGTCCACTGCATCACCCACCCTGCCCCTGATCCCGGCCCTCAACCTGCACATGAATGGCTTGTTCAGCTCTGGCCATTTCCTCCCGTGCTGACAACCACCATCTGAGGGGGCTGCCTCCTGGATTATTTCCTCCTGACGCCCAGGTTACACGCCCCTATGGGCACTGCCTGCGGCCGGCAGGTGCTCACAAAGGGCTTTGTCCTAAGCCAGAGTGGAGCTCAAGAGTTAGGAAGTACACTTCATGGGACCAGGAGGTCTCCTGCCGTTTTTTTTTTTTTTAAAGACCAATAGATACATGTACACTTATGACGAGCACTGAGTAACGTACGGATGGCTGGGTCGCTATACTGTACGCCTGAAACTAACGCTGTATGTTACCTGTACTGGAATTAAAATTAAAAAATAAAACATCAGCAGACACATAGGCATTTAGCCTTTGCACAGCAATCCCACATCTAGCCCTAAAAGTATACTGGCAAAAATCTAGAAAGACATGTACAAGGCTATTCGTGACAGCATTATCTGTTTTTTTTTTTTTATTTTTAATGTTTGTTTATTTTTGAGAGAAGGAAACACAGAATCCCTACGAAGCAGGCTCCAGACTCTGAGCTGTCAGCACAGATCCCGACAAAGAGGCTTGAACTCATGAATCATGAGCTAAAGTCGGACGCTTAACCCACTGAGCCACCCAGGCGCCCCGTAACAGCACTATTTGTAACAGTGAGAGATCAACACAGCTCACCGTCCACCTAAATAAACCCCTGCACCTTCACACCGTGCAGTACGGGGCCGCTGTAAGCAGAAAAGAGGAAGGGCTCTGTCTCCACTGTCATGGAGCGGTGCCCATGACGTACAGAGTGATAAAAGCAAGGGGGGAAACCAGGTTGCTGCCATCCATCAAAGAAGGGGCATATAACCATCATCAGCGAAGCCCACACAACCGTATCTGCAGCTGTTCCGACTAGAAAACCAGCCATGAACAGTGGAGGGATAGACCAGTACTTAAAGGGGGACGGGGGAAGTCAGGTGGAGGGAAGAAGGGAGAGAAGCCAGACCCCATAAGATAGAATCCATTATTTGTATTGGACTTCGGGAGCTTGCAAATATTTTACATGACTGTAAAAGGAAGTTATGGTCAAAAGCCCTAAAAATAGAAAATGGAATGAAACAAATCAGTGTAAACGTTCACGGCCAGTTTCGCAGACACACAGAACTATTCCAAGCGAGTTTAAATCGCAGCAACTTTCCAGTACCTCTTGAGGGGGTTATACCCCGAGGACAGATTGTTTTCAGTAACGGAGACGTAGGGGTGAGACTGCCAAACACAGCATGCAGAGGCTGAAAGCTGCCTCCCTGCTCAGCCCGGGCCTCACCCCTGCGTGGCCAGAGCAGGCCGATGCCTCAAACCTGGCACTGGTGGGCACGTACCCGTCTCCTGAGCGCTGACTCGAAGCCCTGAGGGGCAACTTCTGCAGGGAGGCCACGTGGCTGTCTTCAGGGGCCTCCCAAGGAAGGCCCAGGATGGGGGCAGGAGCCGTGGGGCTGAGCACACAGGAAGGCCCACATCCTGGCTCAACTGAATACTCTTCCCAAGCACCCCAAGGACTCTTCCCACCACCAAATAATGGAGTCAGAGGAGCCTGAATCCCTGAAGGGACAATGGAGTCTTCTAGAGTTTCCTGGGGGTACAGAGGGCTGGTCACAGTCCCCAAGCCAGGCTGCGTGGAGGGTGGGGGGGACCAGCATCCAGGAAGGAACGCCACCTGGGCTCTGCCCCTCCCTAGATGGGTGGCTTTGGGCAAGTCAGTCAGTCCTCCCAGGACTCAGTCCTCGCCCAACAAAACAGAGAGGCCATGCTCTCACAGGGTAGAGACCAGGCCACCATCTGAGAACGTGTTGCTCCCTCCAGCCTGTCTGTCCCTCAGCACTGGGCCCAGGGCTCTGTGGCCAGTGCGGGTACTCACGCAGGGCAGAGGAAAGAGCAGGTTGGTGACATCCAGCCCCTTCTTCACAGGCACAGTCACGCGGTTGGGCAGCACCAGGTGGGCGGCAATGAGGTCCTCCAGCAGGCTGTCTGACACCTCACTGGGGACAGGGAGCAGGGCCAGCTGCAGGAGCCGCCCACCACTCACCATCATCCCCAGAGCTCTGACCAGGAGCAGAGCGTGTGGGGGGGAGGGGGTGGGCCTTGCTCAGCAGAGAACATCCCTGCCCCCAGCCTGCCTGGCTGGTGGGGGTCGGGGGACAGTCCCTGACCACCCTCCACTCAATCCCACTCTGCTCTCTGAGCCATCACAGCGGGGTAGCTAAGAGGGATGGCCTGGAGCCTGTGTGCCAATCTTGGCTCCACTGCCCACGAGCTGTGTGACCTTGAATAAGTTGCTAACCTCTCTGTACCTGTTTCCTCATCTCTAAGGCAAGGATATTAATACTACCTCCTGTAGTTGTGACAAGGACTTAAAATACATGGTGTGCAGAGAACAGCACCAGTAAGTGCTAGCTATGCACCCCCATAGCTTTCTACTCCCTGACATCCCCTCGGAGTCCTCTGCTCGCTGCCTGACTCCCTCTCCCCAGACAGTGCCTGGAACAAGCCTGGCACAGAGAGCAAGTGCTCAGCAAATGTCTGTTGAGTGAACAAGGCACCACTGGATCCTCTGCATGCAGGGGGCTGGGATGATTGGGATGGTCCCCGGGGAGCGAGCTCGTGGTCCTCCCCACAGGCAGGGGGGCTGCCTGAGCCCGCTGAACCCGCTGCTGCTTGCCCTGGCCAGCCCAACTGTCCCTACCTCCAGGGGACACATGTCCACATGGGGCCAGAGCCCTCCTCTGCTCCTCTCAGGGGGCCCGAGGCTCCGAGTGTGGCCCCACCAGGGCCAGTCCCAGGAAGGTGGGACTTCCCAGACCAGCTTCTCTTGGGTGGCCTCTGCTGTGACGGCCAGCTGCCCCTTGTGACCATGGCCGGGGGAGGCCATGCAGGCTCATCCCCACCCCCTGGGTTGGGGAAGGGGTGGAGTACAGCTGAAGGGAGGGCATCCGTGTGTGTCCACGCCCGCTGTGCCACCGCACACCTGTGTGTCCTCCCGGGAACCACCACATAGAAGAACCCGGCTCCCCTCTCACTGAGGAAGAGCCCAGAGAAGTCAGCAGCTGCCGAGCAACAGCGCCAGGAGCCCGGTCTGGCTGGGTCCGCCTCCCGAGCCTGTGCTCCCATTAGCCCCCACGGCCTCCTGCAGGACATGTCCTCTGCCGGCGTGTGCCCGTGCGTTCGAGCGTGTGTGTGTGTGTGTGTGTGTGTTTGCGCGCGCGCATGCGTGTGTTCTGGGTGCAGTGCCTGCCCACAGAGGCCAAGCAATAGTTAGCCTCCTGGTCCCACTCAAACACCCCAACACCTTCCCCCCAGGGCAGGGACAGCCTGGTGCCACCCCACTCCTCAGAGAACCCGGAGAGAGGGCACAGCCATGGTGCACCCCAGGCACCGGCCTCCAGCCACAATCTTCGCATCTGTGCGGCGCTCGCCGTGCACTCACTTGATTCCCGGCGCGTCCAGCAGGTTGGTCAGGCCCGTCCAGTTGATCTGCAGATGCTGCAGGGGCAGAGGGAGGCTGTGAGGCTGGAGGCGGCCAGAAGCCCAGGACTGGGGTTCCTCTGCCAAGCGCCTCACACCCGCTGGCTCGGTTGGGGTGTCAGGCGTGGGGGGGGGACCTCTCAGTCTTGCTCAGGACTTGGCTTGGGGTGGCTGGGGCCATCGGGCCCACCGCTTCCCTGCCAGGACCCCACGGCAGAGCAGTGCACGCGGCCACAGACCGGCCTGGACCGGGAGGCCTGAGTTACCCCCTCCACCCCAGTCCCCTGAGCTATTTCCTGGTCTCGGGGAGAGCAGAGCCGAGCACCTCAGGCTGCCTTGGGTGACATGAGACGAGGAGTGTGAAGCAGCCAGGTCTTGCCAGCCTCAGGCAGTTCCATTCTTGGACTCAGCCCAGCACCCGGGGCCCAGGGGGCGGTGCTTTCTCACCGAGAACCTCGGGCCTGCGTCTCTCTCTGGGACTTACCGGCTTCTGAAGGAAGAACACGGTCACCGCTCCCACGAAGGGCTTGTCCACCAGCAGGGGCTCCAGGATGATCCGCAGCGTGCCCTGCAACTGGATGGGCACAGGGGGCCAATGGGACCTCGGCCCCCTCCCCCTGCACCTGCTACACCCTGCCGATGCCACCCCCAAATGTCAGGGCCACCTGCTGTTGCAACAGGGACCACACTTGGGAAACAGAAACCTGCACACAGCCGCCACCCCTCTGCGGGCACCAGGGGCCCTGAGCTAGCCACCTCTGCCTTCCACCTCGTGCCCACATTTCAGGCCAGCCCAGCCGGCGGGGACCCAGCTTCCCGACTACTCCTCTACCACGGGAGATCTCCAGCTCCTCCTCCGTCCGCCTCATTTCTAAGCATAACATAAACAGAACCTTTCCCTTCCCTGGGCAGCCGATGTCTCCCTGGGAGGGGCTGTACAAACAGGCAGCTGTGGGGCCGTGGGGCCAAGCAGCAGGTTAGTAAGGCCCACTCACCTCTTCCTGGCCACGCGACCTCAGGCCTGAAGTCCCTTGGGCATTGTCAGCCTGTATTTGGTGTCATCACCTTTTCTGCAGCCTGCTCCAGCATGAGCCCACTTGCCCCTGCCCAGCCTACCACCCCGGGGACAGGAAGGGGGGATGGGCAATCCCACCAGGCTCCACGTACCTGGATCCCGTTCACACCAGCCTGTATCTTCTGCAGCTCCGCACTGATCTCACAGTCCCCGATGTAGCTGAAAGTGGGGAGGGACGAAGGGCAGGTGCGCCACTCAGAGAGATCAGGAAACTCACCCAGTGCCACACAGCCCACGTGCAGGCAGCCAGCCACCGAGCCTGAGCCTGCATCACCTGGGTATGGTCTCCCTACAAGCATCAGCCTTTCTCAGCTCTGCAAAGATACTGACGTAAGCCCAGACCCTGGGAGGCAGTCACACTGGTCCTCACACCCAGGTGCCTCACGCGCATCCCTACCTCTGCCCACAAGAGCAGTGACCATGGGCACCACTTTGCCCCATGACACCCCACAGATGTGAAGGGGGGGCTCTCGATGAACATACTGCCTGCCCAGCCCTCTGCTACTGCTGTGTGCCTGTTCTGCTCAGGTCTCTTCCCGGAGGACTCAGGAACCTGAGTCCAGCTGGTGGCACTTACCAAGTAATGGGCACAGGGACCCCAGAATGGGTGCCTTTGAGGGTAAAGATCCTGAGACACTGTCAAAGGGTCCTCTAAGGGAATAGAGAAGGGGAGTCTTTAAATACCTATAGGATATTTAAATATCTGCTGGATGTCATAAAAATGCTAAGTACCCTGTGAAGAGTGGGGTGGAGGGGTAGTACCTAGGGACTCCAGGGGCTGCCGGAGCTGATTGAGAAGCTGAGTGCCATAGGACCTTGATGTGCCTCAACTATTCATACAGGGATCCCGTGACAGAGGCTTGGAACCAGGAGTGCCCTATAGCCATCATCATCCCAACACACTTGCAACCAGCCCCCAAATGGGGATTGGTGTTCCCAGAGTTGACTCCTGTCTTCCCAAAATGCTCTTGGTGCCAGCCTCTGGGCTAAGGACAGGAAATAAGGCACTGTAGAGGAATGCCAACATTCTGGAACTTTAGGAGTTGATCCTTGGTCCTTCAAAGCACAATTTGAATCTCACCACCTCCAGGAAGACTTCCTGGATTTAATGTCCCTTCTCTCAGACTCAAACCTGCTACCAACATCATTCAAGATAGGTACCTTCCCCCAATCCACTGAACTCGTCACTCATGTGTCTTTGCATCCTTGTTTTCCTGAGGTGACAGAGTCCTGTTCTCTCATGGATCCCGCACAGCCTGTGCTCAGAGCTCCCTGGACTTTACCACAAGCTCCCATATCTTCTTGCCATACTTGCTCCCTCTTTCTACATCCTCTTTAAGGCAGCTGGCCTGACACTCCAGGTGACTAGCCCTAAGTTCCAAGAAAGCTTGCTGCCTGGGCCTTGGCACCTGGAGCATGCCTGGTGCCAGTATTATGGGAGGAACTGGGCCTAGGCTGAGGGGTCAAACAGCAGCCGCTTCCTCGGGACCATCCATTACTCCTGATGCTCTGCCCCGCTCCAGCCCAGGGCGGTGGAGGGGTATGTATGCTGTGAGGCACTTTCACACCCCAAATCTGAGTGTGAATCTGCTACTCCATCCTCAAACTCACTGTTCTCACACAGCATTCCCCTGGGCTCTGCACCCGGTCCACACAGGCTAGAACACTCACCATATCTGCAGGTCCAGGACCACCTGCCTCCGGTTGCGCTTGTTAGCGTGCGCCTTGACGCCGTTGACCCTGGGGCACTGGAAGAGATGCCAGAGGGCGAGGTCAGCAGGGCTCTGGCAGCAAGAGATGGCTGCCGACCCCTTGCCCAGCACTGGGCTCTGTCCACAACGACAAACGTGGCCACTGCACTCCCGGGATGAGGGACAAACACAGAAACGCACACTGCGGCCCCTGTCTGTCCTTGGCACTGCGATACGTCCCTCCCTAGAATGTGCGCCCTTCCTTCTCTCTCCGAGCACAGGTATCTACAAAGCACCTGCTCTGTGCCAGGCACTGGCCAGGGGACAAAGCCAGGAGCAAGACGGGCTGAGCCTGCCCTCACGGGCTGGAATCCCAGCAGAGGAGACAGCGGGGTGGGGGGAGGGCAGGATGCGGGGCAGCCCCTGCTGTCACATGGGGATCTGGAGATCTCAGGAGCAACCTCCCCTGGGGTGCGCAGAAGTTAGTGAAGGCTTCCTGGAGGAGGAGACATTTAAACAGTTCTGGCATGTGAGTAGGGTTGGCCACCCAAGGGCAAGGGAAGAGGGCAGAATCTGTGGCTGAGGGATCTGACCCTAGAAATTAAAGTGCCCTGGCCTTGACCCAGCCCTCCATGACCCAGGGCCATGGTCCCTCAGGCTCTAGAGCTGAGGGCTGAGCTGCTAAGTAATCCCTCCTACCCCGGGCTCTTCATCTTCTGTCAGGAGGCTATTGGGCACTGGAGTGGGGTCTGGTTATTATTTATGAATAAAAAATAAGTACCATTTGAATTTGAGTTATACTCATGTTGAAGTAGTTAGGGTTGAAGTTCACTCATGTTTGCAATCTAGGTTAAAATGCATTTTAAAAAAAGATGATGAGGGTGCCTGGGTGGCTCAGTCAGTTAAGCCTCCGACTTCGGCCTAGGTCAGATCTCACATTCGTGGGTTCGAGTCCCGCATCAGTCTCTGTGCTGACAGCTAGCTCAGAGCCTGGAGCCTGCTTCCGGTTCTGTGTCTCCTTCTCTCTCTGCCCCTCCCCCTCTCATGCTCTGTCTCTCTCTGTATCAAAAATAAATAAAACATTTAAAAAAAAAAAAAAGATGTTGAGGTGGGGCGCCGGGTGGCTCAGTTCGTTAAGCGTCTGACTTCAGCTCAGGTCATGATCTCACAGTCCATGAGTTCGAGCCCCGCTTCAGCCACTGTGCTGACAGCTCAGAGCCTGGAGCCTGCTTCAGATTCTGTGTCTCCCCTCTCTCTGCCGCTCCCCTGCTCGCACTGTCTCTTTCTCAAAAATAAATCAACATTAAAAACATTTTTTTGAAGATGATGAGGAAAAATAGATGCATGGATATGTGCTGAAGCAAAGAGCAAAAGATTAGCGGCTGTTCAGTCCACATGGCTCACCGCACCGGGCTCTCGTGTCTTCTGTCTGCTTGAGACTTTTCACAATGAAATGTTGGAGGAAAAAATTTGATCAACCATACTAGAGGAGAGTCCATCGTCTTTCTGTTCTCTCCTTAGAAAGCGACATTTACGAATGCATTGTCACATGAAAAGCCTATCAAAAACTATGGAACAAAAAAGGGGAAAAAGTATTAACAGGAACAAAAAAGGGGAAGAAGCATTAATAGGAACATCTCAAGAAGCTTAATTAAAATCACTATGTCGTTTTTCCAGAATTTGTGAGACATGTAATATGTTAGCTTTTTAAAATATATAGTCTGCTGCGGTTTATTTTGCCATTATTTATATTTCTTTAATTTTTATTTATTTTTGTCCTGATTTTTACATTTATTTTTATGTTCTCTCTTTCTAAGAGAGCGAGAGAAAACCTGTGAGCAGTAGGTGGAGAGACTCAACCTTAAGCAGACTCCATGCCCATCGTGGAGCCGGACGCAGGGCTCCATCTCACGACCCTGAGACCATGACCTGAGCCAAAATCAAGAGTCAGATGCTTAACCGACTGAGCCACCCAGGCTCCCCGTGTTCTTCTTCTTTCTTGCAGAAGCTCCAGGCTGCACAGCACCTGGGTCCACCTGGCCTCCAGGGCCTTGATATTAAAGAAAAGCCAGTGGAAGAGTGGGGAGCACATCCCACAGGCATCAGGCTCTGCAGTAAACCGCAGGCTGCTGGCTTCTTAGCTCTTGGCCTGCTGAGTCCTTCAGATGCCAACTCAGACATCGCCCGCTCCCGGCAGCCTTCCCAGACCACCGCGCACGCCTCCACTCCTGAATTCACGCATTCCTCCCCCGTCGTGCGTACACTGCCATGCTGTGGTCCACCAATTTATACGTCTGTCTTACACAGGACAGTGACCTTTCTGAAGGGGGGGGGGGGGCACAGCCAAACCCATTTCTGTCTACCGTGTCTCACTCACAGCCATGTTCCATAAGGTCTCTGTGAAGGAACCAGGGACTGAACAAATGAACCCACAGACGCTGGGACAAGCCAGTCCCGGCTGGGTCTGAGCGGCATACACCGCAGTCTCCAGGGCTCCGGCGGCTGGCGCAGCAGCGCCGGCGTGCCCCAGGGCAGGCAGACGGCGCTCAGCAGGCTGGCCCGCACTCTGACCTCTGCCTGTCCCCCAGCAGACCGCAGGCCGGTGCCTCTGGTTTCCCAAGTGATGGACATCACACCAGTTCTCAGCCTGGAGGATGCTTTTTTTTTTTTTTAAAGTAAACTCCACACCCAATATGGGGCTCAAACCCATGACCCTGAGATCAAGAGTCACGTGCTCCACCAACTGTGCCAGCCAGACAGCCAGGTGCCCCTGGGGATGAATTTTCAAACAACAGAAATAAGACTCACATCAGTGGGGCACTTTGGGGCAGCAGGAACAGGGCACGAGGGTGGAGTAGGAAGCTGTCGAGAATCCCGTACCCACGTGATGTTGGGTATGTCAGATGCAAACCTCTTCTATCCGGGGTCACCTATTATCTTCCCAGAACTGGGGTTGGGCTTGTGACGCTGACTGCCAGAATCAATCACTTGGTAGAGAACTGACCACTGCTTTGAGGCACTGCCTCTCTCCGGGAAGGTGGGTTCTCCATAGCTGATGCCTCAGCAAGCATGACTTGTACATCTTTGTACCTGGCGGCCTCCCACTGCTTGGCCTCTTTCCAAAATTTGGCTTAAGAAAAGTGGACTTATTTCCTACCTCTCCCTTGTGTTCTCTCTGAGCCAGGCTTCTTTAGACCCTGCAGAGATGATGGGGCTGGGACTCAGGGGTGAGGGGTCTCTACCAAGGCTGAGAGGCTGAGAAGGGCAGGTGGCGGCCGGGTCCCCAGTTTGGTCCCCCGGGATGTTCTCAGTCAGGCGCAAGTGAGCCGGGGCAGGTCTGGGCCAGAGAAGAGGCTGCAGAGCAGACACAGGCCCCTCCCGAGACATCACCCACCTTCTGTCCAAAGTAGAGCTTGGTGAAGGTGAAGGTCTTCAGGTGGACGCTCTTCTCCCGGATCTTGGGCTCGAGTTTCTCCCGGAACTTGTTCTCCATGATCATGCTCAGGTAGGGCCAGATCTGCGAGATGATCTGTGACCACAGGAAAAGGCTATCGGGGTCAAGTCTGTTTTCCCCACCCAAGACCCGGGGCTACACGGAACAACCTGGCCTCAGGTTGCTGGGGGTCCTGGCTGAGTCTGAGTAACATACACCGCAGTCTCTAGGGCTCAGACATGCCGGATCCCACTTCGTCCAACCTGCAGGCTGGGAGGTTTTGTTTTTTTTTTTTTAACGTTTATTTATTTTTGAAAGAGAGAGAGAGAGTGTGTATGCAAGTGTGATGATGGGGTCCCATGGCCCTTACACTGCAGTGCCTAGTATAATATCTACCCATTTACACACCTCTCCGTCCATCTGTCCATCAAACATCACCTGTTTGCAGACCACCATGCAAGTCACTCAACTTAGTATTGGAAATCTTCTGGTTCTGTGCTAAAACATAAGCTATCAGAATCAACACTGTGGTGTAACCAGGAGGTAGCAGGTACCAGAGGCTTAAGAAAAGGAATCACAGAAGAGAAAGTTAAATAGCTTCCTGTGGATTTAATTTTTTTCTAACAATCAAAAAAGACTGCCTTGGGCTGATCTCTGCCGCAGAATGACTCAGGGCGTGGGTCTGGGGAGCAAGCTTGGGACTGGCTTTTTTTTTTTAAGTGCTTATTTTTGAAGGACAGAGACAGAGTGTAAGCAGGAGGGGCAGAGAGAGAGGGAGACCGAGGTAGACAGAGACACGGAGAGTCTGAAGCAGGCCCCAGGCTCTGCGCTGTCAGCACGAACCCACTAGCTATGAGATCATGACCTGAGCCGAAACTAGCCACTTAACCAACTGAGCCACCCAGGTGCCCCAAGAGGGGTCATAGTTTAAAGATGCAGTTCCCGTTCCCCAGGCCCAGCATGGGGGGACAGAGACTGGGAGGTTTCAGGACTCTCCCGCCTCTGTCGCTCTCTGTCCCGCTGGGGCTGGTCCCACCTTCCCATCTCACTGCTTTGTCGTCTACCGAGTGCACCTGGACCACGAAGCTCCATGGGACACACGTGGTGCCCCAGTGTGTGATTTGTCCACACGGTTCTGTCCCCAGTCATGCCCTGGACTGAGGGTGGAGCCTCATCCCACCAGTCACACGTCCCCAACACCTTGTGTGGGACTGCGTGTACCAGGGTGAGAAAGAAAGATGTGATACATGAGGGCACCCATCAACTAGTGGACAGAACAGGGTCTGTCCCAGGGGCCCTGGGCCCGGCATTAATCCACAGAAATCTGGTCACTCCTCTGAAAACAGTAACCCACTTCGTCCAACTTCTACCTGTAGGCTGGGAGTTGTTTTGTTTTGTTTTTCTTAACGTTTATTTATTTTTGAAAGAGAGCGAGCGAGCACATGCAAGTGTGAGTGGCAGCAGAGAGAGAGAGAGACACAGAATCTGAAACAGGCTCCAGGCTCCGAGCTGTCAGCACAGAGCCTGACTCAGGGCTTGAACTCATGAACCGTGAGATCATGGCCTGAGCTGAAGTCGGACACTTAACTGACTGAGCCACCCAGGCGCCCCTGCTGGAAATGGTTTTTGATCCACATGGCACTGACATCATTGGTAACACAGGACTATCAACTCTCATTCAAAAACCATCAGGAAGTCCTTTCCTATACCTAACTTAAGTCATTCCTGGTATGGCTATTCTAACCAGAACAGAGGCAAGGTTCCTATTAGAAAAAGTCCTGAGTCAGAAGACTTGAGTGGATGAGAGGATCCACAAGCTGTCACATTTAGGAGACAGCGTGGGCTCTCCAGGTAGGGGCCTGACTCTGTTTCCTCACCTGTAAGAAAGGGCTGGACTCAGAGTCTCAGTCACAGTGATGATGACAGTGTTCGTGACCTCCCAGGCACTGGGGAGCACTCATTACCTCATTAGCCCGTACAGCCTCACGAAGCAGGGCCCGTAATTAGTCCTGTTGCACAAATAGGGGAACCAGCTCGGAGAGGTGAGACAGCCTGCCCAGGGCTGCCGAGTCGGTGCTGGCCGATCTGGGCTGGCGGCCAGGTGCAGTGTGGCAGCTGCTGAGGGACCATGGCCTCCTCTCCCTAGAAAGCACTGATCTTGGCCTCGTAGTCTACTGGGAGGCTGCATTTTTTCTCTATACTTCTCTGTATTTTCTAACATTTCAACTGTGGCCATACTTTAATTTCACACTAAAATAATTTTTTTTAACATTTTATTTATTTTTGGGAGACACAGAGAGACAGAGCATGAGCAGGGGAGGGGCAGAGAGAAGGAGACAGAATCCAAACCAGGCTCCAGGCTCTGAACTGTCAGCACAGGGCCCGACGCGGGGCTCAAACCCACAACCTGAGATCATGACCTGAGCCGAAGTCAGATACTTAACCAACTGAGCCACCCAGGTGCCCCTGTTTTGTTTTGCTTTAAATAGAATTGGGGAGTGCCTGGTTGGCTTAGTCAGTTAAGCATCTGGCTTTGGCTCAGTTCATGATCTCGAGGTCTGTGAGTTCAAGCCCTGCATCCAGCTCTGTGCTCACAGCTCAGAGCCTGGAGTCTGCTTCAGATTCTGTGTCTCCCTCTCTCTGCCCCTTGCCAACTCATACTTCCCTCCCTCCCTCCCTCTCCCAAAAATAAACAAACATAAAAAATACTTTAAAAAAACAGAATCCTTGGGAAAGAGAAGATCCCTGAGGGTGAGAAGGGGAAGGAACTGGCAGAAGGCCGCCGCCCCCAATTGGGAAAAGGCCACCTCTACCCTCCACAGGCAGTTACTGCCAGGAGGCCCCTGTCCATCTGCATGGCCTCGCCCTCCGCCCAGGCTGGGGTCCCTCGGCATAAGGCCAGCAGGAGGAGGAGGCCCAAAAGGAAGCCAGCCCCGCCATACCCACCCCGGCCTTACCTTGTTGGCCCACTCGACCCGCTCCACATCTGGGAAGTGGATCTAGGGAACAGAAACCCCAAAGGGAAGTTAGACTCAACACCTGCCCATCCCTGAAAACCCAGAAGCTCAGCGCTGGGCAGGTTCCCGCGGCCACCCCGCACGCACCTCTGCTCTTCCTCCCCACCCTGCTCAGCACCCACTTGGCCCGGGGCCAGGAGACTCAGGCAGCCCTGCCACGGAGTGCATTGTCCGGTGGGGCAGGCGGTACCAGGCTGTGCCAATGCTGGGCCAACACTGACACTAGCACTGGGCTTGGAAGACAGGTGCGCGGTTCTGAGACTGCGCCTCCCCAACGCCCACGTCATCCCTCAGCCCTCAGGCTGGAAGGGCGGGGCTGGAACCCCTGTCGTTTGCTTATGCAAATAAGACCCTCCTTCCCTGTGGACAGGTGGACACACAGAGCCCCCACCCAGGCTGGCCCAGGGTACCACTCGACTTTGCTCCTTGCCACTTTCCTCCTCCTTATTCCTTTTAATGCTACAAGTAATCACGGACTCTGGAGAAAAATTAGAAAATACAGGTAAGCAAAAGGAAAAGTATTTTAGAAGAGAATGCCAAGGGACAACCACTGTTAACAGGTTCATACATTTCCTTCCAGCCTATTATGGAAACAACGATACGTAGTTCCCACAGAAATGGAGGTCACCGCGCTTCGGTAGTCTGCGTTTTTCCACGCGGCATATGGAGGATTATATTGATTCTCAAGGTAACAACTGCCAGTTTGAAGGCCATTTTCATTGGCAACCGGAGACTGGGAGCACCCCCGTCAGCAGGCCACATCTGTGGTCACATGGGGGAGCTTCAGGTCACAGCCCCGAGCCACTGTGCCTGCTGGGTGAGTCCTGCCACTTCCTTGGGTGGGTGGGGGGGATCTTGGGGGGGGGGCAGGTAAAGTGACAATCCTATTGGCTAACCTTTGCATGGCCTGAGGGTGCTTAACCCCTTTCTTGCAAGTTTCTCTGTCTCTGCCAATGTCTGCTGAGCTTCTCATAGACCCTCTCCCCAAACCCCAAGGTTTTCAGGAACAAAGTGTAAGACTGCACTGGAGCCTGCTACGAAACACGGATTAGTAAAATGGTGGCAACGGCTACCATCACTGCCACCAAGACAAGGCCAACTCAGGATCAGATTCATGGTGGGCAGAGGGACTCCCAAGGTCAGAAAAGGAAATGTGTCCATGTGGTTCACACTCCTAGTGCACGCCAGGCCCTGGGCTAGCTCTGGGGATGGCCTGAAGACCTAAACACAGACCCTGGCCTAGACCACTTGCCCAAGAGGAGAGCCATTCCCAAAGAGTGATAAGCAATTCAGTTCTCTTAAGGAGTTTTTTAACAACTGTGAGAAGTCAGAGAAGCCCAGTGCTTCTGAGACTTCTGGAACATCAAGCCATTCTCCCAGCCTCAGTTTCCCCAGCTCTGGACAGAGAAGCATCTGATATGCTCAGGTGCTAAAGGAAAATCACTGCCTGGTTCCCAGAGGAGGAGCTGTCCCAGGCCACAGGAACGCAAGGGAATGCTGGGAAAGGAATCTTGAAGGAAGTAAGCAGGGATTAGGGTCAGCCCACCTGGTTCAGCTGGGGAGAAGCAGCCTAGTCACCAAACATTCCCGGCTGCTGCCCTGCGTTAGGTCCCGAGCTGGTGCCAGGCAAACAGAGTAGGAGACCCTTTCATTGCTCCCTATCACACTGCCCAGCGCTCAAGTAAAAACTGCGTGTGGGGCTGAAACAAACATCTCCACTTTTCTTTGCCTTCGCTTCTTCCAGGCAGCCTTTCCTGATCTCTCAAGTCAGAGACAGGTGTCCCAATTAGGTGTGTGCTGGTTCTCCTTTGAGACATTTAACACACCTAGTTAGAGCTGCTTGTCCGCCTGCCTCCTTACTAGACTGGAAGCTCTCGTGGGCCGACTCAGCCTTGTTCCCTACTAGGGCCTGTCCCTGGCATATGAATATCTTAATAAATATTTATGGAATGAATGAATGCATAAATGAATGCAAGGTTCTGGCCCTCAAACAGCTCACAGGCTGGTAAAGGAAGCAGGCCATTCCAGTACAGGATCAGTACCAAAGCGCGGGGACTGGGACCCCCCAGCTGGGCATTCACTGGCACTGTTGGTCCTCCTCTGCCCAGCCTGCTGGCCGGACCCCTTCCTCTCCTTCCACCATGACCACTGCACTCCCATCCTGCCCCGGGGTACACCTTATGTGCACACCCCTTCCACGCACCCCTTGCCTCTCCAGGGGAGGACTCAGAGGGGGTTCTGTACCCCCTGGGAACTGGGTTCTGATCTCCTGCACCCTGGAAAAGTGATCCAGCTCGGCAGGTCCAACCCTGGCCACACTTGAGAGCCACTGGGACAAAGATGCCTGAGCTGCCTCGCACCCACTGACTCAGAGTGTTTCGGGGTGGGGCTTTGCAATTTATTTTTAACAAGCTCCCAGCATGATTCTGGAGTTCCATCAGGGTTGGCTGTGAGGCATCAATCATCAGCCCACCCTGTGCATTAGAGGTACCCACAGTCACCCTGACAGCGGAGACAGCACAATGCCCAGGGCAAACACTTTTTTCAAGAACTCTTGGCCAGCCGCACATGGGATTGAGGCCCCCTGCTGAGAGATTCCCATAGACAGCGAGTCTGAATGCCCTGATGAGGGCAGCAATTCAGGCCAGGAAAATAAGACACCATCAAGTCACCCTATTCTGCCTTAGGCCCCCTGCCAGCTCTCCCTCAGCCTTAATTTCAGCACCTATTGTGACTAGCCAGTGAGCTGATTCAAGAGCCAGGCCACCTTCTCTGTGACAGCCCCAGAGTAAGTTCTGGACCAGGGGATGATATCAGAGTGATGGTCATTTAGGGACCAACTACTCAGACTCAACATTCCCTCAGTTTGTTAGAGACAAATTAGTCATATTTCCATTATAATCGGCCTTTTTTTCCTCTACTCCAAATTCTCAAAGATATTCCACACTTTTATTTATTGACTTTCTATTTTAGCTTTTGCACTTAGGTCTTCAATCTAAAAAAGGTCTGGGATGTTTTATGGCAGGTGAGATAGGTCTATACTTTCATTTCTCTCCACACTCCCACGAAGGCAATTTTCTAGTATCACATACCAAAAACAGTCCATCTTTCCTCCTGACTTGTGAAGCGACTTTCCTCATATGTCAGCTTCTCGTGTTACTCTGCTGTGCTTCTGAACTTGGCATTGACCTCTATGGTCTGATTGCCTGTTCTTCACCAGTCCCACACTGTGCTCATCACTCTAGCTTTGCAACATGACCCGGGTAGCGTGATTCCCTTCTGTTTGTTTTTCTTTTTCAAACCGATTTAGCTAACAGTAGGTATTTATACTTCCATATGAATTTTAGAATCTTGTCAATCATCCCTCCAAGAAATTCTCCTGGATTTTTGGTGGTTATATTCTTGAATTTATAAATCTGTGGGAGAACTGACAGCTTTACAATATTAAGTTTTGCATCCATGAACATAGTAGCTCCCTTTATTAATTGATGTTAGGTTGCACTCTCAATTGAGGTCATAAACCTTTTCTTATAAAAATCCCGTATATTTTTGTTAGATTACTTTGTGGGGTTTGCTGTTGTTAAAAATGTTCTTTCATTTTTCTGGGCAATTTTGTTCAAATTTGTTGCTAGTTCTAACTGTTCATTAAGACTCATAGATTTATACACACTTCTAATCTCCTGTAATAATTTCTTATCCTTCTTTCTCTTAAGTTTGTCTTCATTGGCCAGGCCGAGTAGTGGTGATTGCAAGCAGCTCCACCTTGTTCCTGGCCTCAAATGGATGAAGCATGACTTTTGCTGTTGAGTTTCAGAGGACAGCCTCTGTCAAGTTGAGGAAGCTCTTCTCAATAACTTAATTTCCAAGGGTTTTCATTATAAATGGGTATTGAACTATATTCAATACACTAAATAGATATTGAGATAATCATGTTATTTTTTCCTTTTTGTCCATTAATGTGGTAAACTGATGTTTCTTTATAATACAAAACCATCTCTAGTTCCCAGGAAAGCCCCACTTGAAGTAATACATTTAGTTAGAATGATAGCTCATTTAGGTTTTATACAGTTAGGATTCAAAGTGACCCCTACAATTTTCATTCTTGTACAATTCATACCCGGTTTGGTACAAAGATCTTACAATAAATTGTAAAACTAGCGGAACAGGTTTTCCATATCTTATTTTCTGAAACAATCTGTAAATTATAGGAATTATCTAATCAATATAGTTTAATGTATCTTACCTATAAAGCTATCTTTGCCTTGGGTGACTGGGTGGCTCAATCAGTTAAGCGTCCTACTTCAGCTCAGGTCATGATCTCACAGCTTGTGGGTTCAAGCCCTGCATGGGTCTCTGTGCTGACAGCTCAAAGCCTTGAGCCTGCTTCGGATTCTGTGTCTCCCTTTCTCTCTGCTCCTCCCCATGCTCTGCCTCTCTCTCTCAAAAATAAATAAACACTAAAAAAACAAAAAAGCAGCTGGGGGGAGGAGGCAAGATGGTGGAGAAGTAGGGAGCTCTATAAACTTCGCCCACCCCAAACTATCAAATTGAGAAGGACACTACTCTCATCTGCAAGAGCGGAAGGAGAAAATACAGACTCCAGAAAGAAGACAACCTCAAAGATGCCTGAGTGACTGAGTGCAAACTGGGAAGATTGGAAAACAGGCCAGCCCAAGAGGGGCAGGGGAGGTGGGAGCCCCAGCCCAACACAGGGCAAGTGTGCAGAGCCCCTGAGACACAAAGGGAAGAGAAAGAGAAACTGAACACATTGATAGTACTGTCTCTAGAGAAGAGATAAGGAACTTAACCCAGGACGGAGAGAGAAACTCTCACCCCATATATAACCGCTGGGCCTGGGGAGAGAAACCCATCCCATATAACTGGAGAATTCCTCCTTGGGCTTGGAGACATCAGTGCTGACCCAGGACGGCACCAAAAAAAAATAAAAAAGAAAGAAAGAAAGAAAAAGAAAAAAATCATCCCCGTCTCCCTGGGAGATCGCAGCTGGGAGGCTGCATGCAGCCCATGGGAGCGTGAATCCCCGGTGGCACCAGGAAAAACAGCCCCAACCCCTATGCGATCCGGGCTAAGAAGCCAGCCGCCAAAGCCGGTACATCTCATCTGTGGTAGCATTAAAGTGCATGGACTAGGATTTTGAAGTGAGGTGGGGCTTGTAAAATACAGCTTGGCTTGCCCTTAGCACAAGGATATCGGACTCAAAAGAGTCACTTGCAGCACTTAGTTCAAGCAGAGCCTAAGGCAACGCCATTCTTCTCCCTACAACCACCAAGGTGGGGCCTCTGAAAGCAGCCCTGAGACCTACCTACACCAAACCATGCCCATCCTCGTGGGGGTCTGCTACTTCTTTGTATTAAAAAAAAATTTTTTTTCTTTAAAAAAATTTTTTGTTACTCTTTATTTTCCTTTTTCTTTTCTCCCTCTTTATTCTCTTGCCATCCAGATATATTCTCCCTTATCTCATCCTTATCTCTCCCCTCAGCTGGTTACATGCTTTTAGACTGTCTATTGTCCTTTGTTGTCTCTGCCCCCCCTTTATTTTTTCTTCTCTTTTCTTTTCTTCTCTTTCCTCTCCTTTCCTTTTCTTCTTTTCCCCTTTTGGATTGCTTGTTTGATTTGTCTGTGCATTTGCGTGCTTTTGTTCCCTGCGTGTTTGTCTGTTTTCCTTTTCAGGGCTACCCCAAGAAAGAAGCCAGAGTATGCATGATGGAGAGTCCCAAATATCGCTGAGTAGGGAAATAAAATAATCAAAGGCACAACAAGAGAAACTGAGCAACACCATTAAAAGAGCACTTCCTAAAATGACAGGACCTGGACAGTCAATGAGCCTCCCTTAATATAGCAATACTAACAAGTGCACAGTGCACAACGAGCTTTTAAAACTGACAAGAGACAGAAAGCTAGCCAGAGTGAGGAAATGGTAGAACTGACCTCTAAAGAAATTCCAGGAAGAAGTCATGGCCATAGAACTTCTCAAAATAGATTTAAACAACATAACTGAACAAGAATTTAGAACAACTGTCATAAAATTAATTACCGGGCTTGAAAAAAGCATCAGAGAAGCTGCTGATACAATGACTAGAAACCTTCAAAATAGCTGCAATGAGTTAAAAAAGGCTATTCATGAGGTACATAATAAAATGGAGGCGGTCACCTCACGGATTGAAGAGGCAGAGAGAAGAATAGGTGAATTAGAAGACAGCAAAAGAGGAAGCCGAGAAAAAGAGAAACTGATACAGGAGCACGAAAGGAAAATTTCAGATCTAAGTGATACAATCAAATGGAACAATATCCCTATCATAGGAATTCTTGAAGAAGAAGAAAGAGAAAAAGGTCCTGAGGGGTGCTTGGTCAAATTATAGCTGAGAATTTGCCGAAAGAAATTATAGTGAAACTGGAAAAATATAAAGATAAGGAGAATTCTGAAAGCAGCTAGGGATAAAAGGACCCTAACATACAAAGGGAAACCTATCAGAGTGGTTACAGACCTATCTAATGAAACTTGGCAGGCCAGGAAGGAATGGCAGGAAATCCTCAATGTGATGACCAGAAAAAATATGCAGCCAAGAATCCTTTATCCAGCAAGCCTATCACTCAAAATAGAAGGAGAGATAAAGGTGGTCCCAAATAAACAAAAGTTGAGAGAATTCATGACCACCAAACCAGCCCTACAAGAAATCCTAAGAGGGACTCTATGAGGGAAATGTTGCAAAGAACACAAGGTACCAGAGACACCTCTATAGCATGAATCCTACAAGAACACAATGACTCTAAACCCACATTTTTCAATAATAACACTGAATGTAAATGGACTGAATGCTCCAACCAATGACACAGGGTAGCAGTATGGATAAAAAACAAAATCCATCTATTTGCTGTCTACAAGAGATTCATTTTAGACCTGAAAACACCTTCAGATTGAAAGTAAAAGGATGGAGAAATATCTACCATGCGACTGGAAGCCAAAAGAAAGCTGGAGTAGCCATATTATATCGGACAAACTGGACTTTAAAGTAAAAGCAGTAACAAAAGATGGAGAAGGACATTATATAATAATTATGGGGTCTCTCCATCAGGAAGAGCTAACAATTATAAACATCTATGATCCGAATTTGAGAGCACCCAAATACATAAAACAATCACAAACAGAAACAATCTTATTGATAAGAATGTACTAATTGCAGGGGACTTTAATACTCCACTGACAGCAATGGATAGATCAACCAGACAGAAAATCACTAAAGACACAATGGACCTAAAATACACATTGGAATAGATGGAAATGACAGACATATTTGGAACTCTGCATTCTGAAGCCAGGAAATTCACTTTCTTCTCGAGTGCACATGGCACATTCTCCAAGATAGATCACATACTGGGGCATAAAGCAGCTCTCCATAAGTATAAACAAGTTGAGATCTTACCATGCACACTTTTCAGATCACTGTGAAACCTGAAATCAATCACAAGAAAAAGTCTGGAAAACCTCCAAAAATGTGGAGGTTTAAAACCACCCTACTAAAGAATGATTGGGTCAATCAGGTAATTAGAGAAGAAATTAAAAAATATATGGAAACAAATGAAAACGAAAATACAACAATCCAAACTCTCTGGTATGCAGCAAAGGCAGTCCTAAGAAGAAAGTATATTGCAATCCAGGCCTATTTCAACAAACTAGAAAAAGCGCAAATTCAAAACCTAACGAGCACATAAAGGAACTAGAAGGGGAGCAGCAAAAGCACCCCAAACCCAGCAGAAGAAGAGAAATAATAAGGACCAGGGAAGAAATAAACAATATAGAATCCAAAAAAACAGTTAAGCAGATCAATAAAACCAAGAGTTGGTTTTTTGAAAAAAAATCAACAAAATAGATAAACCTCTAGCCAGGCTCCTTAGAAAGAAAAGAGAGACGGCCCAAACAGACAAAATCATGAATGAAAATGGATCTATTACAACCAATCCGTTAGAAATACAAGCAATCATCAAAGATTACTATGAAAAACTATATGCCAACAAACTGAACAATCTAGAGGAAATGGACACATTCCTAAACATACATGCACTACCACAATTCAAATGGGAAGAGATAGAAGCATGAAGAGACAGATAACCAGTGAAGAAATCAAATCAGTTATCAAAAAAATCTCCCAATGAATAAGAGCCCAGGGCCAGATGACTTCCCTGGAGAATTCTACCAGACATTTAAAGCAGAGCTCATACCCATTCTTCTCAAACTATTCCAAAAAATAGAAATAGAAGGAAAACTTCCAAACTCATTCTACAAAGCCAGCATCACCTTGATACCCAAACCAGACAGAGACCCAACAAAAAAAGAGAACTATAGGCCAATATCCTTAATGAATACAGATGCAAAAATACTCAACAAGATACAAGCAAATTGAATTCAACAGCATATAAAAAGAGTTATCCATCATGATCAAGTGGGATTCATTCCTGGGTTACAGGGCTGGTTCAATATTCACAAATTCATCAATGTGATACATCACGTTAACAAAAGAAAAGATAAAAATCATATGGTCCGGTCAATAGATGCAGAAACAGCATTTGACAAAATACAGCATCCTTTCTTAATAAAAACCCTTGAGAAAGTCTGGACAGAAGGAACTTACTTAAACATTATAAAAGTGATTTATGAAAAGCCCACAGCTAATACCATCCTCAATCGGGGAAAAGTGAGAGCTTTCCCCCTGAGATCAGGAACACGACAGGGGTATCCACTCTCACCCCTGTTGTGTAACATAGTGCTGGAAGATTAATTGGCCATACATTTGTGGGCCCAGTTCTGGGTTCTCTATTCTATTCCATTGGTCTATGTGTCGCATCAGCAACCAGACAACAAAAGGAAATAAAAGGCATCAGAATTGGCAAAGAAGAAGTCAAACTTTCCCTTTTCACAGATGACATGATACTCTACATGGAAAACCTGACCAACTCCACCAGAAGCCTACTGGTGATCCAGAAATTCAGCAAAGTTGCAGAGTACAAAATCAACGTACAGAAATCAGTTGCCTTTCTATACACCAATAATGAAGCAATAGAAAGAGAAATCAAGAAACTGATTCCATTCACAATTGCACAAAAAACCACAAAATACCTAGGAATAAACCTAATGAAGGATGTAAAAGACTTGTACAATGAAAATTATAGAAAACTTATGAAAGAAATTGAAGAAGACACAAAGAAATGGAAAAATATTCCATGCTCATGGGTCAGAAGAATAAACATTGTTAAAATGTTATTATTACCCAAAGCAATCTATACATTCAATGCAATCCAAATCAAAATTGCACCAGCATTCTTCTCAAAGCTAGAACAAACTATCCTAAAATTTGTATGGAACCACAAAAGACCCCCAAATAGCCAAGGTAATATTGAAGAAGAAAACCAAAACAGGAGGCATCACAATCCCAGACTTTAGCCTCTACTACAAAGCTGTAATCATCAAGACAGTATGGTATTGGCACAAAAGGAGACACATAGACCAATGGAATAGAATAGAGAACCCAGAACTGGGCCCACAAATGTATGGCCAATTAATCTTTGACAAAGAAGGAAAGAGTATCCAATGGAAAAAAGACAGCCTCTTTAACAGATGGTGCTGGGAGACCTGGACAGCAACATGCAGAAGAATGGAACTAGACCACTTTCTTACACCGTACACACAAATAAACTCAAAATGGCTGAAGGACCTGAATGTGAGACAGGAAACCATCAAAACCCTCGAGGAGAAAGCAGGAAACAGCCTCCTTGACCTCAATCACAGCAATTCCTACTCCACACATCCCCAAAGGCAAGGGAATCAATAACAAAAATAAACTATTGGGACCTCACCAAGATAAAAGACTTCTGCACTGCAAAGGAAACAATCAAGAAAACTAATAGGCAACCAACGGAATGGGAAAAGATAGTTGCAAATGGCATATCAGATAATGGGCTAGTATCCAGAATCTACAAGGAACTCACCAAACTCCACACCCAAAAAACAAATAACCCAGTGAAGAAATGGGCAGAAAACATGAGTAGACACTACTCCAAAGAGTACATCCAGATGACCAACAGATACTTGAAACGATGCTCAGCATCACTCATCATTAGGGAAATACAAATCTAAACTACACTGAGATACCACCTCATGCCAATCAGAGTGGCTAAAATGAACCAATCAAGAGACTATAGATGCTGGCGAGGATGTGGAGAAATGGGAACCCTCCTATACTGGAATGTAAACTGGTGCAGCCCCTCTGGAAAACAGTATAGAGATTCCTCAAAAAACTATTAACAGAACTCCCCTATGACCCAGCAATAGCACTGCTAGGGATTTACCCAAGGGATACGGAAGTGCTGATGCATAGGAGCACATGTACCCCAATATTCATAGCAGTACTTTGAACATAGCCAAATCATGGAAAGAGCCTAAATGTCCATCAACTGATGAATGGATCAAGAAAATGTGTTATATATACACATACACAATGGAGTACTAAATGGCAATGAGAAAGAATGAAATCTGGCCACTTGTAGCAACGTAGATGGACCTCAAGGGGGTCATGCTAAGTGAAGTCAGTCAGGTGGAGAAGGACAGATACCATATGTTTGCACTCATAGGTCTAACAGGAGAAACCTAACAGAGGACCATAGGGAGGGGAAGAAGGAAAGAGAGTTGGGGAGAGGGAGGGACACAAATCACGAGAGACTATTGAATACTGAAAACTAACCAAGGGCTGAAGGGGGAAGAGGACGGGGGGTGATGGCAATGGAGGAGGGCACTTGTGTGGAAGAGCACCGGGTGTTTTATGGAAACTAATTTGACTATACACTATATATTTTTTTTAAAAAGCAGCTATCTTGGCCTGAGGCTTTTGGGGGAAGGAAGTTACCATTTCTCTTTTTAGTGGTTAATGGTGTATTCAAGATCTACTTATCTCTTTTTGCAGCAATTTTGACATTTATATTTTTCTAGAAATGTATCTAATTCATCTAGGCTTTAAAAGGTACTGAGTATATTTGCTTATAATATTTTATTATTATTTCAAAATGTTTTTAATTTATTTTTGAGACAACAAGAGAAGTGCAAGCTGGGGAAGGGCAAGAAAACGGGGACAGAGGATCCTAAGTGGGCTCTGCACTGACAGCAGGGAGCCTGATGCGGGGCTTAAACTCGGGAAACACGAGATCATGATCTGAGCCTAAGTCTGATGCTCAACAGACTAAACCACCCAGGTGCCCCTCCTATTTTATTTTAAATCTGCTTTGTCTGTAGTTATTTCTGCCTTTATTCCATATTTTATTTTCATCTTTTCCATTTTTTAATGGATCCAGCTTGACAAAGGTTTCAGCCATGCACTAATCTTTCAGAGAACTAGCTTTAGTTGCTGTTAATAGTTTTCTTTCCCCTTTACCTTTATATTAAAATTTTTTTTCACTTTCATCCTTTTATGTTTTATTTCCCTCCCTATTTCTTTAATCTAAACCTGTTGGTCTTTTACATTCTTAGACTTGAATTTATTTTCAGTTTTTGGTTTGTGATAAATTCAAAGCTTAAATCCCCTATGATTTTTGGCCTAGTATTTTCATTATTCACCTCCCCATTTTTTGTCATTTTCATGATGAATACCTTTTAAACAATGATTTTTTAAAATAATATTTTAAAATATTTAGGTATGTGAGATTTCTGATGCTATTTATTGCTTTCTGATTCCATTTCTTTATGGCCTGCACAGTCTAGAGGACATCACTCCACTGTAATATACTGATAGCTCCTTTGTGGCCTAGAGCATGATTAGTTCTATGGCTGCTCCATGTCTGATCAAGTTATTAATCCTTGTAAGAAGTCCTTTGTAAAAAAAAAAAAATGCCCTTCAAAAACTCTTTATCCTTGTTTCCTCCTTACCGACTTATCGTTTTCAGAGAGGAATGTATTAGAACTTCCAAGTCCAACTGTTTCTTTATCTCCTTCCCTATGCAGCTCTGTCAGTTGCTTTTTTATTTCAAGTTTATATTATGCAGTACATATATGACCATGACTGTTATCTTTTTGAAATTACTGTTCCTTTTATGATGACAGAACATCCTTGTCTTTAGGATATAACTGAGTTACATTCTGTTATGAAATATGAAAATTGCCACTCTAGCTTACTTTTGTTTCAAAGTTGCCCAGTTGTATCTTTTTTCCACCTTATTTTCAAACTTTTGGAGTTCATGTTTTCTCATGTCATTTAAAACTCACCTTAGTCTCTTTTTAGCTCCATTTTACAGATAAGGAAACTAAGGCTCAAAAGGTTACTTACAGTCACCAGCTGCGGAGTGCCAGACCTGAATCACAGATTCACTGTCTCACCACAAAGTCTCTGCTTGTCCACCCCACCCCTCTCACTCCTCTTAAGAAAACTTTACACATATTCTCTTTTTCTCTTTTATAGAAAGTCTAATTTAGCAGAGGATTGCCCTCATGGGACCTGAGTTCATTAGCAGGTTTATAGTTTACAAAGGACATGCCACAGACGCTTTCATTTCATCCTCCTAATACTCCGTAAGGTGCACAGCAAAGCTACAATTATCCTCATTTTGCAGATGAGGAGAGGCTCAGAGACTAGTTGGTACCTGCCAAGATCGCCCAGGTGACCAGAGCGCAGATTTCACCTGCATGTAATTTGAGCCCAGCCTTCAAGCCTTTTTTTTTTTCTCTCTGCCTTTTCCACCTGAAGTGTCAGCATCTGAAGTACATTTCTTAGGGTCTAAGTAGTGTTTGTGCATTTAAAACGTCACCTCTGTAAGCCTTGGTTTTCTCATCCACAAGATGGGTACAATGTTATCAATTTCACAGAGTTCCCGAATGAGACAATGCATGTTAAGTGTTCAGTACCCTCCCTGGCTCAGAGCAAATGGCTCCAGAAGCAGTGTTGTTGGCAGTTGTATCGACCCCAAGGGTGCAGACACTGAAGTCTTTGTCCTCAGGTACATGCCAAGAACAATGCCAGCTGGGCTATGTGTCCAGTTCTGTCTGACCCAAAGCCCGGCAAATTCTCTATGGGCTGCCCAGGTGCCTGCGGCTCCGCACTTTGGGAAATACCGAGAAGGGAGACTAGAGAATGAGGAGAGAACACCGCGAAGGCAGCTGAGGCTGGAGGAGGACCACAGTTGAGTGGTTTCCCTGGCTTCTGCTGATTGGCTGAGGGATGCGCCCAATAGATAGGCTGCCCAATGCCTAAGAGGCACCTGTGAGAAACTGTCCAATGAGGGAGCTGCACAGTGAGGAGTGGCAGAGGGACCCAATCAGAGCCTCTGTGCGTATCTTTTCCTCATGAGGTAAACAAAGGAAAAGCCGGAAAAGAAGACAAGTGGCCCACTCTGAGAATCCTAAAGTCACTGAACGTTTGTTCCAGTACTTCATGAGGCTGGGAGTCTCTGAGACCAGCGAGCAGGGAGACACCCACGCCTCCTGGCAATGCAAATGGCTAGACTCAGGCTTGGGGGAGAAGGGGAGAGATCTCAAACTCTTCCACACAAAGCCACTACCCGGAGAGCTCCAGCTCGTAAAAATGTGGATTCTTAGTGAGGCCCCTCAGAGATTTCCATTCAGGGAACTGAAAACTTGGGGCAGGGGCCTGAAAGCTTTCATCTTTAACAAGCTCCCAGATGGTTCTGATCACAGTGGTGGGGGGTGTGGAAGAATGAGTGGACAGGCCTCCCTAGGCTGGGGGACCTGCTCAGACCCTGGGAGAAGGTGACTCCTCCACCCTGACCCCCGAGGTTCCTCACTAGGGCTCCAACGTCACAGCTGTCACTTTGTCACCAAATTCTTACCAGCAGCTTAAGGGCCTCAATTCTCTTACAAAGTCTTTTACAAAGGTTCCTTTGTGCCACAAGGAGCAAGGGGAGACAAGGGCTAGCAGATGCAAACTCAGCATCGTGAATCTGCCTGGCTTTGGGCACTGCTCCTGCCCCTACAACAGTGAGCCACTTCTACCTGTTGCTGCTTTATATTGCCAGGCAGCAGAGGTAGGACGTGCTGCCAGGAACATCGAGGAACACAGTCTGGTCCTGACCCCTTTCCGCAGCCTCAGGTTTCTCCTGATTGAGGGAAGTGAGGCTGTAATGCCTGTGCTGCCCAGGCCTACAGTCAAGAGATAATGAAGGCAAATCTACTCTAAATGGAAACAAATTAAGAACTCTAGCAAGGTGGGGTGCCTGAGCGGCTCAGTCAGTTAAGCATCCGACTTCCACTCAGGTCATGACCTCCTGGTTCATGGGTTCAAGCCCCACATCAAGCTCTGTGCTGACAGCTCTGAGCCTGGAGCCTGCTTCAGATTCTGCGTCTCTCTCTCTCTCTCTCTCTCTCTCTCTCTCTCTCTCTCTCTCTCTCTCTCTCTCTGGCCCTCCCCTGCTCACATGCTTTCTCTCTAAAATAAACACTGAAGAAGAAAAAAGAGCTGTAGCAAGCTTCAGTCCCTAGAACATGGACACTACCCTGACTACTGTACTATGGTTGTGAGCACTTTCCCAAAGCAGGCCTGGAAAATCTCGAAGTTGCCCAGGCTCGTGGTCAAGTCACCAGCATTTTGTAGACAGTGGCAGTAAGGAGAGCTAAGAGAAGAGAGACAGACTGTAATGCAAATTCAGGTCTAAGTCAGAATTCCAGGCTATCAGAGGCCACCACAGTGGGGCCGCACCTCAATGCTTCATCTCTAAGTGGTGCTGCTTTACTTCTTAAACGCTTTAGGGAAAATGACTCCACAGCAGTGAGGAATCAGAGCCAGAGCGATGGCTGTTCCCGGCAGCGCTGCGGCCTAGGCAAGGCCCACCGATGGGCTGGGAGGACGGACAGCAGCTCCTGGCCACCAGACCCTCTCAGGAGGCAGAGGGATCGGAGGGCTTCACTTAAAAGGCCTGATGTCACCAGGCGAACCCGGCGCACTCCCTGTCACAGGGATGGTAGCGCTTCCCATAGGAGCAACCATGTACAGACACACAGACATAGAGATAGAGCATGTTCCTAGGTCTTTGTTTCTTAAAGACCTGAGACACACGCTCCTGTCTTTCGAGATAGGTCCCTGCTCTGTGCTGCCAATTCAGCGGCTTCTTCTCTATCAGAAAATGGTCCCTCACTTCATTCACTTTTTTTTTCTGGTGAAGAACGGCCTTCACCTCCCTTTTCTCTCTGTTCTTGGGAGGTAAACATTTAACCATAAAAACTGCTTTTAAATCTGTCACTCTTCTGCTCAAAATTACCCTGCTAAAAGTGTTTTAAGGAAAAAAATATTTTGCCAACTTGAAGTTCCATTTAGTGCTGTGCTTTTTTTTTTTAGGTCTTTATTTTATTGTGAGAGACACAGAAAGAGAGTGGGAAAGGGACAGAGAGAGAGGGAGACACAGAATCCGAAGCAGGCTCTAGGCTCTGAGCTGTCAGCACAGAGCCCTACTCGGGGCTCAAACCCACGAACCGTGAGATCATGACCTGAGCCAAAGTCAGATGCTCAACCAACTGAGCCACCCAGGCGCCCCCATTTACTGCTGTCCTAGAATCCAAAGGCTATTTAACAACACACCCAGCCAGCAGACTGATTCGAGTCAACTGGACCCAGTAGAAGGAGGACGCTGAGCAGATAAAACTCCAAACGCAGTCATCGGCCACAAGAATACGGTGCCAGGAGCCTGTCACCATTTGCTGCGGAGTAAGGGCTTGGAGCACGGAGGGGCTCCCTGGGCTGTCCACAGAGTCTTTCTTTCCAGGAGACCTGAGTGTCATGTTAAGTCTCCAGAGAGTTCGGTCCTACAGTTAGGTTTGGTAATGCTCAACGGTTAAAAAAAACATATCCTCTTGCTCATCAAACTAGTATGGGCATACGTCCAAGATACTGCAGGTTTGGTTCTCGGCCATAGCAATGAAGGGAATATTACCATAAAATGAGTCAAATGAATGTTTTCATTTCCTATATAAAAGCTATGTTTACACTATACTGTAGTCTATTAAGTGTGCAATAGCATGTTTTAAAAAACAGTGTACATACGTTAATTGAAAAATATTTTATTGCTAAAAAATGCTCACCACCGTCTGAGCTCTCAGGAAGTCATAATCACTAATCCCAGACCACCAAATATAACAATGGTGAAAAAGTGTGAAATAGTGCAAGGATTACCAAAATCGGACACACAGACACAAAGTGAGCTGTTGAGTAAATTTACTGATAGACTTGCTCGATGCAGCGCTGCCACAAGCCTTCAATTTTTAAAAAAAATGCAATTATCTGCAGTGTGTAATAAAATGGCGTACACCTTAAAAGACCAGAAGACGGAGGGCCGCCTGGGTGGCTCAGGTAACGCCCGACTTCAGCTCAGGTGATCATCTCACCGTTTGTGAGTTCCAGCCCCATGCTGGGCTCTGTGCTGACAGTGTGGAGCCTACTCAGGATTCTCTCCCTCCTGCTCTCTGCCCCTCCCCTACTCTCTCTCATAATCAATAAATACTTTACTTTTTTAATGTTTACTTTTGAGAGAGAGAGACAGAGAGACAGAGTGTGAGTGCAGGAGGGTCAGAGAGAGGGAGATGCAGAATCTGAAGCAGGCTCCAGGCTCTGAGCTGTCAGCACAGAGCCCAACATGAGGCTTGAACTCACGGACCATGAAATCTTGACATGAGCTGAAGTCAGACACTTAACTCACTAAGCCACTCAGGTGCCCCAAATAAACTTAAAAAAAAAAAAAAAGACTAAAAACTGTAGTATCAATGCTGATAAGGCCACAGCAAGTGGGAATGAGAATCTTTAAGTTGTTCCCAAGCCTTGACTCATCAGTTTAACATGTAGGATTCTATCGTAAGGAACTTGAGAAACACAGACTAAGACTCATTCAGGTTTTTACTGAGAGCCTACTATGTACCGGGCGCCAACTGAGGAATTGAGGGTGCAGACTGCAGCAGGAAATGCACCTTGCCTTAAGAGAGCATTCAGTCTGAAAGAAAAATCAGATGCAAAAATAGGTAGGTGCAAGTCCAGAAAGGAAGTGGGTGGCACACGCTTGGGGTGCTGTGGGTGCCTGAGGAACAGTGTCTGAGAGTGAGGAGCCTGAGCTTAAACTTGAAGGAAAGGTCAAGGGAGCCTCTGGCAGGTCAAAGGGAGAAATTCCAGAAAGAAACCGGAAAACACCCCCCAACCTCGGCTAGCCACGTGACTAGCACACACCTGGAAAGAACTGAGACAAGCAATACTAGAGAAATAAGCAGCGCAGACTACATTCACACTAAGGATATCATAATCCTTAAGCATGTTTTTGGAGAATGTAATAGAATGTTAATGGAAAAAGGTAAGAAACAAGGGTTACAAAATTTTTTTTAAGAAAACTGTGTTCATATATTTTCTATGCAAAAGAACTACACACAAATAGAATAATGTTATCTCTGGGTGGAGGGACTGCTGGATTGAATTATTTTAGGCCACTTCCAAATATTCTACAGTGGGAATACTTTCACTTTTACAACCATAAAAAAGATTTTTAACCCCTTTTTATAACCAGTGACTTTAAAAAGTAAACACAACATGGGCAAAGGAATGGAGTGGGTGATTCTGGGGTTTTGAAACATCCTGTATTTTCCTGGCTCTTTCCTCTGAGGTCTAGAGGACCCATGGCACCCTGTCACAGGGCTTTTCAGGCAGGAGTGGCCACGACGAGCTCCTAGAGAGGGCTTGCGGGAGTGGGGCCCTGAATCCCAGTGTGGCCTGAGGGGGTCACCTCTTGTGCCCTTGGCTTGAAAGGCAGGGTAAAAAGAATGGGCTTTCCCCTTTAGTAGTCCCCACTGGGATAGAAAACACCTTTTAACTCTTCATTATTTGCAGTAAAGAAGGAGGAAGAAGGAAATCACTCCCCTCAGGCACGTGGGAACACTTTGGGGCTCTAAGCTCTAGATTTTCTGAGACGAAAACCCCCTGGGACTCTCCCAGGAGATGTAACTGAAGAGAGGGACGAATGGTCAGGATGGGGGAAGGAAGGCTAGGCAGAGTCTCCTCTGTGTAGCTGGCTTGTGACCTTCAGGGGGCAGCTCACACCCTCCAGCGGTCCCCCCAGCGTCACTGGGAACATTCCCACTGAAGTAGCAGCTCAACCTGCTGTCAAGCCAGGACTAGAAGGTCAATGGAAGCTGGTGCCCAGCTTGTCACACTTCCTGCCCACTGGACAGGGGGCCACGACAGAGCAGGGCACTGCCTTGGCCTGGATTCTTGCCTATCACATGACCTCCCCATCACTAAGGTCCTCAGGTACTTGCTGGGAGAAAAGATTGCCGTGGACGCTTCTGTCGCAGAAACATTCAGCCCCTTCTACATAAAGCAATGGGAAGTCTCGTGCGAGTTAGAGTATCATGAGTTGCTCTCCCAGAATCCTCCCACCCCAGAATGAGATTATTATGAGCTCAAGTGACCAAACCTTCCCACAGTCCCCTCCCTTTCCTCAGCCAGCATCACCAAAGTGTCACTTCGTGGGCCACTTCCAGCCTCGGTTAGATCCCTTCCCCCAGGCTCAGAGCCTTTTCGGTCACCTCACAGGACTGATCACACTGCATCAGGAAAGGCTGTTCTAGCAGGTCTCAAACACCATCTAGACCAGGGGTTCCTTGAGGGTGGGGACCCCGTGTCACTCATCTCATTAGTCAGCCTGCAGCACGGTGCCTGACGCATTGCCAGCCCTAGGTGGATATTTCCAGACTGAGTATAGGAATGAACACGAGGATGCCCGAGATCCCTGTGCTGGGCCTGGAGGGGTGGACACCCACGTTGTCCCCCTTCTTGCCCAACCCTGCCCCGAGACGTGGTAAATCCATGAAGCATCACTAAGATGTGTGGCAGAGACTCAAGGGGCATGACTAAAACATGCTGCGCCTCCTCCTTCCTGAGGACAAGCCTGACTCCAAGCCATTCACATGACATCACGGGGCGGCAGGGACCCCACAAGTAAGTCCCCTAACTCCAAGCAGATGTTTAAGACCAGCTCCCACAGCACTGGCTCCAAGAATTGAGCTCATCAGCTCAGAGCTGTCATGGCATTTACTTCCTCTAATTAACAACAGTATCAGTATGGGACAGACGGACAGAGCCTGGGCCCTGGAAGTCTGCTGCTCCACCCACAGAAGGAAGGTCAAACTGAGCCCCAGGAAAGCAAAGCACTCAACCCTCGTCCTCAGCCTGAATGACGGCAGGGAGGCCCAGAGGGCAGCATCCTGCTTTGCCTGAACTCTTTCCCCTGGTGCTCACTTCAGCTCATGTCCCCGGGGCGCACCCATTTAGATGACAGGTAGGCAAGAAAGACTGCAGAACCGGGTCCTGTGGGCGGGTGGCACTACAGAAAAGCCAACCTGGAACTGATTCATGATGACAGCCTCCTACACTAAGACTCCACAGGGCATCTTCTCGAGCCTAGTCATTTTCAGACAGAAACCAGGGACCCAGACAGGAGACCTTCTCAAGCTCCCTCAGCAAACGAGCGTCAGACTCCAAGTCCCTACCAGCCACCACATCACCTCAGTCCCCACCCCCATCCCAGCAGATACTGAGGCTTAATTGTCTCTAACAAAGCTGCCAACTGATTGCTATCAGCTGGCAGGAGAGCAAGTCTGGCTAGACGGGAGACCCAGACAGACAAAAGGCCAGGCTTCCTGACAGTTCTTCCCTTGCTCTCCTAGTCCCAGGCCTCCATCCCCCAAACCTGGAGCCCCGCAAGGCCCTCACTGAGTTCCCTCAGTGCGCCAGCACAGCGGTGACAGGCACAACTCACCTCTGATAAACCAGTCAGGGTTCCCAGGTTACTGAGCACAGGACAAGTACTGAGCACAGGACAAGTACTGAGCACAGGTCAAGGGCTTGATGAAAAACCTGATAGGGCATGGGACACCGAAGGAGCAACCCGGTTCACAAGGTCAGGGGGCAGCCCACCAAACTTCAGCCAGGGGCCTGGGGCACAAGGGGCAGCAGGGCAGTGAAGGGACCCTGAGATGGGTCTCGAGGAGCCCAGAGCACGGAGAGCAGCAGGGTAACAGCTTCTGCAGCGCAGCCCCTAGAACACAAGGACCTGTAGGAGCAGGTCCCCCAAAAGAGCGGGGACCCGGGATGGAGTCTCACTGCCACGTTCCCCCTGCAGGCTCTCCCCTCGGCAGCCCCCGGGGTTTCACCAGCTCTGCAGCGGCAAGGACCCCACTTTTGTCACTGTCCGGTCCACAGTCCCCAGCGCTGGCAAGATGGGCTAGTGGAAGAGGCTCCTCATTCCTTGAAAAGTATATCTAAAAACTGTGTGCAAGACATGTATAAAAATATATTTTAAAAAAAAGAGTCGCACATGAATAGTGAGTGCAGCCATTTCTCTGTGCAGAGGATGCGCAGTGAGGGCGGCTCGGCCTGGTCTCTCCCGGTGGCCAGGCCACGCACACAAGCCAAGAGGCCCCCGGCTTCTTCACTGGGGACTCCTTGCAAAGCAGAAGAATCCTTTCTTCCAGCTCTCTCTTCCCTGGAAGGGACCCAGAGGAAGGGCAGGGCTGTGTGAAGCTTGACCAGAAACAACCTCCTTTTACAGGTGGGGACACTGAGACTCGGCAGGAGAGGAATCTCTGAGATCACCTGGAGGCGGCAGGTGGGAGCGGTGTGTTGCGGAGCAGGGTCACAGGGCAGGGAACACTGCTCCAGTGAGAACTAAGGATGCCCACAATGGCCTGGGGACAGGGGCAACTCGCTCCAGCTCTAGGTCTGGGCCTCCTGTACTCCCTCACAGGGGCTTGGTGCAAAGTAGAACAAGGTGCACTTCCCAAGCAGCCTGTGGACTGGATTCCCCACAACCTCCCTTCAAGACCCTCAACGTTTCTTCAACTCCCCGCCACTGTTGGTTTGCTGTTCATTTGTTAAAATATCTCTTAATACCAAAGGAGGTCATAAGCCATCAACCCCACTTCTGTGCAAGGAAGTCAGTTCTTAAAAGCGGAAGGCATGCTGAAAGGCCGTATATAAGGATAAAGACGTCGGTGCTCTGAAATCGTGGGCAAGGGTCACGCGGCCCCCACCGGACCCAGAGCCGTGTCTCTGTCTTCATAAACAGCACGCATTGCTCGGAAGACAGGGACAGAGTACTCAACCAAGTAGCTTTCAGGTTTTCCGCATCATCTCCCGGTTTGGCAACCTTCACGAGGCAGGCGAAAAGCCCACACCTGCAGCTAGCTGCTCTACACAGGTGTTCACACAGACAACCAACCTCCCCAGACCTGCTTCTCATTCTGGGTGCCCAGCTCCCCCGATTAGAAAACACCCTGGAAAGCTCCTGGAGCCCTCCTTCACACTGATCTGGAGGCCACCAAGCACCCAGAGTCCCCGCTTACACACCTCTCGTCCTCCTCCTCCTCACTACCACCATCTTGGCTTAAATCAATTTCTCATCTGGTCTCTCTTCTCCAGCTTCACCCCCCACCCCCACCAAGCCCCTTTTTACAGGCTCTTTCCAAAGCCTTCCACAGGCTCCTTGTGGCCTTCAGAATCAGGCCCACCCTCCATCAGGCTGTCTGTGGGCCATCAACCCCTACCACACACTCCAGCCAAACCAAGCCAAACCACATGGTGCTCCCTCATATACTGGCTACGCTGGCCTCCATGCTGTGCTCGGAAGCTTCCCCCAGCTTGGAATCCCCTTATCACCACTGCCTCAATCCAAAAGGCAATCCATGTCCTGACCCATCAAGCCAGCCAGCCAGGGGAGCGTGGAGAATGCAAGCGGAGGCCAGGCTCCTCCCAGGACTCGGCCAAGGCAATGAGAGGCTGTGTCCAGGGACATTCTCATACGGAAATCAAGCAGGATGTCCTTTGCTCCACATTTTCAACCCTGGACTGGACCCTGTTCAGTCTATCTCTGATTTCCCTGAGACCCTCTATGGCAACTACCTACATGCATCCACTTCCTGCCCCAGACTGGCCTCTTGGAAGGAGAGACACCATCACCTACCTCTGTGTGTCCCTAGTCCCAGCCGGGTCAGTCCTGGGGTACGGTTGATGAGGGGAGCTAGCTTCCGGTGTTGTCTCACCCCTCAGGCTGAGCTCTCTGTTGGCTAGTGTCATGTTGCCCCTGGTGTTCGTGGGCAGTGGGGCAGGTGATGGTGGTTGGGGCATGTCGGTGCCCCCATAGGATCTGATTGTTCTTTGGGGGCTTGTGATCCTGAAAGATGTGGGCCCGGAAAGCAGGCCTGGACTTAGCTACAGTCCTTGCTCATTGTTCAGGGAGTCCTGGATGCCTGTCTGACTTGTGACCCCATGGTGGCTTCAGTCCATGAGTGGGGGACTGGTGAGTCCTCACCAAATGACGGCCCTCCCTTTATGCCCCTTCTTGTAATACGGAGGCCTCGAGACGCTTAGTTGTATGCAAAAGGTAATGTTTCTGAAATTGAGGCAAGAATCAGATCCTGTGGGGTCACTGACATGCCCCAACCACCATCACCTGCCCCCCTGCCCACGAACACCAGGGGCAACATGACACTAGCCAACAGAAAGCTCAGCCTGAGGGGTGAGACAACCCCAAACACCGACAGCATGGAGCCTACTTGGGATTCTCTCTCTCCTTGTCTCTTTATCCCTCCCGTGCTCACTTGCACATGCACAATGTCTCTCTTAAAATAAACTTAAAAAAAAGAAGAGGAAATTTGTACATGGAGTTGTACATAGGGAAGACCACATGAAGACATGGTGTAGACGGCCATCTATAAGCCAAAGAGAAGCCCCAGAGAAAGCAAACCCTGCTGACAATTTGATCTTGATGAATTTCTGTTGTGTGTCTGGGTGTGTGTTTGCGGTACTTTGTTATAACAACCTTAATAAACTAATATAGGAAGGCTTAATTTCTCCCTTGTTTTAAAGATAAATATAAACAGGTCTTTCTAATAGGTCCTTCTCACAAGCATTTTGAAGGCTACGGTCATGGCCGGCCTGAATTTTAGAATACAGGCCTCAGGCCAGAGGCAAAGAGGGGTCAGAGGGCCTCTGGACATCTCCCCCTGTGGGTCTGAGTGTATCTGGAAGAATCAGAGAAGCACCCAGAGGGGTAGGTTTGCCACAGACCAGGCCTTGGACCCAATGCCTCTCTTGCCGGTATTTCCCAAACTCACCAGATCCCAAGATTCACCTAGGTGCCTTAGTCCCACCTGGGAGTTGCCAGGTGGGGCTCTGAACTTGTTTTTCTTAAGTGGGCCAGGTGATTCTCAGGACCAAAAGCATTTGAGAAACCATAGTCCAGGCCATTCCACACCAGGAGGTGGGTATGTAGTTGTAGAGTGTGAATATGTGCATGTGTCTGGGCAAGTCTGAGCATCCCTACCAGGCGGAGGCAGGGAGAGAAGCTGGCAATCCAGCTTCCCACCCTATCCCGTCAATCTCATCTCTAGCCAGGCCCCCTCCTTCTGTCCAGACTTCTCCGAGGCAACTAGTCTGCAGTTTCTGTCATTGCTACATTGGCGGATCCGTCCGTTTTACATACACCTTGCGTTCTTCCTTTGAATTAACAGGTGGGTGGAAGAAATCAATGCCTTCTGCTTCCCTCCCGAGTAACTCTGCAAAGTCTCAGACGCCCTTGTTTTTTTTCCTGGGTGTGGCCCGCCCGTGACTTTTCTCCCAGGCTCTGGGCCCTTAAGTGAAACCTAAGTTCCCCGCTCCCCGCGCTGCCGGACCAGAGGTGGGGATAAGGCCGTCGCGAGGGGTCTGTGCGCCCGGCTCCGTGGGGCACCAGGTGTTCGGAACGCGGAGCTCCGCCCCCAGCTCCCCAGCGGACCGTAGGGTTCCTTCCGAACCTCCATTGGCGCCCACCCCACTTCCCATCTCCACCCGCCTCGGCCTTGCTTACCCAGGCCGGCAGGTGCTGGCCCCGTAGTTCGCGGCTAATGAACTGGCGTTCGTTGTCTAGGAATTCGAATGCGGCGGCCAGACGCCCCAGCTTCCCGCGGCGGTTCCTGCGCCACCACATCCACAGCAGAGCGCCGAGCAGCAGCCAGGTTATGCTGAGCCCCAGGTAGCCGGCAAGGTAGACGGGCGCCAAGTAGAACAGCACTCGAGACACAAAGGTGTATAGCTCAGGCAGCAGTTGGCTGGACAGGCGCGGCTCGGGGCTGGGTGCCCGCTGGCTTCCCTGGGCACCGGAGACCTCAGGGGCGCCGGACTCCTCCGCTTGCATCTCGTCGCTGCCGTGTGACCCTTTCCCAGAGCTTCACCCGAGCTCAGGTCCACGCGTCCCGACACCCAGGCACATCGGTCCTCCAATCGCGAGGACCCGGCCGCCGCCCCGCACCTGCCCGGCGGGACTCGCCGGTGCGGTCTAGGCGCTCAGCTCCAGGACTTTGCTGCCGCGAACTGGAGCGCGGGATCTGCAGATGCGCTGCGTCGCCGCCGCGCTCCACTCCCAACCAAGTCCCAGGCTCGCGACGTCTCCGCCCCCAGAGGCGGTCCCAGGGGGAGGGGGCGGGGTCAGATCGTGGGCGGGGCGCCTGCGGGGTCCCGAGGAGCAACCAGCGGGCGTGGACACTCTCCTACTCCCAGGTCCCACGCAGGCGTCAGTGAAGGGCGCAGCTGGAACGCCCGTGCTGAGCCCTGGTTGGTCTAGGTGCTGCCTGAGGCGGTTTATGACTCACTGAGGCATGTGGACAAATGGCTTGTCATGGGTAAACATCACATAAAACCTGTTTCTTACACCCGTCTATAATATGCACTCTAGTATAAGGGCTGTTAGTTGGGCGTTCGAGGCCCTCCACGGACCGGCTTGCCGGGCCTCTCCACCCCACAGTGGGTCTGACTCAGCCCTCCATCTGGCCCCTGGAGCCCGGCGTCGCTGCCCCCTCCTCTGGCATCCCTAAAGCTTAGATCTGGCCCCCAACCCAACCTAGCCAAGCCCAGGGCCCTTCTTGTCCCCCACAGTGCCCTGTGCCCTGCATTCCCCACTCTCTGTATGTGTCAGTTTGGGTCTTAATTCCTTGCATCATTAGACTGGGAATTTCCAGTGACCAAACTGTCCTGCTAGTCTCTGGGGGCCCACGGCAGCAAGTGGTGGGTAGACACAAGGGAGATGAAAGGCAAGCCGTGAGGTGATTGGGAGCTGGTCGTGAAGCCCACGGTTTCTATCTAATCCTTTCTGAATTATATGAGCAGAGGAGTTTCAGTCTCCACAGACAGTAAATTGTCTTGTGGACAGCATACATTTTAGGCAGTTCGCATGTGTGAACACCTCCATTACTGGAATGTGATTTTGGAGGTGACAAATGTACTGGAATGATTCTGAGCTTTAAGTAGTTTCATTGAAAGGCTGGACCCAATGGACAACAACTAGAAAATAACTATACTCCCTTTCCTTCTGTCCCTATCCTTCTCTCCTGGATAAAATTACTCACTGAAATGAATGTTTTCAATAGCAGACATATTCCTATTGGTCAGAATAGCTGAACTCTCCTCTATCATTGTTGGCCTTCCAGGACTCAGTCAAAATGGAAGGTGAAAGCCTCTCAGCTTAACATCGTTACACTATTTCCCAGGGTAGCCTGGGAAATCAGTGTAGGAAATGCGGCTCACTTAAGGGTTTTTGTTGTTTTGCTCTGTTTTGGAGAGTTCCTTTTCTGGATGTACACAATCCTATGAAAGGCTTTGAGAATTCCTGCAGATTAAAAGCTGTTAAAATTTTTTTAACTCAGTTTCCCAAATTAGTTGACCACAGAACTCTTTCTCAAAACACTAGTTATTCGTTGACCCAAGTCAGCTTAAGCTAAAGAACTGTGAATGTATGATAAGGATATAGGAAGTGCTCTGTGACCCTGAGGCAGGAATCCAACTGGCTGTCAGGATGGACGCACCAACGAGGTGACTGTTGATTCTGCTCTGAATCCCTGCTGCTATTCCTACCCACCTGCCTCCTCTGACTCCGGCTGACCTGGAGAACACAGCATCTTTTCCACAGCTTTCAGAATCCCAGAACTTTCCAGAGAGACTGCTTGACCCTTATCCTGCCCCAAGTCCAAATGCCTTGGAGAGAGGACCCACTTCACACCACCAGGTCCTTCCTACTTCCAGGTCCCTCTTCTGGGTTGGTGTGTTTGCAGAGGGGCTGTGGAGGCAGGGTGTTCAGAGGAGGATCAGCAGATGAAGGAAGGTTGCTGGTCGGTGAGCTGGATGGACACCCACAAATGTCCAGCACGAGACTTGGATCACCGTGGAACATGGCTACTGCAGCTGCACTGCCTTCTCTGCCCCCTTGAACGCACCAGGCTCACATATGCCTCGGGGATTTTGTACTTGCTGTTTCCTCTACCTGGAAGGTTCCCCTCCTGAATTTTCCCCAATGATAGGGTAGTGGCATTATGACTGATTCCCTTTTCTTTAAAAAGATTTTTAATGTTTATTTTTGAGAGATTGAGAGAGAGACAGACAGACAAGAGTGCAAGCAGGGGAGGGGCAGAGAGAGAGAGAGGAAGACACAGAATCCAAAGCAGGCTTCAGGCTCCAAGCTGTCAGCACAGAGCCTGATGTGGGACTCGAACCCATGAACCAGGAAATCATGAGCTGAACAGAAGTCGGATGCTTAACCAACTGAGCCACCCAGGCACCCCAGTTGATATTCTTTTCTAAAATTTATTTATAATGCCATTAAATTGCTCTCATAAATTAAATATATAAGAATGTGGCATCTAAAACTTTATATCCTGCCTGAGGCTGAATGTGTACCTAGAATATTTGAACCATTATTTCGAAAAATGGATTCTGGATTATCCTGGATACTCTGGATACTCTTTTTTTTTTTAATTTTTTTTTTTTTTTAACTAGGCTCCGAGCCAAATGCAGAGCCCGGCGCAGGGCTTGAACTCACAACCCTTTAAGTTCTTTAAGCTAAGGAACTGAGAATATATGATAAGGATGTAGGGAAGGGCCCTGGAACCTGGGATCAAGAGTCAGACACTTAACCAACTGAGCCACCCAGGAACCCCTCTAGTTGCTGTAGTCAGTAAAAGACATTTGACACACTTTTGATCATCACAAAACCTGGGCAGAATCATCGGACCCTCTGTCTCCCTCTCTCTCTCTGCCCTCTCCCCTGTCTGTGCGCATGTGCACGCTCTCTCTCAAAAATAAATTAATGTTAAAGATATTTAGAAGTAGAATTGCTGGATCATATGGTAATTATATGTTTAATTTTTTGAGGAACCACCATATTGTTCTCCACAGGTTTTACCATTTTACATCCCCACCAGCTGTGCATGAGGGTTCCACTTTCTCTACCAACATTTGTTGTACATATATATTATGGTAATCATCATAATGGGCATGGGGATATCTCATTGTGGTTTTGACTTGGATTTATCTAGTGATTAGTAACTTTTTTTTTTCATGTGCTTGTATTCCTTTGTATATCATCATTGAGAAAACACAGAAACACTTCTGGGGATATAATGTACAACCATGGTGACCAAGGTTTAAAATACTGTATTCCAGGGGTGCTTGAATGGCTCAGTTGGTTAAGTGTCTGACTCTTGATCTCAGTTTAGGTCTTGATCTCACAGTCATGAGTTCAAGCCCCCATGATGGGCTCTGCACTGGGCATGAAGCCTACTTTAAAAAAAAAAATATGTATTCTATATTTAAAAGCTGTTAAGAAAGTAGACCTTTCCACTCCCTCACACAAAATTGTAACTATGTGATGTGATGAATGTGTTAACGTTATTTTGGTAGTCTTCTCACAATGTATACATATATCAAGTCATTATATTGTACACCATTAGCTAACCCAGTGTTATATGTCAATTATATCTTGATAAAGCTGGAAACAATCTAAAGACACAAAACAATGATGTGCTGTATGACCATATGCAAATGTCCTTCCCTCTCTGGACCTTCGCGACTTCTTGTATCGAACCCAAAGGGTTGACCAGGGCATCTGTGCGGTCTTGAGCCCCTTGCCTCAGTGAGTCTCGATAATTTACTGGGTTACCAAGCTTAGTACCTAGCAGTAAGCACTTAATGTTTGTGAAGGAACACACCCAGGAATGAATACACGAATGCGTTTGAACCAAGAACAGGATGGCCCTTAATCATATTTTCTGATAAAAAGCAACAGACGGAGCTGCAAATCCATAGCTGCTTAGCCTGGAATCTTTTCAAGGCAGGCCTGAAAAACCACACACCGCAGTAAAATTTGACAATATTTACAGAGCGCTGTTTGGGGTGCTGGGGGTGGGAAGGTACAGAGGCTGTACCTAAGAAGTCAATTATTTCATAGTCTCATCATAACAATGTGGCAGAAGTTGTGTGTGAGTGTGTGTGTGTGTGTGTGTGTGTGTGTGTGTGAGAAGGTGGTGGGGCAGCAGGAAGATTTCAGGGGCGGGAGGGTAGGAGATGTCCCCACAATGTCCTCCATGATTTGACCACTGCCTGCCACTCCAAGACCCCCTCCTGACGGACCCAATCTGTGCCTGTGTGTCCAATGCCACCAACTTCTCCCCATGCTCTCCCGCCCTAAGCAGGAAGAAGGGGCCCTGGGGGAGTTCGCTGTTCAGTGGAGTTCCTAGGCACCTGCACCAGGGCCCGGCAGCGTGGCCATTGCTGCCATCTCAGAGGGTCAGGCTCTAATTGCTCCCCCCTCCTCCAACCCGGTGTGGGGGACACAGTCAAGGAGAGGTCCACTTTGTTCAAGGCCTCGGCCAGGTACCCCTCAGACACTCACTCCAGGCAGGCTCGGTGACCTCCATTCCCACAGATGTGGTTCCAGAACTCCTCACACAAATCCTAGAGGCCGTGGTTTGGGGAGCCTGCCTCACCTCTTTCTTCAGTACTCTTCCCCCCACTTCTTCTCCACTTCATTGGCTCAACTTCCATTCCTGCCATTCTTGACACCCACTTTGCTTACCAAAAATAAATGAGACCAAAGGTGTCTTTTTTTTTTTTACTGTCATAAAATGCACTAACATAAAATGCACTATTTTAAACCGTTTTAAGTGTGCATTTCAGTAGCATTAAATTCACCATGCTGCCCATTCGCCACACCATCCGTCTCCAGAACGCTCCCGTCATCTCAGACTGGATCTCTGTGCCCACGAAACAGTAACTCCCCACGTCCCCTGCCCCCAGCCCCTGGCGACCACTATTTTACCTTCCGCCCCTATGAATTTGACTTCTCCAGGTACCTCATGTAAGTGGAATATTTGTCCTTTCATGGCCAACTAATTTCACCTAGCCCAATGTCCTCAAGTTTCATCCAGATTGTTGCATGTGTCAGAATTTCCTTCTGAAGGTTGAATAATATTCCATTGTACGTACAACCACATTTTGCTTCTCCACTCTCCCGTTGATGGGCTTTTGGACTGTTTCTACCGTTTGCCTGTTGGACTAATGCTGCTGTGAACACAGGTGTACGAACATCTGTTTGAGTTCTTGCTTTCAGTTCTTCGGGGTGTGCACACAGCAGAGGGACTGCTGAATCGCGTGGTAATTCTGTTTCATTTTTTGAGGAAATGTCATAATGCTTCTATATTTGTTTGTTAAACTTACTTTATTCAAGTTTTTAAAAGAACAAAAGTAATTCATGCTTGTTTTAACAAATACAAAGATGTATAATGAAGTTTAAAATTATGTACCCCCTGTGTGAACAATGGTATTCACTTGTTTATGTCTTTTCTCCCCCCACCTCTCTCTCTGTTCACACGAAGACAAAAACAGAGCAAGTTTTAGTTCTTTTTCTTCTTTTTCTTTTCTTTCTAAAATGAGATAATAGAAACTCAAAGGATCTCCAGTATAACTCCCCAAATCCCTATGAGCTACATATTAAATATTGAAATTATTCTATAGTTGGTTATTCAAATAGATCAAAATAACATTCATGTGCTCATTACAGTGGTAAAAGTATGTGTGGGGGAAGAAATGGCCACTAGAATTGTTGGACTCAAACAGGACAAAAACCAGAAAAATGGAAATAAATGTTAGAACTCACCTGAAGAAAATGCAAACAGTAATTCGAAAAGATCTATGTATCCCTATGTTTATTGCAGCATAATTTCAATAGTCAAGATATGGAAGCAACTGAAGTGTCCATGGACAGATGAGTGGATAAAGAAGATGTGTTTTATATATATATATATATATATATATGTGTGTGTGTGTGTGTGTGTGTGTGTGTGTGTGTGTGTATTCTATTATATATTGGAATATATATATATACACACACACTGGAATATATATACACACACAATGGAATATTCGCAGTCACAAAAAAAGAACAAAATCTTGTCATTTGCAACAACACAGATTGACCTAGAGGGTATTATGCTAAGTAAAATAAATCACAGAAAGACAAATACCATACAATTTCACTTATACAGAATCTAAAAAACAATACAAAGAACAACAAAAACCAGACTTATAAACACAGAGAACAAACTGGGGTGGAGAGCAAGTGAAATAGAGGAAGATGATTAAAAAGCACAAACTTCCAGTTATAAAATAAGTCACAGGGGTGAAAAGTACAGTACAGGGAATGTAGTCATTTATATTATGTCAATAATGACCCCTGGTAACCAACCTTCTTATGGTGAGTATTTCATAATTGTCAAATCACTATTTTGTGCACTAATATATCAACTATGCTTCTATATCAAAAATAAAAACAAAAAATAATAAAACAAGAGCAACAAAACCCCCACAAAACCCCAAAATAGTCTTCTAGGTAGCTCATTACTCACAGTATGTCGCTCTGCAGATGGTAAATGAATTTTAAAAAAGACCAACAGGAACCAAAGGTCTGGTTTTTTCTGTAAAAGTAAAAATGAAATCTGTCATTCAAATTACAAAATGAAATCTCACCCAACACACAGTCCAGAAAAGTACCAGGAAAAGTACGAATAACTCTTCCAGTAGAAGGCAGGCACAGCGGCTCCTGTCCTGAGACTTTCCCTGCTCCTCCTTGAGTTCACCCGCCTCCACCTGTTGTGTGGGGGGCGTCTCCCCTGCTCTGGGAAGGGGGGCTCTAGGACCCCCCAACCCTCATCCCATTCACATGGTCTCCCACCTCCAGGGCCCAGACCAGCACCGGCCTGAAATAAATCCCCGATGAATGTCATCACTTACAGAGCTAGTAAATCTCTATGATTATAAGGAAAGTTTTGTCTTTCCAAAAGCGCATATACATATATATTTTCAGGGACAATAGACAAGGTGTTTTCTTTTCGAATCTATAATTAGATCAGCCTTAAATGTGTTGAGAATTTCCTTTCAGGCCATAGTAGTATGAAGGAAAACTGCAACTATCCTTCCTTATTTGGGAAGAGTAGGGGAATGTTAGCTTTTTATGCCTGTCTTGACCATACACACTTACAATGATCAGATTTTTAGTGTGGAAACATGATCTGAAAGTATTGATGTTATTTGATCCTGACCTTTGCATGATATCCTCTCCTTTATCTTGTATCCTCTGAAAAAATTGATTCTTCTAATTGTGCAAAAAGAGGTCTGTGTCCTCCAGTCTGGTGTTCAACTGCCCTCCCAGGCTTTCCACATTTGTCTTTGGCCAGTTCATTCATTTATCCAGCAAGTATTCATCAAGGGCCTCTGACATGTCAGGCACTGTTTGGAACCCTGGAGATGTCGCAGTGAATAAAAGAGACAAAACTACTTTGGGAAGCTTATGTCCACGTTTTGGTTTTCTAGCTTAGTCGCTAGCTAATACATATATATATATTTTAACATCTTCCACTCTTCTCTTTAGGGACCTAATACAACTTTTGAGTTTCTTCCTCCCATGACTAGAAGCAGGACAACTCTGTCTTTTGACCTCAAACAGCAGTCCTAGTGATCAGCCGAGGATCTCTGTCTAGAATCTTCTCACGCACTAGTGTCAGAAACTGTTCCACATTCGCTTGCTTTTCTTTGGTCTGAGCTCTTTTGTCGGCTCCAGTCCCTTTGCCCGGCTGCAGGTTGCTCCTCAGTGACACTGTCTGGGAGACACCTGGCTTGCCGGATCGCGTCCCACAGGTCCTCCTGGAGCTGGCAGATGCAGGAGTGGCAGAAAGGCCAGTCCACGCTGACACCACAGCCCGACCCCACGTGGAGGTCTGTCACAGCTGAGACAATCACCGATGAGCAATGAAGGCCAGTGCTGACCATGGTGCACACCTAGCTCTTCAGAGCCAAGGGCCAAGTGAGAATGAACAATCCTCTCTGCCCTCACTGCCCTCTGGACAACTGGCCAGCTGTCATCTCCATGACAGCAGTTTTATCTCCAGCCCCTCGGCTCCAACTATTCTGTTTCCCATCACATTGGTTTAATAATTCTAGGACTGTAGCATTTTCTTTCTTTTCTTAATCAGTTGTGTTTTTAAAACTAATTGTGAGGTTGTTTTCAAGGAATTTTTCAATTTGATCTAAAGTTTAAAATGTGTCGGTATGGAGATGTTTATAATATTCTTATTTTTTAAAGAAGGTCTGTAGGATCTATAGTGATGTTTTAAAATTCTTGTTATGGATATTTTATGTTTTCTCCTTTTGTCCCCTTTAGTTTTGGTAGGGTTTTTTGGTTTTATTAACCTTTTCAAATAAGGAATTTTTGGCTTCAATTATTTTCTCAATTGTATGTCTACTTATTTCCATTATTGTGCTTCCATATTTATTTCCTTTCTGCTACTTTCTTTGGGTTTACATTGCCACAATTTGTTTTCTTCTAGCTAGCTTGAGATAGAAATTAAGATAATTACTTTTCAACTTCCTTTATAACATATGCATCTAGTGCTATACATTTCTAAGTACAACTATAGCTGCATCCTACAAATTGCTAATATTTATTCAGGTCATACTGTGTGTAAAACACTATCAAAAGCTTTATAAACATTTTCTTTCTATTTATATATTTATTTTTGGTAAATATAATCTGCAAATATTAAAACATACAAATCTTAAAGGCACAACGTGGCCAGTTTCTAACAGTTATACATCTCTATAGTCCCCAGATCCAGGTATGAAACATTTGTCTCTCTTCAGAAATCCCCCGCATGCGTCTTCCTAGTTAACATCCATGTCCAGAGGTAACCACTCATCTGAGCTTTGTAACCACTGATTTAATGTGCTTGTTCCTGAACTTCATATAAATTATATCCGACAGTAATTCAACAGTAGTCATGTACCCTTCTGTGTCTGAGTTTGTTGCTCAGTCTAATGTTGTTAGTTTTTACCTGTGTTCTTGCACATATAAGCAATTTCTTACATTGCTATGTAATATTCCATTGTATGGATGTGCTACAATTTGTTGATCTGGTCTAAGGATAAAAATTTTTAATTTTTTCTAGTTTAAAAAAAGGAAAAAGAAATCATTTTTCCTAGTTTTTGATTATTATGAATAAAACTGACATGAAAATTCTTACACATACTGTTAGGTGGATATATGCTTTCTTGGTCTTATGTGGTATTACTTGCTTTGTCATAGAATATGTGATTTTCTAGTTTTAGTAGATATTGCCAGTATTTCTCGTATTTAGAATTACATTTATAAATATTAATTTTACTATTTTTCTAATTCTGTGATATATTTATAGTTGCCAGTAAGGGAGTCAAATATTTTTTTTAATTTTTTAACATTTATTTATTTTTGAGAGACAGAGAGACAGAGCATGAATGGGGCAGGGACAGAGAAAGAGGGGGACACAAAATCCAAAGCAGGCTCCAGGCTCTGAGCTGTCATCACAGAGCTCAATGTGGGGCTTGAACCCATGAACCGTGAGACCATGACCTGAGCTGAAGTCCAACCTGACTGCATCCCTCCCACTGACTATTATTATTCTATTTTGAGAGAGAGAGAGAGAGAGAGAGAGAGAGAGGGAGGAGAGTATGTGTGAGCAGGGGAGGGGTAGAGAAGAAAGGGAGAGCATCTTAAGTAGGCTCCATACCCAGTGCAGAGCCTGATGGAGACCTCGAGCCCATGACCCTAGGATCATGACCTGAGCCAAAATCTAGAGTCTGATGCTCAACCAACTGAGCCACCTGGGAACCCTAGTTTTCAATATTTTTGAAGCTATGGTAGATGGTGTTAATTTTACATTTTTAAGTACTTTACAGCTAGCATATAGCAATACAATTGGTTTTTCTTTTTCTTTTATTTTTTAAGGCTAGTCAAGTAAAGCAGTGGGAATGGAGAAGGAGCAAAGAAACTATAACTCACTGTGATCAATCAATTGTGAACTCCGCCACACTTGGACTGGCCTACGATTGTTTTCTCTGTATTGACTTTGTAGTCACTAAATTAACTTATTAGTTTGCTCATAGATTCTTTTGAAAGCTTCAAACATATAATCATGTTATCTGCCAGTAAGCACACTTTTTACTTCTTTGCTTTCAATCTTTATATATTTTGTTTCTTTTCATTGCCATTTTGGAATGGCCAAGACCTCAGTACAATATTGAACAGGAATGAGAGGAAAATCCTTATCTTGTTGGGGCGCCTGGGTGGTTCAGTCAGTCGGCTGAGTGACTGACTTCGGCTCAGGTCATGATCTCACGGCTCGTGGGTTCGGGCCCCACATCTGGCTCTGAGCACACAGCTTGCTCAGAGCCTGGAGACTGCTTCAAATTCTGTGTCTTCCTTCTATCTCTGCCCCTACCCCGTTCATGCTCTGTCTCTCAATGATAAAAATAAATGTAAAAATAATTTTTAAATCCTTATCTTGTTCCTGACCTTAGAGGAAGAATGTTCAATCTTTTATCATTATACATGATTTAGCAGTAATTTTGAAAAGAAATCCTTTATCAGATTAAGGAACTTCCCCTTTTAGATCAGTTTCCGGAATTTGATTAAATGCTTTTTCTGAATCTGTGGAGATGATCATATAGTTTTCCCCCTTTATTCTGTTGATGCAGTGAATTATGGTGATTGGTTTATGGGTGTATAATTGATCCCACATGCCTAGAATAAAACCCATTTGGTCATTAGGTATTGCCTCCTTTTAATTTATTTGTGTATTTGATTTGCTAATATATTGTATAGAATTTTTGCATCTATGTTCATGAAAAATATGGTTCTGAAATGTTCTGTCCTTATAATTTTCTTTTCTTGTCAATATTTGATATCATGATCATTCTGGCCTCTTAAGTAAGTTAGGAAGTTTTCTTTTTCCTTTGTGCTTTGAAATACTTTGTTTATTAGTTGGTAATATATCTTCCTTTGATGTTTGGCAAAGTTTACCGATGAAATCATTTTCTCTGTGGGAAGGTTCTTGACCGTTAATATAATTTAATTAACACCAGTGAATATTCAGACACTTCTTTATTCTTATGTCAGGTTTATGTTCAATAGGTTATAATTTCCTCATCTGTTTAGTTAAAAATTATCCTATTTTCTGTTGTGACTTCCTCTTCAACCCATTGATTATTTGGAACTTCCTGTTTACTTTTCAAATAGCTGAGGTTTTTCTAGTTTATTTTTTCTTATTCAATTCCATTGTAGTTAGAAAATATACTTTGTATGATTTCAACCCTCAGAAATGTTTCAAGTCTTCTTTTATGGCCCAGCGTATAGTCCATTTTGGTTCTATGTGTGCTTGAAAAGGTATATTCTGCAATTGTTGGGCATCATATTTTATAAGTGTCATTTAGACCAAGAAGATCTATGGTATTGTCCAGAACTTCCATATATTCTGTAATTTCTTGTCTAGCTATCCCATAAGTTACTGAGAGGAGGGTTAAAATCTCCAACTACAGTTGTTGGTTTGTCTATTTCTTCTTTTAGTTCTGTCAAATATTGTTGACGTATTTTGAAGCTCTAATATTAGGCATATACACATTTACAATTATGTCTCTCTAATGAACTCACTGTTTTTTTTTTTTATAAAATTTCCCTATTTATATTTGATGGTTCTCCTTATCTTAATTTGCCTCAAATGAATATGATCCCTCCAGCTTTCTTGCACTTACTGCTCATATGATATGTCGCTCAATCCTTTTACTTTCAACCTCTCTATGTTCCTATTTTTAAATATTTTTAAGGTTTACTTATTTTTGAGAAAGAGAGAGAGAGAGAGACAGCATGAGTATGGGGGGGTGCGACGTGCAGAGAGAGAAGGAGACACAGAATCCAAAGCAGGCTCCAGGTTCCGAGGTGTCAGTACAGAGCCTGATGTGAGGCCCAAACCCACAAACCATGAGATCATGACCTAAGCCAAAGTCAGACGCTCAGCTGACTGGAGCCACCCAGGCATCCCTCTGTGTTCTTATATTTAAAGTATGCCATATATGTGTGAAGTTGGATCATTTAAAAAATTAGTCAATCTTTTTACTTTTATTGTTTATCTTATTTTAAGCAGGCTCCATACCCAATATGGAGCTTAAACTCAAGACCCTAAGGTCAAGAGTCTCATACTCTACCAACTGATCTAAACAGGCACCTCATAATCTTTGTCTGTAACCATAGCATTTAGTTCTTTTTTGTTTAATATAATAACTGGTATGTTTGGGTTTAAGTCTCCTATCCTGTTCATTGTTTTCAATTTGTTCCATCTGGCGTTTGTCCTTTTTTCTCTTTTTCTATCATTAAAAGAAATTAAGCAAAGGGAGAATAGAAGTTCTTCAATCATATTTTGAGGACTAAATACTCTTCCCTCAGCAACTTATAAAACTAGACATAAAATCAGAACTATCACACTTTGATTTAATTGATATTTGTAGGACACTGTACCACAAAATGGCCAACTACATACTTTGAGTGTATGAGGTATACCATATGCTAAACATAAAATTAAAAGGACTGAAATGATACAGAATATATTTTCTGAAAACAATGGAATCAAATTAAAGCTTAATAACAATAAGTAAAAAAAAAAACCCAAAATATTTGTAAATTAAACAGCACACCTTGAAATAATCTAAAAGTTAAAAAAATCACAGGAAAGTTGGGAAATACTTTAATGATAAAGAAAATATAGCACATCAGATTTTGTAAGATGTAGCTAAAGCTGTGCTAAGAGGAAAACTCAGCTTTAATTGTTTATATTAGAAAGAAGAAAATCTAAAGGCAATGGCCCATGTCTCTACCTCAGGAAATTGGAAAAAGAACTGTAAATAAACCTAAAGTAAGTAAAAAGAAATCATATAGACAAGGGAATGATTAATGAAATAGAACATAGACCAATAATAATGAAAATAAGTAAAACTAAAAATTGGGTTTTTTAAAAATATCAATGAAATTGTAAAAACACCAGAACATAATTAACAAAATACAATACATACCTATCAATAATTACTCCAATCAAAAGATAAGGGATGCCCAAATGGATTAAAAGAAAACAAAAAACAAAACAAAACAAAAGCAAAATCCATCTACTTGCTCCCTGCAAGAGACTCACTTCAGACCTAAAGTCACATACAGACTAAAAGCCAGGAGAAAAACACTTACCATGCAAATGTAAGCAAAAGTTAAAAAAAAAAAAAAAAGTCAAGGTAGCAATACTTATATCAGACAGAACACACTTTATACACTTTAAAACAAAGACTGTAACAAGAGCCCAGGAAGACCATTGCATAATGATAAAGGAATTAATCCAACAAAAAGATATAGCAATAGTAAATATCTAAGAACACAGCATAGGAGCACCTACATAAGTAAAGCAAATATTAACAAACATTAAGGGAGAAGTTGAAAGTAAATAATAATAGTAGGGGGTTTTTAACACCCCACTTACATCAATGGACAGATCATCCAGACAGGAAATCAATAAGGAAACAGTAGCTTTGAAAGACACAGTAGATCAGATGGACTTAAAGATAAATACAGAACATTCCATTAAAAAATAACAGAAGATAGATTCTTTTTAAGTACACATAGAACATTCTCCAGAAGAGATCATGTGTTAAATTATATCAAGCCTATTTTCTCACCACAATGGTATAAAACCAGAAATCAATTACAAGAAATAAACTGGAAAGAACACAAATACATGGAGGCTAAACAACTTGCTACTAAACACTGAGTGGGTCAACCAAAAAGTCAAAGAGAAAATAAAAAAAACATTTGGAGACAGATGAAAATGAAAACACAATGGTTCAAAATCGTTGGAACATAGTACAAGCAGTCCTACAAGGGAAGTTTGCAGCAATTCAGGACTAACTCAAAAAACAAACAAAAAATCTTAATCAACCTAAACTTATCTCTAAAGGAGCTAGAAAAAGAATAACAAACAAAATCCAACACCAGCAGAAGGAAGGAAATAATAAAGATTAGAGCAGAAAGAGATTAAATAGACACTACATAAATAATAGAAGGGGTGCCTGGGTTGCTCATTTGGTTAAGCGTCCAACTCTTAATCTTGGCTCAGGTCATGATCTCACAGTTTGGGGACAGAGCCCTGAGCTGTTAGCACAGAGCCTGCTTGAGATCCTCTCTCTCCCTCTCTCTGCACCTCTGCGACTCATACTCACTCTCTCTCTCTTTCAAAATAAATAAACTTAAAGAAGTAAAAATAATAAAACAATAGAAACAATAAATGAAACCAGGAGCTGGCTCTTTGAAAAGATAAACAAAATTGATAAACTTTTAGTCACCTAGTGAAGAAAAAAGAGAAAGAGGGAGAACTCAAATAAAATCAGAAATGAGGAGAAATAACAACCAACACCACAGAAATACAGAGGATTATAAGAGAATATTATGAAAAATTATATGCCAACAAATTGGGCAACCTGAATAAATTCCTAGAAAGATATAACCTTCCAGGATTGGAGGACTGGATTGAAAAGAAATAGAAAATTTGAACAGACCAATTACGAGAAGTAAAATTGAATCAGTAATAAAAACTCCCTAAAAACAAAAGTCAGGACCAGATCACTTCACAGGCATATTCTACCAAATATTTTAAAGAAGAGTTAATGCCTGTTCTCCTCAAACTATTCTCAAAAAAAGAAGAGGAAGGAAAGCTTCCAGATACGTTCTATAAAGCCAGCATCACCCTCATACCAAAGCCAGATGAAGACACTAAGAAAGAAAAGAAAAGAAAAGAAAATTACAGGTCAATATCTCTAATAAGCACAGATGCAAAAATCCTCAACAAAATGTTAGCAAACAAAATTCAACAATGCATTAAAAGGATCATTCATCATGATCAAGTGGGATTCATTCCAGGATGCAAGGTGTTTCAATATTTGCAAATCAATCAATAAGATACATCATGTTAATAAGAGGAAGGATAAAAGTCTTATGATCATCTCAATAGGTGCAGAAAAGCATTTGACAAAACATAACAGCCATTCATGATCACAAGTTTTAACAAAGTGGGTATAGAAGGAACATACCTCCACATACTAAAGGCCATATAGACAAACCCACAGCAAACCTCACACAATGGTGAAAAACCTAGAGCTTTCTTTCTCAGATTGAGGACAAGACAAGGATGTCCGGCTTTACCATTTTTATTCAATAAAGTAATATAAGTTCGAGCTGCAGCAACCAAAGCAAGGAAAAGAAATAAAAGGCAACCACATGGGGAAGGAAGAAATAAAACTGTCACCGTCTGCAGATGAGGTGATACTACATATAAAAAACACCAAAGAGCACCAAAAATCTATTAGAACTGGCAAATGAATTCAGTAGAGTGACAGGATACAAAATTAATATGCAGAAATCTATTGCATTTTTTTACACTAATAATGAAGTAGCAGAAAGAGAAATTAAGAAAATAATTTCATGTACAGTTGTGCCAAACAGAATAAAATACTTAGGAATAACTCAGCCAGGTAGTGAGAGACTTACACTCTGAAACTTGTAGGATGCTGATGAAAGAAACTGCAGAAGGCAAAAACAAATGGAAAGATATTCTATATCCATGGATTGGAATAATTAATATTGTTAAACTGTCCATACTACCCAAAGCAATCTACAGGTTGAGTGAAATTCCTATCAAAATACCAACATTTTCCCCAGGACTAGAACAGATAGTCCTAAAATTTGTTGGAACCACAAAGACTGACATGAGCCAAAGCAATCTTGAGAAAGAAGAACAAAGCTGGAGGTGTCATACTCTAAGACTTCACACCATACTAGAAAGCTGTAATAATCAAAAACAATATGGCATTTACTAAAAATAGACACACAAATCAATGCAACAGGATAGAGAGCCCAGAAGCAAACCTATACCTATATGATGAATTAATCTGTGACAAATGAGGCAAGAATATACAAATGGGAAAAAGACAGTCTTTTAAAAAAATTTTTGGTCTTTATTATTTTATTTTGAGAGACAGAGAGCGAGTGAGGGAGGGGCAGAGAGAGAGGGAGACACAGAATCCAAAACAGGCTCCAGGCTCTGAGCTGTCAGCACAGAGCCCAACATGGGGCTCGAACTCACAGACTGTGAGATCATGACCTGAGCTGAAGTTGGACGCTTAACTCACTGAGCCACCCAGGCGCCCCAAGACAGTCTTTTCAATAAAAATGATGCAAGGAAAACTGGACAGCTACATGAAAAAGAATGAAACTGGACCACTTTCACACACCATATGCAAAACTAAACTCAAAATGGATTAAAGACCTAAATGGGAAAACATAAAACACTTAGAAGAAAACATAGGCAGTAATCTCTTAGACACTGGCCTTAGCAACATTTTCCTAGGTACGTTTCCTCAGGTAAGGGAAATAAAAGCAATAGTAAACTACTGGGACTACATAAAAGTAAAAGCGTCCTCACAGCAAAGGAAACCATCAACAAAAGGCAACCTACCGAATCGGAGAAGATATTTGCAACATACCCAATAAGGGGTAAATATCCAAAATATGTAAAGAATTTATACAACTCGACACCAAAAAACAAAATATAAAAAACCAACCTGATCATAAAATAGAAGATCTGAACAGAGATTTTGCAAAGACACACAGATGCCAAGAGGTACGTGAAAAGTGCTCAGCATCACTCGTCATCAGGGAAATGTAAACAAACATCAAAATGAGGTATCACCTCACACCTGTCAGAATGACTAGTGTCAAAAAGACAAGAAACAAGTGTTGGTGAGGATGTGGAGAACAAAGAATCTTTATCCAGTGTTGGTGGAAATGTAAATTGGTGCAGACTGGTGCAACCACTGTGGAAACCATATGGAGTTTCCTCAAAAGATTAAAAATAGGAATACCTAATGACCCGGTGACCCCACCACTGGGTATTTACCCAAAGAAAACAAAACGTCATTTGAAAAGGTATATGCACTCGTATGTCTGTGGCAGCACTGTTTATAATAACCAAGATATGGAAGCAGCCCAAGTGCCCGCCGATAGGTGAGTGAATGGATGAAGAAGATGTGGTGTAAGTATATACAGTTTAATATTACTCAGCCACAAAAAAGAATGATATCTTGCTATTTGTGACAACATGGATGAAATTTGAGGGTATTATGTGAGCGAAATAAAGCAGAGAAAGACAAATACCATAAGATTTCACTTACATGTGGAGTCTGAAAAAGAAATCAAATGAACAACCTTGATGAAATGAGTACAATGGAATCCAGGAACCTGAGATCACTAGGCGCTGAAGTCAGATGCTTAACCAACCGAGCCACCCAGAAGCCCCATCTATGACACACGTTAAAAAGAAGAGACCAATCCTATACAAAATTTTTTTTTCAAAAATAGGAAATAGGAAGCCTGGGATGGCTCAGTCAGTAAAGCATGCTACTCTTGATCTTGGGTCATGAGTTCAAGACCCACAATGGGTGTAGAGCTTAAAAAAAAAAAAAAGGATGGGGCGACTGGGTGGCTCAGTCAGTTAAGCTTCCTCTTGATTTCGGCTTAGGTCACGATCTCACAGTTTGTGAGATTGAACCTTATGTTGGACTCCAAGCTGACAGCATGGAGCCTGCTCGGGATTCTCTCTCTCTGTCTCTCTCTGTCTCTCTCTCTGTCCCTCTCTCTGCCCCTTCCCTGCTTTCTCTTTCAAAATAAATAAATAAACAGTGGCATCTGGGTGGCTCAGCTGGTTAAGTGTATGACTTAGGCTCAGGTCATGATCTCACAGTTTGTGAGTTCAAGCCCTGCATTGGGTTCTGTGTTAACAGCTCAGAACCAGGAGCCTGCTTGGATTCTGTGTCTCCCCCTCTCTCTGCCTCTCTCATGCTCATGCTCTGTCTCTCTCTGTCTCTCAATAATAAATAAATGTTTAAAAAAGTTTTTTAATAAAAAAATAAATGAATATAAAAAAGTATACATAAATTTAAAAAATAGGAAAGTATAGAACACTTCCCAGTTCATTTTACAAGGCCAGTATTACCTTAATACCAAAACCAGGGGTGCCGGGGTGGCTCAATAGGTTAAGCATCTGATTCTTGATTTTGGTTCAGATCACGATCTCCCTGTTCATGAGTGAGCCCAGCATCGGGCTCTGCACTGTCAGTGAGGAGCCTTCTTGGGATTCTCTCTCTCCCTCTCTTTCTGCCCCTCCCCCACTCATACTCTTTCTCAGAATAATAAACATTACAAAATAAACAGATGAAGATATTGCAGGAAAAGAGAACTATAGACCAATATTCCCATGAACACAGATACAAATGCCAGTGAAATCAAACTGTAGACTCCCGTGTGTGTTTGTACATTATCTGTAATCTTCTATCTGCAAATGTGTTCTGAAAGATGTTTGCCTGGAATGTTTACCTAATATTAATGATAATTGTTTCTGGTTGGTGGTTAGAAAATTTTACTGTTGCTCTTTTCTGTATTGTTTCAATTCTTTTATAACAACCATGCTTTATAAAGCAGAATAATCATTCTTTAAAAAAAAACTGTACGCAAATTTGCCAGCTTATTAGTTCTAGGTGACGGCAATATGAACGATTTTTCTTAGTGCTTTTCTGAATTTTTAAAATACAAATAGGGGTACCTGGCTGGCTCAGTCGGTAGAGCATATGACTCTTGATCTTGGGATTGTAAGTTCAGGTCCCACATTGGGTGTAGAGATTACTTAAAAGTAAAAATAAAAATAGATATTATTTGTTGGACTTCAGGCATATAGTCTTTAAAATTTTAGGGAGTTCCTTTCTATTCCTAGTCTATCAAGTGCTTTCTATTGGGAATGTGTACTGGTTTTTATCAAACAGTTTCCCTGAATTTGACTGTGTGGTTTTTAAACTGTCTTACTCCTGAGCTCTGCGCGCATGCCTGGTGGGACCCGCTGATCGCACAGAAGTCTGGTCAGTAGGGTGTGAGCAGCAAGCAGCCCCCTCCCACCGTCCTTCAGGCCCGAGGGCTGGGTGCGCCCTCCCTCACTCTGGATGACTCTTGGGCAGCTTGCATAGCTTTCCCCACCCTTGTTAGTTGAAGAATTTTGTTTTAGTCATAAAAAGACGCTATTCAATCCAATAGTCAAGCTCTAACCTCTTATCTAATTTAAATTTCCCTCTCCCTTAGCTCTCCCTCAGACTGGAAAATCTGCGGTGGGGACGGGGCACCACCTTTTTCCAAAGTACTGGTCAGGGTTCTTCAGAGAAACAAGACCATATCTACATCTATAGATAATTCTTTATTAAGTAGATCTATTTTGAGAGAGATAGAGAGCATGATCATGAGAGGGGGGAGGGACAGAGGGAGAGAGAGAATCCCAAGCAGGCTCCATGCACTGTCAGCACAGAGCCCAAGAGCCCAAGAACCTTGAGTTCATGACCTGAGCCAAGATCAAGAGTCAGACACTGAGCCACCCAGGCAGCCCTGCGGGCCTTTCTTAAGAAAGTCCTCACCCACGTCTGCTACGGGGAGGGCAGCTCCAACCACGGCTGCTCATCTTGTGTCTTTATTGGTTTGTACACCGTCAGGTGTCAGGAGCCCCTCCTCTGCCTTGAGGTAGAAGGCCGAGTGGGGGATACGCTCATTCTCCAAACACCTCCTCACTCCTACTCCTCAACCTCTCAAGGGAACCTCATGGTCTGGAAGGTTCTAGTGGGTTGATAGGAATCAGGTGTATTCCTCACGAAGGGAGGGGTTTGAACAACCTTGCTCTTGTTCTGGGCCTGCGGGCTTGTGCCCAACCTCGGCTACCAGCCAGGGCCGCTCTTACCATCCCTTACGCTGGGACAAATCCTCTGGATCATAGTGAAGAGCATAGTATTCTTTTCATTCAGCGCAGATTTACTAGTGTATGCTTAATGTCTGCATCTATTTTCATAGGTGAAAATTCTTTTTTTTCCCCACTTGCTTTATCAGACTTTGATATTAAGGTATTTCTAGTTTTATGAAACAATTTAGGGACTTTTCTTTGCAGATTTGTATAGTTTGAGTGACAAGTGAATTATTCATTTTGGGAAGTTAAATAGAACTTAGCTGTAAAACAATCTTGGCCTGGTGCTTTATAAAGTGATATATTCCTAACAACTTCTCCAAGTTTTTCTATTGTTATCGAACTGTTGAAGTTTTCCACCTCTTTCTGGGTCATATTTGGCAATACAAATCATCAGCTTTCTTTCTAGGCTTTTCAAATTCATCACAGTAAAGTAGCACATAATGTTCTTGGGTTAGATTTCTCTGGCTGCCGTAACAAATTACCACAAACTGAGTGGCTTAAAACAACAGACATTTCTTCTCTCACAGTTTTTACAAGCCAGCAGTCTGAAATCAAGGGGCTGACAAGACTAGTTTCTTCTGGAACCTCTGAGGGAGAATCTGTTTCATACCCTCCCTCCCGAGTTTTGGTAGCTGTCAATCCTTGGTGTTCTTTGACTGCTATTTTTTTAAATGTTTATTTATTTTTTGAGGGAGAGAGAGAGTGAGAAGTGGGGGAGGGGCAGAGAGCGAGGGCACAGAGGATCAAAGCAGGCTCCATGCCAACAGCAGAGAGCCTGGCGTGGGGCTTGAACCCATGAACTGTGAGATCATGTCCTGAGCCGAAGTTGGATGTTTAACCAACTGAGCCACCCAGGCGCCCCCGTGTTCCTTGACTTCTAGACACATCACTCCACTGTGACTTCATCTTCACAAGGCCTTTCCCTCTGTGTGTGCCTGATGCCCTCTCCTTTCTCTTTCAGGACACCAGATATTGAATTTAGGGACCTCCTCTAAATCCAGGATAACCTCATCCAAAGATCCTTAACTTAATTATACATACAAAGACCTGAATTCCAAATAAAGTCGTGTTCACAAGTACTGGAGGTTAGGGCTTGGGCATGTATTGCGGGGGGGCATTATCAATCCAATATACTTCTAATTATAGAATCATGAGAACTGGGTTGAGAGTTTTAGAGGAACATGCAAGTTTACTTGTAATTAGGAAAGAAAAATCTTTATTTTCTGGAGTCTTCGAGCATCATTAGTAGAGCCTTGTTTATTTAGACCAACAACCCCTTTTACACGGGAAATAATTCTATCTTTCCTCTCTCTCTACCTGTGTGTGGAGGGATTTGGATAGCGATGCTGAGGTCTATGAAATTCCTCTCTTGGGGGAAAGGAATGAAATTTTCACACTTTCTGCCAAAAGGTCATTCGTCTATTTGAGGTTGTGAGCTTCCTAAAGAAGGGGTGGGTACCTCTTGTTGGCCCAGGCACCATCCTGCTCCCATGCCAGGCCTGGACCTTCCCGGGGGGCAGGGCTCTCCACAGGACAGGGGTGGGTGGGAGCAGGGCCAGTACCTCCTCCCCCTTCACACTAGAACAGGGTCACCTCCGAGTCTCTGTGCCACCTTCCTCCTGCCTCTGAGGAGAAAAATACTAGAGCTGTTGGAAACAAGAGAGATCATGGAATCTGATCATCTGTGAAGTCGGTAGTCACAAGTCAGCGTTCTATTTGCTAAGTAACTGTCATGAAAACATTGCGCATGTTCATCAAGATGAAAACGAAAACCACGGTAACTCTGAGCACCGTCCTATGGGAAGACACCTAATCGCAACCGTGTCAGTGGTGCACCTCCTAACCCTGCAATCACACCCTGGACAAAACACTTCGGCCCCTTGGAAATGATGAGTGAGACCCACCGTTGCTCTGGAGAGAGCGATCTGGCCAGGTTTGGGGAGAGAAATCCCGCGGCCACAGACGAGGGGAGAGTGCAAGCCAGAGAGCCGGAAACTTCCCGAGGCAGCAGGCTCAGCGGGCGGGCTTGTGAAGGCGGGGTGCAGGCCCAGTCCCGGAGTTCCTGCTCCCGTGGGCCCGGGGTGGGGAGAATACGCGTTTCTTGCCGGTTTCTAGGTGATTTGTAGCAGCTGTCCTGGGACCACACCTGCAGAACCTGTGGCCGACACAGAGCTTTGGACCTTCCTGTTAACAAGCTCCACCCCTGATGTGAGGCAGGCGGTCCTCACACAACATCCTGTGAGATGCCGGTTGCAGAGTGAGAGGCCGAACCAGAGAACAGGGACGTGGTGTCTCCCACGTTGGGGGTACGTGTATGTGGAGCCTTGTGAGAACAAAGGAAGAAGAGCCTTTCTTAATCTCCTTTTTTGGGGGCCCCATATTTCCTGTGTCCACCTGGAGATCTTCAGGCAGACAGAGCAATTCCTAGAGGGTATTTGAGGTCAGCCAGGAGGGGGTTGCCTTTGGCTTTCAGCATGGAGTGTTCACAGTGGGCTGGCCTGGCCTCTGGTGGGGAAGTTTAGGTCCAGAAGGGGGCATCAGCAGTTCCTGCCAAGGCCTCTTAGCCTGACCCTGTGTGAGCCATTTGGCACAAAATAGGTCCGGTGAACTTGCTACTCTCAAGACCCCGGGTCCCCAGGGCGCATGTTAATCTGGGTCAGGGCAGCCTGAGACGGAGGAAGTCTCACCGGGCAGGCGTGAGAGCAGGGGTGAGTGGTAGAGGGATCTGCCCTCTGGGAAGCCAGGAGGCTTCCCTACAAACCGAGAGGAGGCGGCGGGCAAGCCACCCATCTGCTCTGCAATGGTGCCACCTGGTGGACAAGAGGAACTCTGGTCTGACTTCCCAGGCATCCCCGCGCCAGGGGAACCCCAAATGGGGATAATACCAACTCCTGCCGCTCCCACCACAATAACAATGCTAGTAGTGCTAAAAATAGCAACCGTGCGTATTAGAACTTTCTTTGCGTTCGCCAGACTCTATTCTAAGCTCTTCGAATGCATCAACTCATTGAATCCTCAACAACCACAGAAGCAAGTACTCTTAAGTAGAACTCAATTTTAAATTCAGGTGGGGGAAAACTATGTCCATAGATTTGGACTAACTCGCCAAACCCACATAGTGAGGAAGTGGGCCCTGACCCCAGCTGGGGGGTGGGCGTGGAGGAATCACTGAGAGTCGCGGTTTTGCTGCTCAGCCCGTGAGACCTCGGGGGAGTCACTTAACCTCTCTCCGTTTCCCACCTGAGAGGAGCTCAAACGTGCTCCTCACCCGGTGGCGGTCAGTGAGTGGTGGTGAAAGCCCTCAGCACACGCCTTGGTTGCTCAGAAGACCAGAGGGCGCCATTCACACAAATGCCTGGTCTATAGGGCCTCCTGTGCTGTGCGACTATCAGGTCCCGCCCAGGACACAGAGAGCCCTCTGTAAGTGGCATTTCAGCTCTTTGCCTGATAAAAAGAGGCATCTCTGTCAAAAAAAAAAAAAAAAAAATCGCATCTCCTTCCCTAACCTTTGATACTACGCTCCTCAGAGAAAATATGTGTCACTGTGAACTTCCTTGCAGAAGTGAATTATAAGAAGGGAGACTAACACTGAGCCTCAGACAGAGGGAATCTGGCCCTTATTGGACCCAGGAATCAGCTGTGTCCAAAAAGACTGATTGGGTGACCCCCACGGGACAGCACCCCTCACCTCCTCACTGCCACTCCTTCAGGACAGAGGGCTTGTCTTCTGTGGCTCCTACCTGGGATGTCAGCTGGGTTAGGGGCTTTGGGGACCTTGACTGGGCAGACTCAGTGGACTGTGGAAGGGGCGTGGTTAGAGGAAACAGAGACCGAAGTGAGGGGAGGATCTGCAGAAAGAGTGAGGCAATATGGCCGCGTGGGGGCTGGGGAAGAACACGGCACGGTGAGCATGTCTTGGGCCTGCACCCCGCTGAGGAAACCTGTTGTGACACAGGCCTTCACCTTGGCATGGGGGAGAGCGCCAGGTAAGAGGGTGAGCAGGGGGCTTGGGGCAGCCTCATCCCCAGTCCACAGCTCTGTAAAGGGAATTCCCCCTGAACTTCAGCGTCAACACAGAGGTTGCATTTCAGCCACAGACTTCTTGATGAGGGCACAATGTGTTATTGACTAGGGTTGGGACAACACTGGCTTAACACAAAACTCAAACCCATTCCACACCTACCTCCAGAAACAATCTCCAGTGAAGTAGAGTTTAAATTAGTAATAGCTCACAATGAGTACCTACTGTATGCCAGTTACTGTCTCTAGAGCTTTCCATGAATTAGATCATTTAATCTTCACTATAATGGCATGAGGAATGGATAATTCCATTTTATTATTTTATGGACAGGAAGTCATCTGAAAAAAAGGTGTTAATTTTAAAGGTCTGAGAAGGGCACCTGGGTGGCTCAGTCAGTTGAGTGTCCACCTTTGACTCAGGTCATAATGTTGTGGTTTGTGGGTTCAAGTCCTGCATCAGGCTCTGTGCTGACAGCTCAGAGTCTGGAATCTGCTTTGGATTCTGTATTTCCCTCTCTCTTTCTGCCCCTCCCTCACTCATGCTCCATCTCTCTCCCTCAAAAATAAATAAATATTTAAAACATTTAAAGGCATTAGAAGAAAATACTATTTGGATGAATAAGGATCCTGTTAGCATTACATCAAAGACAAGAACCATAAAGGAGAAAATGATAACTTTGAACATTAAAAATTTTAAATGTCTACAAGTGTAATAATAAATCAAATTAAAAGAAATTACATGCTAGTGAAAAAATTGCCATAAATATGACACTAAGTGGCCAATAAACTTAACAGATGGAAACCAATAAGTAAGAAAAATGAAATTACCAATAGAAAACTGAAGAGAGAGCAGAAATAGGCAACTTACAAGGAATACAAGTTGACAAACCTTAAAAAGTCCAATCTTACTGGTAATAGTCACAGAAATGAAAATAAAAGGAACTGGATGTTATCTCCTTCACATTTCCACCAACCACAGATTTTTGACAAAGATGATAACACCCAGGGCTGGCAGGAGTGCAGGAAATGTGTATTTTTCACACGGATTCACACATTTTCTCTTTAGTTGCTGGGTCATATTCTATTCTGTGGGTACAGCATTATTTATTTAATCATTTGCCCATTATTATTCACTTAGATCATTTCCAAATGTTTTGGCTTATAAATTCAAAGATCATGTTTGTTTGTAATTCTTTGCATCTTTGGTGATTTCTTTAAGAGAGGGTCCCGGGAGCAGGCTTTTTAGGATGGAGGATTTTCAAGCCTCTGGATGCAGGAGGCCAAATTGCTTCCATGAAGCTCAGATCTGCCTTGATTGGTCAGGAGAGCTGGGTCAGGGCAGAGCTCAGAGTAGCCCTGGGACCAGGAAAGGAGAGGGCAACAGGCAGTGTGAGTGGAGTGTGGAGGCTGCCTTTCAGAAGAGCACTGGGCAGGGGGAATGAGGCCGACAGGGGAGAGGTGGGAGGGCAGGAGCTGTGGCCAGACGACAGGGGTGCAGGGCAGAGCCATCCAGGCTGGCCATCCAAGGGAAGGAAGGCAATGCGGGATGAGGCTGAGCCTCCCGGCTGATACCCAGCCCAGGGCCTCCCCACATGGAGGCAGAGGGGGCCCTGCAGGGCAGGTTGGCTTAGACCAAGACCTCGCACCCCACTCACTGGGGCTGCGTGCTTGGGCAAGTCACGCAGCTCCTCCCAGCCTTAAGTGACCCATGCAAAGCACAATGACAGGTCCTTGCTAAGTGCTCAGTAATTGGTGGCTGTAGTTACTAGTAGGCTCCAAAAGCATTTCCTGCTTGGATTCTGGGATCTTGGCTAACATTTAGACAGAGATTCTATGTGCCAGCCCTTATTCTAAGGGGGTATATCTGATTCAAACCCAATAACCCTAAGAAGTACAAATATTATCACCCAATTTGACAGACGAGGAAATGGAGGCCCAGGAGGCAGCGGCAGCCTCCCTAAGGTCCTCAGGTGGCTGCACGGCTGGGCTGCCCTTATCACCGCCCGCCCAGCGTCTGAGTCCCTAAAAGACCAGAAATCTCAGCAATGCCAACCACAAACAGGGAACAAAAGTCTGATTCATTTGGGGGGTTGGGGGTGGGGAGGAGCTGTTTCAGTCACAAAAAAGCCAGTTGGGGTGCCCCGTATCAAGGGAAGGACCAAGGAGGGGTGCCAGGGGATGCCTGGCTGTGGGGTGCTCCCCTGGGCGGAGGTCGGAGGCCTCAGCTGGGCCAGACCAGGCTGGCCTGGTTCAGGAAGAAGCTGGAGAAAGGGGCAGAAGGGACAGGACTAGAGGCTACATCTCGGGGAGAAGGCCCAGTGCAGAAGTTCTGGAAAATGACAGAGGTCTAGGTTCAAAATGCTGCTGCTGAGTCACCCAGGGGAAGTGGATCTGCACGTAGCTTACTTGTAAGAAGGCGGGGATGTTGGTGTAGCTA